>VXBP01000457.1:312292-337236 GCA_013400115.1 Rhinopomastus cyanomelas | reverse complement strand
TTTAACTGGTTGACACCTATTTTTTAGTGTTTTCTATAGAAAAGCAAAGCTGCTTATTTTCCACCACCAAGCAGCCTGTCCCCTCCCCTTTTCCATTTATAAAATGAAAGATGAAAACCAAAAGCCAGGCAGAAAAAAAAAAGGAGTATTTTTTCTTCAGAGAGAATTCCCACACAAAAATTAGAAAACTAGTAATTCCCTCTAAATTGTTCCTCACGTAACATCTTCAGTTCTGTGACCTCCCGTGAACAGGGTTTGCTAGGGCCAGGAACACACGGAAGAGCTGCAGCCATACAGGAAGCAAAGGGTCGTATCTAGTCCTGTTCAATCTATTCATTGATGACTTAGATGAGGGATTGGCATGCACTGGCAGCAAGTTTGCTGAGGACACAAAGCTGGGTGGTGTCGTCGACACCCCTGCAGACTGTGCTGCCATTCAGCGAGATCTGGACAGGCTGGAGAGCTGGGCAGACATAAATTGAATGAACTCTAACAAGGGTAGGTGTAGAGTCTTGCATCTGGGCAAGAACAACCCCAAGGACCAGTATAGGTTGGGGACTGACCTGTTGGAGAGTACTGTAGGAGAGAGGGACCTGGGGGTCCTGGTGGACAGCAGGACGGCCATGAGCCAGCAATGTGCTCTTGTGGCCAAGAGGGCCAACAGCATCCTGGGGTGGATCAGAACTGGGGTGGTTAGCAGATCAAGAGAGGTTCTTCTCCCTGGTGAGACCACACCTGGAGTCTTGTGTCCCGTTGTGGGCTCCTCAGTTCAAGAGGGATGTGGAGCTGCTGGAAGGAGTCCAACATAGGGCAACGAGGATGATGAAGGAGGTGGAGCACCTCCCTTCTGAGGAGAGGCTGAGGGAGCTGGGTCTCTTTAGCTTGGAGAAGAGGAGACTGAGGGGTGACCTCATTCATGTCTATAAATATTTGAGGGGTGGGTGTCAGGAGGATGGAACTGGGCTGTTCTCGGTGTCATGTAGTGATAGGACAAGGGGCAATGGGTGTGAGCTGGAACATAGGAGGTTCCACATCAACCTGAGAAGGAACTTCTTCACTGTGACGGAGAACTAGACATTCATGCCCATGGTGGTTGTGCAGTCTCCTTCTCTGTAGATGTTTAAGACCCTCCTGGATGTGTTCCTGTGTGACTTGGTCTAGGTGATCCTGCTGTGTCAGGGAGACTGGACTAGATGATCTTTTGAGGTCCCTTCCAATCCCTAATGATTCTAATGATTCTATGATTCTGTGATCTCCAAACTCTGGCCTTAGCACCAAATCACAGCTTTCCCTTTCTGACACCAGTGAGCACCTGTTGCAGCTTTCAGGCCACACAGAGCGATCACTTACCTTTCATCCCACCTAGATGTCACCTCTGTCCTCACTTAGCGCAGACACCTTCCACATTTTATTTTCCTCCTTCAAACTTTAACGTTTCCCTTCCCTGTGGTTGCCACAGGGACCTCCTGCAGCCCTGAGGTGACTCTTAGTGTCACCAGGGCAGGTATGTGCTGGCTCCTGTTTCCAGCTCAGCATTCCACCACTTCACAGACTCATAGAATCATTAGGGATTGGAAGGGACCTCAGAAGATCATCTAGTCCAATCCCCCTGCCACAGCAGGACCACCTAGACCAAGTCACACAGGAGCACACCCAGGTGGGTCTTAAACATCTCCAGTGAAGGAGACTTCCATTAGGCACAAAACCACCTGCTGCCTTCACTGTCTTTTTCTGTTGATCAGCAGAGCCAACCAGTTATCAGCCAGTGTCTTCGGCAACCAAGGACATTTCCCACCCAATTACAGGTTGGAGACAGGGAACACAACATCAGTTAGATCCAAGAGTGCCACAGAGAGGTGATTTTTCCCAGTACAAAGCCCACGTGCCAGTTCAAATTTCACCTTTCCTCCCCATTTTGAGGATGTAGATTGTTCTGGAGATACGCAGGCCTCTTCCTACGTTCAGTTCTAATCCAACAAAACACATCAGCACCTACTTGCCTGTAAAAATGGCTTCTGGTTCTGGATGTGTGGCTGGCCAGAGCACTGGCTTAAGGCTGAGCACTACCAGACAAGGATCTGAGAAGCTGTTTGCATCTTCCACATGGAAATAGAAAGTGAGGTCATGTCTTTGATGTGACCTTAGCTGAGACCCTGTGGCCACCTTGCAAAACTGATGTAACTATCAACATTTCAGCCACTACCATTCATCTGGTCACAACAAAGATGGGCTTGAAGGCATCAGAGGTATTCTTCATTTGGAGAGGTCAGTCTTCCCACTTGACTTGCAATTAGACCTGAACCATTACACTGGAAATAGTTATTATTGAAATAAAACTGATTTTAAAGTTCTTCATAAATTACGTGTTTTATGGATGTTGCAATAAAGCTGCTGAGTAGTTTAATCACAGACTGGAGGGGCTAGAAGAAGCTTATAAAGGGAAGGAGGGGAAAAGCACTGCAAAGGCTTGGGCATCGCTGAGCGGGCAGGTTCACCGTGGGCACGACTGACACAGTTTGGTTCCAGATCCGGGTGCTGAGCTGAACCAGCTCAAAACTTGCCCCCAGGGAGATGGTGTTGCTCCCCCAGGTGAGGCTGAACAAAGCAGAGTTAAACATGAGTGGTAGAAGACAAGTAGCCTTCCTCATACTCCTGGAGAGATCAGAAACTCGGGGTGATGAGAAACACTGCCTTGGGATCCGGAGTTGGTTGGTTTCGTAACCTTTAGGGTTGTGTTTTTGCACAAAAGCTTTACCCTGCACCATCCCTAGGATTTTTTGTTCTGCATAGCAGTTGCTTCTCCCTCTTGTGATGCCTTTTGTTGCTGCTTGGGCTTGACTCTGCTCTGCTTGGGGAGATGGTGCCCGTGCAGAGGGCTGTTCCACCTCGCTCCCTTTGCACTGGTGTGGGCAGCTCAGCTCCCCACGCGCAGAGGCAGATGGTGCTTCACCTGCAGGGCTCCTCAGGGACACGTCGCCCCCATCTCAGGTCCCTGTGAGAAAATACTGTCATTTGTGTCTCCTCACAGCTACCCAGGTCTGGAGTCAACAAACAAACAGCTCATGCACATTAGGAGTGAATAAATTCATTTAGCACTTCTGCCGCTCATCTTTGATCGTGGTCTTTCTGTTATAAAGATATTCAAATTGAATCAAAGCAAAAGAGATAAAAGCCAGCTGACTTTAGTTGATTCAACCATCCAGGGAAAAAGTACATATTCTACTGCTGCATCTGGGTTACTGATGAAGGGAAACAGAACGCTGCAAGAGGAATGAAACACTCTGCAGCACTACCTGAGTGCAGCCCAGCCCAGTGCTCGGCCAGTATCGCGCTTCGGTCCCGCTATGACCTGTCCAGGTGATAAGGAAGACACCTCAGGAAACCACTGACAGTGCACAGTGTGGTTCTCAGTTGCAAAACTCTAAATCAGTTACTTCAGCTGAACATTTTGTGCTTCTACCAGCCCCAGCAAAAGCTCAGAGTCCCACCACCACTTGAGGCTGTCTGCAATTACATACTGGTTCATAGGATCATAGGATGTTAGGGGTTGGAAGGGACCCAAGAGATCATCGAGTCCAACCCCCCTGCCGGAGCAGGACAAAACTATCTAACACAGATCACAGAGGAACGCATCCAGGCGGCCTTGAAAGTCCCCAGAGAAGGAGACTCCACGACCTCCCTGGGGAGTCTGTTCCAGGTTCTGTCAGAAAAAGCAGCTGGAGTGACTAGGAGGTGATCATGGAATCATTAGGGATTGGAAGGGACCTGGAAAGATCATCTAGTCCAATCCCCCCACCATAGCAGGATCACCTAGACCACGTCACACAGGAACACATCCAGGCAGGTCTTGAACGTCTCCAGAGAAGGAGACTCCACAACCTCCCTGGGCAGCCCCTTCCAGTGCTCTGTCACCCTCGCTGTGAAGAAGTTCCTTCTCAGGTTGATGTGCAACCTCCTCTGTTCCAGCTGACACCCATTGCCCCTCGTTCTAACACTAGATGACACTGAGAAGAGCCTGGCTCCATGCTCCTGACACCCACCCTGCACATATTTATAGACATTACTGAGGTGACCCCTCAGTCTCCTCTTCTCCACTGCTCGCCTAAGGCCAGAGGAGGATCCTTCCTGTCTCACCTTTCCTGCACGTGAAACCACACCAGCAGCCAGCCAGTTCCTCAGACAAGACAGGAGGCAAGAGTTAGCAAGAGCCCAGGGTGTGGGACTCCAATGCTCTTGTCCTCTGCTGCAGAGATCTCTGGAACAGATTGAGCCTTAATAGCTTTCTCCACTCTTGCCTCCTTTTATACCTCAATTATCTGCTTTATATAGTACTCAGGATCAACTGTGGAGAAGTGTGGAACTGTCCAAATAGAAGAGAGACACTAAAACAACAACACAAAAGCTTTTTGCAAAGGTTGGGAGTAGCTGCTCAGTAACAACTCTCCCTTAATGACTCTGCTACTGGCAGAGGAGAAGTAAAAACGCAGCGACATAGCTGACACCCACCTCGGAGAGCGAATGGACAAGTCACACGCAGCTCTCAGTGAGCACCTTGCAAACCAACGGGCAGGGCCAACCCTGGGAATGACAAATGTGTTTTAGAAAAGTCAGACACTCTGGTCATGGGGAGTTTCTGAGTGAATGAGAGACAAACAGAGGAGCAGGCGCCTTGTGGGAGTCACTCGCTTGTCCCTGAAGGCAAATTGGCCAACTCCTTCCAGGGTGCCGGAATTATCCGTCGCTGTTCTCACGGGGAACGAAGCATGTTTGTGAGGAGAACAACGTGCCCTGCAGGGCACACTTCAGGGACAATTCTGCCTTGTGCAATTATTGACCTTCGCTGGGAAATTCCACAAGCAGCTCCTTTCTGCAGCCTTAAAACAACCGGTCAGGGAGAAGATGACGTTGAGCAGCTCCTCTTCTCCATTGGCTGTTGGAGAAGATGCTCGCGCAAGGCCACTGCAGCTGCTATTAAAAGGACGTGGAGGCAAGCAAAACATTATATAGTCAGTCTTGCTAAATTAGTTTACCTAAAATTGTATGTGTGAGTGATTTTAATCAAAATCTAATTTCCCCTCTTTTTAGAGGAACCGAAATGAGATTTTTCTAATTTACTTTTCGCGGTTCAAGTTTCTCATAATTCTTCTGTGGTAGCGACAGCGGCGTGAAAAGCGTCTGCTGCTGCAAAGCATTAAAAAAATTAGATTTCCAAATTGATGTGCTAAATTAAAAATGTTTAATGTTTCTCATCAAAGGCACAGGAGTGTGCGCGGGGCTTTCGGTACAGTTAGAGGCACAAGGCTCCTTTAATTCACATCCCAGGGCAACTCTGCTGTGAAAATTAACAAGCTACAAGCAAAACGTGTTGTAAAATAGTGTCTTTGGAGAAACTACCTTTTAATTTCTTCCACTCCCCCTTGCTGGTCTGACCTTAAGGATGTCATAATAAAAAGAGATGCCGCGCTCTGTTTCTTACCAACTTCAGGTGGAGGTTTGCCGAATTCTTTGGAGCGTCTGAGCCTCTGGGCACTGTTAATTCTCTGGGCTTGGCTTGCTAATTCCCACGCTTTTAGGAAACCACATTACTTCTGTAAATTGACTCGAATCATTATTGTGTTCAAATCTGACCTCAGCAGCTGTTTCTGAGGTGGCTCAACGTTGGGATGGAACTGCTGGAGCCACAGAGTGGCAACGGATCTGAGGAGGTGATCAGACTTGGGGAAGCGTCAGGAGTCTGAGGCTGGAGCGAGTCCAAAGAAGGGCAACCAAGTTGGTGAAGGGGCTGGAGGACCTGCCCTATGAGGAGAGGCTGAGGGAGCTGGGGCTGTTTAGTCTGGAGAAGACTGAGAGGGGACCTTATTGCCCTCTACAACTACCTTAAAGGAGGTTGTAGCAAGGCTGGTGTTGGGCTCTTCTCTCCAAGTAGTGATGATAGGACGAGGGGAAACGGCCTCAAGTTGCGTCAGGGGAGGTTTAGATTGGATGTTAGAAGGAAATTCTTTACTGAGAGGGTGGTTAGGTGCTGGAATGGATTGCCCAGGGAGGTGGTGGTGTCACCAACCCTGGAGGTGTTTAAGGAACAAGTGGACGCGGCGCTTAGGGATATGGTCTAGCAGTTAGGCACTAGGAGAAAGGTTGGACTCGATGACCCTGGAGGTCCTTTCCAGCCATGATGATTCTGTGATTCTATGATTCTAAGGGGTTGCACCCTACAGCCCCAGCAACAGCAGATCATAGAATCATAGAATCATTAGGGATTGGACGGGACCTCGAAAGATCATCCAGTCCAATCCCATTGCTCAGCGCAGCTCCTGCTGCCAGCAGGAGAAGCCTGGGC
Organism: Rhinopomastus cyanomelas; assembly: GCA_013400115.1. Lineage (NCBI taxonomy): Eukaryota > Metazoa > Chordata > Aves > Bucerotiformes > Rhinopomastidae > Rhinopomastus > Rhinopomastus cyanomelas. The sequence goes on along the minus strand of VXBP01000457.1, from coordinate 330,899 downwards.
GCGCAGAGCAAGTCCGTTGTTGACTCTGGATTTCTGCCTGGGGCTCCTGCTGAGCGCAGCCCGTTCAAAGAGGAAATGGAGAAGAACCTCAGTGAAACGACTCCACGTGGCCACAGCTTGACCACATTGCTTCAAAGCACATTTTCCTTTCAACAGCAGCAAGATTTAGTGGCCCTTGTGGCTTCTCCTGCAGTCACAGCCCTCACTGCAAGTTGCAAGTCAAAAGCACATTCAACTGCATTTGCACAAATGTGATTGCTTGGATCTCAAGCTGCTTTTCTGCCTAGGCCAGGCACGAACAGAGCCTTCTGGTGAGACAAGTGCCACCAAAGACACTGCTGTGTAGTTCTCAAGCTGCAAGAGCGAACAAAAGACTCGTCTGTGTAGCGCCAGCCTCCAACACTTAGCAACTCGGTGAGGAAGCACGGACGAGGAACCAGACGCTGTGCGACTGACACGAGACCACTGAAACACGGATGCGAGGACTCTTCCCAATAAATCCAGGGATAATGGGTTCTCCAGAGCCATTTGCAGAGCAGGTGGCACATCCCAAGCCCTGCCAGTCCCTAAATGCACCCACTGCAGAAGAGCGGGCAGTGGGACGACGTGCCAGGGAGGCTGCCCTGGAGTGAAGAAAACAAGAGATCAAGCTCGGAACCCTTTGCGTCTGCAGGAGCCATCAGTTCTGTCAGAATTAAAACCAGAGAGGGAAGCACTCTGAGGAACGGGCTGTACCCTGTGCTGGAGAAGAACAAGAGGCCCCCTCCCCACCTAGACCTTGCCCAGCAGAGACCTCGCACTCACCACCAAGCAGTTACCACTGAGAGCCTGGGCACACAGGACACACTTGGAGTTTGTCCCCTCCATCAAGGTTCATCAGCTGCAGCCAAATCCAGCAGGGCTGGGCACGCACCAGCCCTCCCCAGCTGGCTCGCCAGCAAAGCCCGTCCACTTGCCAGCAAAGCCCGTCCACTCGCCAGCAAAGCCCGTCCACTCGCCAGCAAAGCCCAACCACTTGCCATCCCACCCTTCTGCTCCATTGCCACCTTTGCTCCGTTCATTGGGGGAACACAACACGAGAGAGAAAGCATGACTGGCTTTTACCAGCCATTACCGGCCACAGCTATGAATAAAATATTAGCCTCCTGGGTCAATAGTTTAGCCAAGTGTGCAATCCCCACCTGAAAAGCAGCTCCTTAATTTCAGCTCTCTCTTTAAACCTCTGATACCAAATTCCATGCAAGCCCAAGGCAGCTCAGCTCAGCTTATCTGGTCCGGAGACGGGGAGGGAAGGAAATACGTGCACACGCGCAGTCTGTGTGCGATTCACAACCTGCACGTGCTCCTGCTGCTAATCGACTCGTGTCAAACCTCCCGCAGCAGCGTCATCCTCCAGCAGCTGGAGATAAAAGAGAACAGCTGGAGAGAGAGTCGCACCCGTTCATCCACAAAGCAGAAAGTTTAGGTGGCACAGGAGGAAGCTGGGTCCCGTTACGGGCCAAGGCACCTTCTGCCACCCTCTTCCACCCCACAGACCACCAACACACTGTGAGCCTGGGGGGGCACCTTCAGTGCTAATAGCATTAGCAGGAGCATTAATGGTGACGTTCACGCCAGCACCTGAAGACAATTTGAAAGGTGTAGTAGCAGAAAATTAAAGGCTGTAAAATGCTGTCTGGCAAATTAGAAGGCATAATTGATTATATTAGCTAATTTTCAAAATTAAGTGTTGCTAATTGCCAGAGACAGTATTTATTTGGTACAGCCACCGTAGCTAACTCACAGATCTAAGTTTAACTGAGACCAAGTTGCTAAATGTTTGCTCTTTCTCCTCTTTCGCCCAGGATTTGTTTCCAGGACACACAGAACAGGCATCAGTCAGTCGCTGACCTTTCTATGATCTAATCCCCATCCACAACAGAATTTATCTGTGTGCAGAGATGTCAAAAGCTTAACCACATCATAAAACTCCTGCAAGATCACAGGAAGTGACTAATCTGGTAAAACCACCGAGCCACACGCTGTCCTGGTGGTTCTGAACCGCCGCGTCTTTCAAACGGTCGGGGTTCGGCGACTGCTGTCCGAAGATATCGCGGTTGGACCGCTGGAATCCTCCCGCCACACAGCGGGAAGACACCATCTCCATTTGGATGAAGATTGCATTTCATGAGCCTGGTGCTTCGGCCAGGTTTGCAGCACCAAGCCCGCTCGTATGGAGCCGGCAGGAGAGGTCTGAACTTCATCTTGTGTGGGAAGTCTCACCCAAGCCAAAGACATCAGGAGGGTCTCCATCCGTTGTGCGTTTGGTCCACACAGACTATGCTTTCCACCTGATGAACCCACAGACNATAATAATGATACTATATTATATATTATATTCCATTATATTATATTATATATTAATATAATATATAATGATCTATTATTATTAATAATAATAATAATGGCTGGAACTAGGCCTCCTAGATGAGGACTCCTGTGAAAGACTAAGGCAGAAGAACCAATCCCTGGAGCACAACATGCAGCCAGGAGAACATTATCTCTTCCTGTGCAGTGTCTCCCTAGTGAAGCGGTATCTGGTCTTTCCATGACCAATGCAGGAGCTTCCAAGACCAACGGAATCACGTGTTGAGATGTGAGAAGTATGGATTAAGGTTATAGCTGTGTTTCCAGCACCAGGGGATGAATTAGCCTAATTGGTGTATTAGTCTCAGTTACACAGAGTAATCACCACAGGCTGCCTCTGTTTTCATTAGAAATTTAATTAAGTTTATCAATGTTTGGCTTCTTTGGTTCTTGTTTTCCACCACCTTCCCTGGGCTATTCTTTGTTTAATCAATACTTTTAGTGGGGTGGGAGGGGAAATTTTTCCACTCTGCTTTTTTTCATTCTTTTCCTCAAGACAAGTCTGTGTCCGAGGGGAGATGGGTTGATATAGATTGGATGTGAGGAGGAAGTTCTTCACTGTGAGAATGGTGAGAGCCTGGAATGGGTTGCCCAGGGAGGTGGTGGAGGCCCCGTCCTTGGAGGTGTTTAAGGCAGGGCTGGATGAGGCTCTGGCCAGCCTGGTCTAGGGTGGGGTGTCCCTGCATGGCAGGGGGGTTGGAACTGGATGATCCTGTGGTCCCTTCTAACCCTAACTGGCTGTATGACTTGAACTAGGTGTTCCTGCACTGGCAGGGGGATTGGACTGGGTGATCTTTCGAGGTCCCTTCCAATCCCTAATGATTCTATGATTCTGTGATTCTATGTCAGGAATAGACTTGCAGCCTCCAGTGCCATTTCATTAAGAGGACATCAAGACTTCTAAGTTCAAATTTCTAATACTATGGCCGCATCTCAATCCCTAGTGATTCTATGAGTCTATCTGCATCGAGCACAACCATTTCTTAGAGCACAGTGGCAGTCACATCAGCTCAGGCACAGTCCCAGGGAGCCAATCAATCCCAGACATTGACACTGCGAAGTCCAGACCCTGAAGGAAGGCAGACACTTTGGATGCTGGCCGTAGACATTAAGCCATCCTCATCCTTTCGCCATCTCAGTTTGGAGCAGCAGGTCCATCACATCCCTTACGCTTTGAGGCACAGACTTCTGGAAGGTTTGGAGCACGCCTGAACTGCACAGACCTCCAGCCAAAGTAGCACTGGATTTAAACTGGCAGTACTGGAGCCTGACTGATTTGTAGAGCGCACAGCCATGGCTTGTGTTCCAAAAGGGAAGAGGGTCCAGCCTCAGAGGAGCAGCTGCTTGCTAAGGAAATGTTTGCTCTGGAACTGCTGGCTCTGGATTCTGTTCACGGTGCTGCTTCTTGCACATTCCTTACCACAATGTACTGCCAGCGACAGCTCTCGCCCTGCCCTCCCACCCTAAACCAAAACATTAAGGACTGATGTGCTGAAGGAGCAGTTTTGATCTGTAGAGGCTGGTGGCTCAGAAAAACACAGCCTCCAGTCGATTGTTGTCAGATGGAATAATCCATGACATCCCCTGCACAGACAGAGGCTCTGACGCAGCTTCTTCCAGCACCATCACTGGGGACACTGGCACTGGGGGACCAGTTAGCTCCCCACTTAATGAACCTCTTCTCACTATCAGCACAACTTCACACAGAAAAGAATGACTTGACATTGCCTGATGTTTGCCATTAGAGGCTGCAAGAGGGGCTGCACCCCTTAGGGCACTGTCCACGTCAGCCCACCCAGGGACATCGAATCGCTTCGTCGCGGCGGCAAGTCACAGCCTGGAAGAGTCCCGCTTTCCCTTCGTTAGATTTAATATATTTCTCATTATACAAATCTGCCAGTGCAACAATAAGTCTTGTTCATAAATCAGTTTGCCCTTTTGCTTTGCAGCCTCGGAGAACTTTCATCAAACAAGACATAAATGGGACCTGTAAGACAGGAGGTCAGAGCAGCCCTAACTAGATATTAATATCTATTCATTAGGCTTATTTTAGTAGCACATTTTAACAGCTTCTGTAAAACAATTACAGGTCCTTCCTTGCTTACCCCCTTCTTCATGTTATCATAGAATCATAGAATCATAGAATCATAGAATCATTACGGATCGGAAGGGACCTTGAAAGATCATCTAGTCCAATCCGCCTGCAACAGCAGGATCACCTAAACCAAGTCACACAGGAACCTGTCCAGTCGGGTCTTGAACATCTCCAGAGAAGGAGACTCCACAACCCTGTTCCAGTGCTCTGTCACTCTCACCGTGAAGAAGTTCCTTCTCAGGTTGATGTGGAACCTCCTATGTTCCAGCTTACAACCATTGCCCCTTGTCCTATCACTACATGACACCGAGAACAGCCCAGTGCCATCCTCCTGACACCCACCCCTCAAATATTTGTAGACATTAATGAGGTCGCCCCTCAGTCTCCTCCAAGCTAAAGAGACCCAGCTCCCTCAGCCTCTCCTCAGAAGGGAGGTGTTCCACCTCTCTTATCATCTTTGTTGCCCTACGCTGAACTCTCTCCAGCAGCTCCACATCCCTCTTGTACTGAGGAGCCCAGAACTGGACACAATACTCCAGGTGTGGTCTCACCAGGGCAGAGTAGAGGGGGAGAAGAACCTCTCTTGATCTGCTAACCACCCCTCTTCTAATCCACCCCAGGATGCTGTTTGCCTTCTTGGCCACAAGAGCACATTGCTGGCTCATAGTCATGTTGGTACTTTTGTGTCTCAGAGGGAAGGAAAGAAATGAGTAATTAGATTGCTGGGCTTTATTGTTGAAATTAGACTAGAATCTAGCAAGGCCAACAAGGGTTTGCCCCCTCTTTTTGGTGCTGTACATTAAAGCTGATTGATCTCTGTTTTAAACCAATTTCTTAGCATTTTGATGGAAGTTTTCCAGGAGACCTCTCCAACAAAAAAAAAAAAAAGCAGAAACAAGTTTGTGATTTAATGCAGCATTTTTTGGGCAGTCTCCAGAGCCACTTCTGTTCATGCATACACAACAGGGTGCTTGCTCTTGCTGTTGGGACTGTCCAGGAAGAGGCACATCTGCCCGTTTGTCTCATGACAGCTGATCAGTTATTCCACAACATCTGGAGCCAAGAGATTATGAATCACCATGCAGCTGCACCTGGAAACAGCATTCTGGCTTCCACAATAAGCACCTTGGAGTTAATTCTTCACTGCAAATGCAGCCACAGACCCATTTTTAACTAAAAGCAAATCAAGGAGCTGGAAATTTAATTCTCCACAAACTCTTCCACCGCAGTCCCAAGTGCTTTTCTTCACACAAGACTGATGATAACCTTAGCCCTGATGAGGCTGGTACACCTTGACTTCATTAAGAACAAGTATCTCCCCAGAAGTCAGACAAAGCCCATTGCTCCAGATGCTCTGTGTTAACACAGCCCTGCTCCTGGAGGAGCAGAGACAGACACAGGCAGTGTCGCTGCTCCGTTTGTCATTTCACGAAGCCAGTCCAAGGACAGAAAACTAAGCGGTGGGCAACTGGAGTTGGTCCCCAGCTGACCCAGATCTGTGGGAACTAGCCCCAGCCCTCCTGGATGTCAGTCCAAGATGCATTTCCAGTAGCCAAGCACTCTGTGAACATCAGCTGGCCTCCTGGGTTGGACACTTGCCTCCCATTTGGGTGTCTATAGCTCAGCACAGCAGCCAGTGCCACGATGACAAAGAATTAGTTCTCAGTTCTAGTCGTTGTTAATGCTTAGCTGCACTCACTACCCCTTCCCCACAGCCTGCTCAGATGCCAGCCTACATCTCCTCCACTTCTTTCAGTTTCCCCTTCTTTTTCTGGAAAAAAATTCCTTCATTTATCTCAACCTTTCTCTGTTATGCACGTAGAAGTCAGGAGCCACTTCCATCTTCATGGGTCATCTATCTCTAGATTTACTGCCCAACTCCATCTATTTGCTCTCTCTCCCACTCGAAGTACAGAACATCTCCTCCCCAAGAGACCCTCACTGGAAACTTGTGTTAATAATAAGCCTGACAAATAGCTCTGTCCCCCTGACCTGCTCTCTGGTGTTATATCTGAAGCCAGTTAAGATGTAGGAGCTCAGGATCTCACTGGTGCAGCCTCTGGGCAGGTGTTCTCACTCCAGTTACCTGGTGAAGCCTTAATGAAGCCAAACACAAGACACTCTTACTCTTAGCTCTTTACAAAGGCAAGTCCACAGCCCAGCTAACCACTGGACACTTACTCACCCAAGAGCCACAACCACCCTCTTACCCATCACACCTGCAGTGCCCATCCTAACCTCATCAATCCTACTCTGCTGTTTGACACTGCTCCCCACAGAATTCTCCTTGACAAGCTGGCTGCTCATGGCAGATGACACCGAGTTAGGTGGGAGTGTTCATCTGCCAGAGGGTAGGGAGGCTCTTCAGAGACACTTGGAGTGATGGGCCAATGTTAATGGCATGAGATTCAATAAGGCCAAGTGTCAGGTCCTGCATTTGGGCCACAACAACCCCCTGCAACACTACAGTCTTGGGGAAGCGTGGCTGGAGAGGGACCTGGAGGTTCTAACGGACAGGAAGATGCATATGAGCCAATAGTGTGCCCAGGTGGCCAAGAAGGCCAATGGTATTAGAAAGAGTGTGGCCAGCAGGAGTGGGGAGGTTATTGTCCCCCTGTATTTGGCACTGGTGAGGCCACAACTTGAGTACTGTGTCTAGTTTTGGGCACCTCAATACAGGAGAGATGTGGAGGTGTTGAAGCACGTGTAGAGGAGGGCAACTAAGCTGGTGAAAGACTGAGGGAGATGAGGCTCTTTAGTTTGAAGAAGGGGAGGCTGAGAGGAGACCTCATCACTCTCTACAACTACCTGAAAGGATGTGGTGGAGTGGTTGGTGCTGGTCTCCTCTCACGAGCAGTTAGTGATAGAACAAGAGGGAAGGGGTTCAAGTTACAACAGGGTAGGTTCAGACTTGATGTTAGGAAAAACTTTTTCCCAGAAAGGGTGGTCAGGTACTGGAACGGGCTTCCCAGGGAAGTGGTTGAGTTGCCATCCCTGGATGTGTTTAAAGATCATTTGGATGAGGTGTTGAGGGGTGTGGATTAGGGCTGACCTTGTAAGGTGGGGTGGATGGTTGGACTCGATGATCCCAGGGGTCTTTTCCAACCAGAGTGATTCTGTGGTACTTACTGTCCTAGAAGTAGCTACAGACCAAGCTCACTCCTCTTACTAAGCCTGTGCATACAAGAAAAAGATCTGAAGTGTGTAACAGACCCCTCCAGCACACAAGATGCTACAACTCTTTGGAGACACTCCATGGAGCTCTACTTGTAGAGTCTGGAGGTGTGTTAGCACAAATCAAAAAGACCTCGTGTCTTCGTAAGGATGTGGTTTCTTTCCTAGACACCCATTAACTCCCTCCATGTACAGCAGTGGTGGTTATTACTCATGCATCCCCCCTCCCCAATTTTTCTTTTTATTTAGCTCCTCTTCATCAGTTTTAATGAAGAATACTCTATAATTTGTAGGGTTCAGTAGAGGAAAATCCTTAGGGCAGCTTCCATCCTCCATTTCTTTCCCTTACACGCAAGGCTTTCAGCACTGAAGGACTCATGTGCAAGGCTGAAGGGTTATCCAACCATTCTCAACGTCCTGTTGCCCATGGTCTTTGAGAACAGACTGGTTTTAAAATTAACAATGAGCTTTCACAAGTATTAAGATGCATGTTCTCACAGCTGTAGCTACTGAGGAGCCCTGCAGCCTTGTGCTGCGTGCCACCACTTCCTTTACGCACCAGTTACCTTCCCGTTTGGCCATGTTTTGCTCTGCAGGTTGCAGTGTTCTTGCCCCACTCCCCTACATTAAACTGTTCTTGGGTTCCTGTGCGACTTAGTCTGGGTGATCCTGCTGTGGCAGGGGGTTGTGCTGGATGATCGTTAGAGGTCCCTTCCAATCATAGGATCATAGGATGTTAGGGGTTGGAAGGGACCCAAGAGATCCCCAACATTCTGTGATTAACTGACTGACAGCATCAATAAGAAAGTAGCCAATGGCCAGTGTCTTCCAGTGGGAGCATGAGATGGAACATTCACAGGGTTCACATCCTGCAAGAAAGGGGAGGAACTGAGTTCTACTGCATTTTGATCACAAGGCAGAAGCCATGTTCAGCTGTCACAGGCACTGTTAGGGGAGGTTTTGCAAAGGAATGAAAGGGTGGGAGTACAAAAAACATCTCCCTTGCTCAGGAATGTTTGTACAGTTTAAGTGACAGTTTGAAATGCTGCAAACAGAACGCTTGACTGAATCTCACATTATCTTTTGACTTCAGTTCCAGCAGAAAGGCTGGTGAGGAGAATGCCCTGACAATCCTACCAGTACAAGCACTGGAGCACAAGTTTAAGGCTTGTACTTCCAATTAAAAGCAATTAGAGCACAGTAAGTACATGGGGCAGGAAGAGCCATGGTCTCTTCTAGGACTCTGCTTAGCAGAGGTTCTGCTCCAAGAGGCAGAGTGTGCCAATGTCTTGTTTGTCTTCTACATCTCTTGTGTGTCTTCTACATCTCTTGTGTGTCTTCTACATCTCTTGTGTGTCTTCTACAATTCTTGTGTGTCTTCTACATCTCTTGTTTGTCTTCTACATCTCTTGTGTGTCTTCTACATCTCTTGTTTGTCTTCTACATCTCTTGTTTGTCTTCTACAATTCTTGTGTGTCTTCTACATCTCTTGTTTGTCTTCTACATCTCTTGTGTGTCTTCTACATCTCTTGTTTGTCTTCTACATATCTTGTTTGTCTTCTACATATCTTGTTTGTCTTCTACATCTCTTTTCAGCTGCGACAGTGCTGCTTTGCTCTTCCCTCCAGACCTTGTACTTCTCCACTCACATTAGTAATGATGGGAGAAATAAAGAATGTTCTTTATTGCTTGGTGTTATTCAAAGAGAGCAAGAAAAGCAGCACTAGCAAACAAGCAAGTGGTCTCGATGAAAGGGGTGCACTGGGGTTTGTCCTCATGTCCACTAACACTTGGGCACCGTGAACTTACGATACTTCACTCAGCACAGCCTGGAGCAAGGAAAGATGCCCTGGCTCATCCACTACCTCCCTGGTGGGACCTCCCCTTGGCCCAGATGTCACATCTCAATCCAAACCACACTGAAAATTAACTCAGTTAATGTTTCTTGCACCTTACAATAAAAAGCTAAGTGCCTGAGGTGCCCACAGGACTCTATGGGGCAGTTTCCAAAAGATCATCTAGTCCAATCCCCCTGACACAGCACGATCACCCAGACCAAGTCACAGAGGAACACATCCAGGTGGGTCTTAAACACCTCCAGAGAAGGAGACTCCACAACTCCCCTTGGCAGCCCATTCCAGTGCTCTGTCACACTCACTGGGAAGAAGTTCCTTCTCAGATTGGTGTGGAACCTCCTGTGTTCTAGCTGACACCCATTGCCCCTCGTCCTATCACCAGATGACATTGAGAAGAGCCTGGCTTCATCCTCCTGACACCCACCCCTCACATATTTATAGACATTAATGAGGTCACCCCTCAGTCTTCTCCAAGCTGAAGAGACCCATCTCCCTCAGCCTTTCCTCATAAGGGAGGTGTCCTACTTCCTTCCCCAGTTCCTGGGGTGCTCATCAGCCAGCCTGTCAGTAGTGCTGGACGACAGTGAATACAAGACGCTTGTGGCTCGTTTTTGATACCCTACCACCACAGTTATTTTTGTCCTTTAAAACATGGATGCAATTTAGCAATCTATTGACTTCATTTTTCCCCTCATAAACATACTGCCTGCTGGATGCATAATTCACGCTCACACATAAACTGTGAGCTGTTTGCTGTAGCAACAACTATAATTTAAGCATAACCTCAGCAGAAAGCCATTCTGCACCATCTCCCTGGCAGAGGGTAATTTAGCCTGGGTGTGCAATCTTCCTCGCTGCCGTTCTAATAGAGGAGCTTGTTTGCTAAATAATCATCATCGAGTTTTGCTCAAAGCAGCCGTTTTATGTGGAGCTGGGGTTTGCTTCCCCCTCCCCTTCTCCCTGCCACACGCAAGCTAAACGCACGCTCTCGGGGAGGCTGTTGCTGCCATGTAGTTTTCACTTGAAGGTGTCACAATCAAGCGACGTTCTTTGATGCTGAGGAGCACAGCGGGTTACAGCATGGGAACAACAGCGAGGAAGATGAAAAGGTGCATTAGGAGGACCCAAAGGGCAGGGAAGTGGCACTTTTCAAGGCTTGAGGAGTGTCTTCTTTCTTCTCTGGGCCCTCCCTGCACTTGAGGGAAGCTAGAGAGTGCAGCCTGTGATGAGCCTGAATCACTATGGATTGGAAGGGACCTCGAAAGATCATCCAGTCCAATCCCCCTGCCACAGCAGGATCACTCAGACCAAGTCACACAGGAACACATCCAGGTGGGTCTTAAACATCTCCAGTGAATCATAGAATCATTAGGGATTGGAAGGTACGTCGAAAGATCATCTAGTCCAACCCCCTGCCACAGCAGGATCACCCAGACCAAGTCACACAGGAACACATCCAGGTGGGTCTTAAACATCTCCAGTGAATCATAGAATCATTAGGGATTGGAAGGTACGTCGAAAGATCATCTAGTCCAACCCCCTGCCACAGCAGGATCACCCAGACCAAGTCACACAGGAACTGCTCAGCTCTGCTCCTCGTCCAGATTCCTGCGCAGCGTGGGAGCAGCTGAGGTCAGCTCAGGGCTAGGAGAAGGAGAGGAAGCTGCAGCCCAGGTTTAAATGCTGCTAAGGGCCTAAGTTCACAGGTTCCCTCAAGCCTTTGTGTGCTGCTCCAGGTGCAGCCCCAGCTCACAGGCTGTGCCCGGGATCTGTGCTCAGCCCCCTCCAGAGAAGCAGCCTGGGCACAACCTCTGCCCACACTGCTTAACCAAACCCCAACCTAGTTACACACCTCAAGAACAATCACTTAAGGATAAGCACTGAGGGTAAAATGTTAATGGATTGCACAGCAGCCCAGCTCCTTGGGCAGGGAGCAGCACAGATACCTACAGCTGAGGAAGGGGAGCAGGGAGCACCCCACCCACTCTGCTTTCCTGGTCACAGAGCAGCTTTCTTGGTGGGTGAAGGCTGCTGATTTTTCTCTGGGGGTAGTGCCTGACTTTACTCCTGGAAGGTTCAGTAAGTATCACAGAATCAGAGAACATTAGGGATTGGAAGGGACCTCGAAAGATCAGCCAGTCCAATCCCCCTGCCAGAGCAGGATCATAGAATCATAGAATCATTAGGAATTAGAAGGCACCTTGAAAGATCATCCAGTCCAATCCCCCTGCCAGAGTAGGATCACCCAGACCAAGTCACACAGGAACACATCCAGGTGGGTCTTGAGCATCTCCAGTGAAGCACCTTGACCAAGTTGCACAGGAATGGGGTTGGGCACCTCTGCTGGCTTAGAAACTGATCCCTGCTTGAACAATGCAGCAGCTGGGCTCTGCAAAAGCTGGGCTTAGGGGTGTGCTCTGCTATGGCTGAGCTACAGGGCAGTGTGGCTCCAGGGCCTGTGCAGCCCCAGACTCCTCCAGCAGCTAAATGAAGCTGGGGGGGCTCTGTCTGCCAGCAAGCACTGCTCAGAATCCGAGGAAAAGCAAATAATTCCTCTTTGCTGGTGTTGTAAAAGAAGCAGTTGGCTTTGCTGTCTCAATTACTAAAAGTGAGTGCTCGTGGCCACCTTTCAGCACTAAAGCTGTGCGGGAGGCTTCTGTGGAGGGAGAGGGAGCAGAGCTCCTCAGAGCAACCTTGAAAAACCCGCTGTCGAAGCAAAGGTTATGCAACTCAAAGGCTGTGCAACAGGGATTTGGAGTTACTCGGATGTCTAAGCTGACTGCTGAAAAGCTTGTTGTGCCAGAGACTGCGGAACGCTGCTTCCCTCCGCTGCGTCCTGGGAACAGCAAAGATTGTAAGAGCTCATTTCTCTATCTGATATTTCCTGACCTTTGCAGCCTACTCGGTATGAACAGCAAAGATCAAGCTGAAGATGTGGAAGAGCTCTCGGATGAGCAGGTTATTTAGTCTGAAAATCATGTCATAGCTGAGCTTTATCTCGTGTTGGACTTTGTCACTTTGAGTTTCTCCTGTCTTCTTTCACTAGCTGACCCAGAGTCTGTAGCAGAGCCTGAAAGGAGGGGGTGAAGTGATTGTTGCTGGATTGTGCCCCTTCAGCTTGTGCAGAATTGACTTGAAGCAACAAAATCTGCAGTAGAGTTGCTGGGGAGATTCTTCCATAGTTGTGGGAATCTGTTGGCTCAATGGGAGGGGGGCTCTGAAAGGAGAGCCCTGAAATACTTGACATGAAGGAAGAGCTGAGTGCAGCTGGTGTTTTTGTCTGCAAGGTGTCCTTTCTGCTGGTCCTTAGCTTGCTTTCACAGAATCACAGGATCACAGAACCATTAGGGATTGGAAGGGACCTCGAAAGATCATCCAGTCCAATCCCCCCGACACAGCAGGATCACCCAGACCAAGTCACTCAGGAACACATCCAGGCAGGTCTTAAACATCTCCAGAGAAGGAGACTCCACAACCACCCTAGGCAGCCTGTTCCAGCCCTCCGTCACCCTCACTGGGAAGAAGGTCCTTCTCATACTTATTTTACTTCATTGTTATTCATAGTGAAAACCAGTAAACAAAAAAGTACTGAGTCTAGGAAAAGAGGGGTGTCTTGTCTGTCTTAAATGTGAAGAAGGACCTAGTTTTGATTATTGTGGTGCTGAAGCTGCACCGGGGTCTGAGATTTATACCAGACAAACCTTCCTGGCCTATCCAAATCACTCTGGTGTACGTGAAGCAGCCCATCAAGGTTTCACCACGGTGTGAGAGCAAAGAGCTGAAGAATCCAAGTCAGCTTTGCCACCTGAAGGAGTGGCTTTAGTGTTAAGATGACTAGTTTATTCCAAGATGCTTAAATAAACCCAATTTTGTAACTGTGTTAGCTCATAGTAATATCTCAGAGGTGAAACCATGGGATGTCAAAAGCAGCCCTGCTCAAATCCACTGTTAATTACAAATCCCTGAGGTTGCTAGGAGACCTTATCTTAAATGAGTATGCAAACAGCCAGTCTGGGTGCTGATGTGAGAGAAGCTGAGGAGATTGTCTTTCTCCTAGTCCTTTCCTCCTGGCAGTGATAGGAGATTGATTTATATGAAGTCACATCAGTTTGGACTTGGGGAAGGGATCATTCGCCTTCTGAAATGCAAAAAGGGTTGGGGGGACATGAGGATGGAGCCAGGCTCAATGTCATCTAGTGATAGGACAAGGGGCAGTGGATGTGAGTTGGAACAGAGGAGGTTCCATATAAATATCAGAAGGAACTTCTTCCCAGTGAGGGTGACAGAGCACTGGAACAGGCTGCCCAGGGGGGTTGTGGAGTCTCCTTCACTGGAGATGTTTAAGACCCACCTGGATGTGCTCCTGTGTGACTTGGTCTGGGTGATCCTGCTGTGGCAGGAGGATTAGACTGGATGATCTTTTGAGGTTCCTTCCAACCCCTAATGACTCTGTGATTCTTTGGTTTATGCACAAACTCAGGTGTTGCCTGTTGTCAGGTGCTTCAGAGATGCACACTGAGGGACTACTGGGCTTTGGTTCTGGATACAACAAAGTTCTGTTTGATAACGATAAAAAAATAAGAGCCTGGAAAACAAACCAGTCTGTGGCTGCCACCCTGAAAAACTGGCCATTTAGATGTTGAAGAGGACAGAAAGGGCCATTTGTTTGTCTAAGCCTGGGAGTCTTGAGTTCTTAACTCTGTTGGAGCAAGTGGCTCTTCTGCAGGCCAGGAGAAGTCAACACGCTTCCTGCGTGTGCCACATGTGTCCCGTGTAGGTCAGCTGGCCCCATGCTTAGTCCAGGATTTGGCAGAAGTTAAGGCTGAACAGTGGTTTCAGGGACAATATCCTGGAGTCTGTTTGGTCTGCATTTACTTGTGGGGTAGCCCTCCCTACTAGAATGACTTGCCAACCAGAGTTTGACAATTCCAAGGTACTGTGCACAGCTGAAGGTGTAGGATGCTGAAGGTGGTGGGTCCAGGGGTTCCTGTGGACTGGTGAAGATCTGAGTGCTTTTGGACGTGCCACATCATTGCTCTAAAGACACTTCCTCCACCTCCTTCATGTTTATCCTGAGTTAAAAGCTGGTCTAGCAGCTAAATTCCACTGATACTTTCTTTGCTGTGAGACAGAAATAATTTGAGGTTGAAGCAGGTAGGAAGTCTCAATGGCTGGCTATTGATTTGAGACTCCTTGGCAAAACAGGAGCCAGCACATTGACAAAATAAACGCACCTCGTGCAGCAAATAGTTTATTGATGATCTGCCCACAATGAAGTCATGGAGGTGACCTTACTGCCCCGACTCGCAGGATTTTCCTGGCTGCAGCACTCAAAGGGCAGAAAAAACACATTCATTTCATGTTGGAGCTGGGGAAATTACCCCTGGGTTTGTCTGTCATGTCAGCCTCCTTAATTACCCAAAGATTTTTCTTGATGGTTATTATTGCCGGCAATTTTATTCGTTGGAGTACTGGAGGCCAAAGCTCTGTAAACAAGGAAATTGCACAGGTCTGTTCTTCTCTCCAACCAGACTTCCTAGCAGTGTTGTTTGTGTCTGGGCAGTAAGTAGCCTGTGACGGGAGGGGGGAAGACCAAGAACATTCCCAGGTGGTGTCTGGAGTGAAGCTGGACATTCACTTCCCTTCAGATGCTTAATCTGAAGTTCTGAAGTAACTGAACCCAGGACTTTGGCCACTGCTTTCTGCTGAACTGGCTGTTTACTCCTGCTTGCATTGTCCTTCTGAAAGATCGTGGCTGTTGTTGGCATCAGTAATTGCAGGAGCTTCTTGTTCTGCGCGTGATTGAACACATCACATAGGAGTAATTGATCCCTGTTAATACTGTGGGTAAGCTTGGACCTGTGGTGGGTTCAAGACCACAATTAAAAATAAAGGAGAAGAAAACAAAGCAGTTAGGTCTCGATGAGGTGTTGGATAGAATCTGCCAGACAATGGATAGTTTAGGGAAACTGGAGAAGGGTTTATTAAGTCTATAACTGCCTACAGAAAAGAAGAAGAGGTTAGTGCACACAAACCAGAAACGGTGTCACAAATGCCATCACTTATTTTGAGAGAAATACAATGGGAGGTCCCTATCGTATCGGTCCTCGGTTGTTTTACATTAGAGACCTGGGGAAAGAACATGTCAGTCAAGTAGGGATGGGTTCCACCACCCTCTCTATTCTCCTTTATGTGTCACCACTCTTGCCTGCAGATGCTGGGCTCTCGGCCATCCAGACCGGTGAACTCTTTGGTTCTACAGCGCAGCTTCTCCAGCACAATGCTGATGGGGCAGGCCTGTTTCCTCAGCATCTGAACTGCATCCCTTGATGCAGGAGATGTGCTTTCAAAAAGAACCCAGTCTCTGTCTTCCATGGCCAAGATTTAAGGACTCTCAAGTCCTTCTGCTTTCTTCAGCTAAGCACAGAGGAATTCTCAGATGCCTCTCTTAAGGCTCCTTCTCTCCCCAATACTCGAGCATCCTCAGCTTTTCTCAGTGGCAGAAGTGACAAACAGTCTCTCTTCCTGCTGATTAGTGTTTTCTAAGATGGTGGCGATGACCACATGCCCCCGGCCACGTGTGGGATTCAAGATGGAGACCGACCACATGGCCGCGTCAGCAGGGCTCCCCCCATCTCTGCAAACGTGGCCAAGAGGGTTCCATAACCCTCACGTCTCCTTTCTCCTCCTGCCTCAGCTACGGGGGAAAGGAAGAATCCTTCAGCTCGCCATGACCTGCTGAATGGTTGCTCTGTCAGGGGGGAAAATTGGCACTAGTTCTTACTTTGCCAATCCACAGTGCCAGCCGGCACTGGGGTCGAGTCGGAGCCGTTGGGCTGTGCAAAGGGCAGCAGGGCTGCTGCTCTCCACCCTACCGTCTACACCACGCCCCATCCATCCCATCTCTCTTCTTCCCCCCTACCCTGGAAAGGGGTTGGGGGGGTGCCAGAGCTGAAGCCCCTTGCCAGGAGGAAGACCCCAGCCTTTGAGGAGGTCTTTGGCAGGGCCATGATGATCAGTCCCTTTTATCTTGTCACCCAGCCCACACCCCTCCAGGGCAGGTACCTGGGACAATTCTCTTAAAGCAAAATGCACCTTTTTCCCCACGAAAGCACAAACCTATGCACCTGAAAATCCTGGTGATTTTCAAGCTGCAACACTGCCAAAAGAAACAGCTGGCTTGCATTTGCTGGAGAGAGGTCCTGTTTGCAATTCTCACCCCTGTGTCTATCTCAAAGAAATGTGGGTGTCATGGTCTGCTGCAATCACAGATGTGCTGTTGAGCAGAACGTGCAGAAAATAATGGGAACAACCAAGATGTGAGATGTTTTCCTGCACAAGATAATTGCTCAGGGATCATGTAGTAGCAGTACTCTTAGCAGCAGCTGCTGCACCTGGACATTGTTCTGCAGCATGCAGTGATCCTCAGCAAGGTGTTTGGTGCCTCCACCCTGGCTTCCATGGCTCTTCTGCCAGCAGGTAGCTCTGCTGACCCTGGTGTTGCTGTGGCACTGTCTCTGTGTTCAGCTACTCTTACCTGGGAGCCAAGGTCTTTTGCACGCTGTTGATTTTGTGGCTGTGCTAAGTAATCACAAGCGGAAGGCTCCTCGGAGCTTTTCATTCTAATGAGGCCTCGTGGCAACTGTAAATCACATAAAGCTTTGCTTAAGGCTTGAAAAGGCTGCAGCAGGGAAACTGCTTGAGAGTAGCCCCTGTTCTGTCCTGGCCACGCAGTCGTTCACAGACTCATAGAATCATCCAGGTTGGAAAAGACCCCTGGGATCATCAAGTCCAACCATCAAGCCTGCCCTACAAGTTCACCACCAAGCCAGATCCCCCACCACTACACGTAAGTGACTTTTAAACTCACCCAGGGATGGGGACACAAAGCATCACCTTGTTCAGCCCTTCTGAAACTCTGATGACACTTCTGATTTATTTTGCAAAGTAGCTTTGGGGATGATAAAGGCAGAACTACACAGACCTAAAACTGCTCCAGGTCTTGATCAGCCCAGAAGACTTAAATGAATTTGAAATGCTTTGACTTCAGCTCTGAAGCGAAGTTTGTAATGGTAATTTCTTTTAAAGTAGAAGCCTTTTGAGTGTTAAAGGGGAATAATAACACTTTTGGTTTTCTTTGTTCTTTTTAAAACCATGTCAACGGACTTTTCTGATGGAAGTGGCCACTTAAAATAAATCAGTGTTTTGAACACACTTTCCCAGCAGGTTGGTGTGGGAGTTCTGACAATTCTTCAGCCCTGCGATGCAGTGAAGACCTCTTTGTGCTGCCTCTAAACAGTTCTTAAAAGACAGTCTTTTAGAACACCACCACCAGATTATCCCACCTTCAGCGTAGCCCTGACTTATTCCCAGCTCGTGATGGGATCCAAACGAGAAAAAGGAAAACGTTCTTGAAGGGGTCCCACTTGGATGGATGGGCTCAGCCTGGCTCCCGTCCCCTTGCAGGGCAAATTTGCCTTTTGAATTGTTCTTGGAAATCAAGTGAGTGAGACCTGGACAGGCTGGAGAGATGGGCAGAGAACAATTTAATGAGGTATGACAAGGGTAAGTGTAGAGTCTTGCATCTGGGCAAGAACAACCCCAGGTACCAGTATGGGCTGGGGACTGAGCTGTTGGAGAGCAGTGTAGGAGAAAGGGACTTGGGGTCCTGGTAGACAGCAGGATGACTATGAGCCAGCAATGTGCTCTTGTGGCCAAGAGGGCCAGCAGCATCCTGGGGTGGATCAAAAGGGGGTGGTCAGCAGATCAAGAGAAGTTCTTCTCCCCCTCTACTGTGCCCTGGTGAGACCACATCTGGAGTGTTGTGTCCAGTTGTGGGCTCCTCAGTTCAAGAGGGATGTGGAGCTGCTGGAGAGAGTTCAGTGTAGGGCAATGAGGATGATGAAGGAGGTGGAGCACCTCCCTTATGAGGAGAGGCTGAGGGAGCTGGATCTCTTGAGCTCGGAGAAGAGGAGACTGAGGGGTGACCTCATTCATGTCTATAAGTATGTGAGGGGTGGGTGTCAGGAGGATGGAGCCAGGCTCTGCTCAATGTCATCTAGTGATAGGACAAGGG
>VXBP01000457.1:257839-311870 GCA_013400115.1 Rhinopomastus cyanomelas | reverse complement strand
GTCTTGGGTAACTGTGGTGAGGGTTCAAAGGATCTGTTTTTAACTCTGGCTGCACAAAGCTGCAATGGACAAGCCCTAGAGATTCTGAGGCTCACATGCATCTCTCTCCAGGGGTAAATCCGTGTAAGCTCCACAGAAGTGCTTCTCTGCTCTTCTCTGCTGCTGGCTGATTGAAACAAGCAAGGTCCTAGATGGACTGGGTTGATATCTAGGGTCTCGAGAGGTGGTCTCTTGGTAAAAATAATCTGTTGTCTGCATCGTTGTTTTGCTACAGGAAAATATTGTTAATTTGAAGAGCTGGGATGTGCTGACCTGTGCTCTCTGCTCTTGAAAAACATTCTGTTGGGATCCAGGCATGCTGCTGATTGACACTTGTCAGTCATGTGGGTTTTGTGGTGAAGGCTCATCTGAACTGATGGTGGGTGCAGCTATTAGTGTCATCACACTGCTGTCACTGACAGCGGGGTCTCTTTTGTAAAAGGTCAGAATAATTTGTGGTGAGTCATTTGTTTTAAACGGTGTGTTTTCCATGGTGAAACTGGCTCAGAAAGAATTTAGTAAAGATGACTGAATCCTCTGGAGGTCACTGAGCCAGATGACAGACCAGCACTCTTGGGGCAGCGCTGCCCTCTTCTAACAGCACCAGGCTCGTGTTCGCAGGCAACTGAAAATCATAGAATCATTAGAGATTGGAAGGGACCTCAAAAGATCTAGTCCAACCCCCCCATCACAGCAGGATCACCTAGACTAAGTCATAGAATCAGTCAGGGTTAGAAGGGACCACATGATCATCCAGTTCCAACTCCCCTGCCATGGGCAGGGACACAAGGGGGAAAGGCGTGATGCTTTCTGATCAGCCTAATTATGGGAGTAAGTTAAACTACCATGATTTACCCAACCCCTGTGTGCAGGCAGGTAGATTTAGAGTCACCTGAATGGAAGAAACATGGCTCATGGCTTGCACTAAGTGAGGCTAGGGAATACAGGTAAATTCAGCAGCAAGCTGACCAACAGCTTTATCCAGGGCTGTGCTATAAAACCCAAAACCAGCAGTAATGAAAGCTGCTGTTATAAATCTGCTTCTTATTGCTTACAGCTTCAGGCTGACTTAAAATCAACTTTTATTAGCTCCATATTAGGAGATTGTTTCCTCTGGATTTGATTACTGGGATGGATATATTTGGAAGCTGTATTTCCATATAGATAGAACTGCTCCCAGGTTACTGTGCCACGTTCTGGAGGAGGAGGAAGAGGAGGAGGAGAGGGTTCACTGCAGCTTCCCAAGGACCTGCTGCATCACAGCCCAGGGAGAATGGGGGTCTTGCTGTGGCTTGTGGCTTCCAGCTACAATAACTGTAACCATCCCTGTAAACTCTAACAAGTTTTGGAACCATCTCTAGCACAGTGGGAGGCCTCTAGGTGAATTGCCTTCCTGGAGGGTCTTTGGCTGGTAAAACAGGGATGAGGGCTCTTTCATGAGGTTTTGACACCTGCAGGTGAAGACTTTGTCCTGCAGCCTGCACCAAGTCCCCTTTCTTACGCAGCCTTTCCTGCAAACACCTCCTACCTTGAGATTTTTGTGACAGGTGGGAAATTGTTCTATTAGCAGGACAAGGAGAACATTATCCCTTCCAGCACCCATTCCTTTAGGGCTGTGGAAACTTGGGGCTGAATATGTAATAATAACAGGTAGAAGAAAACTCAGTCACAATAATGTAAAAGCAGCATTACTCCAAATTGACTTTTCCCCCTTCCTTCCTTCCTTCCTTCCTTCCTTCCTTCCTTCCTTCCTTCCTTCCTTCCTTCCTTCCTTCCTTCCTTCCTTCCTTCCTTCCTTCCTTCCTTCCTTCCTTCCTTCCTTCCTTCCTTCCTTCCTTCCTTCCTTCCTTCCTTCCTTCCTTCCTTCCTTCCTTTCTTCCTTCCTTCCTTCCTCTAAAGCTATGTGATGCTTCTGGAGTGAGATGGCTTTGAACGGAAGCTCTGTCAGAGGTACCTCCAGGGTCTAAGAGTGGAGTTCAGATTCAAGCTTCTCAGGGTACTTGCTGGTGAGTCTGTTACTGCCCTCTCCTGAGGAGCCAAACTTACCCCTCTGAATTAATACTGCCCTGGTCTACCTTTGAAGTCCTATCTAAACCCTCTCAGTGGCTTCAGGGAACTTCTTTCAAAGTCTTCTGAGTAGGGGTTACTAACACAGTGGACTTGCTGATGTTCCATTCCCTTCCAATTCTTGACGTGCGGAGCCATAGAGAGCAGAAGCTGCAGTCACTCGGTTGCAGGAGGGGCACAGCACAGGACTACCAATCTTGGGTGATGTTTGCCACTGGGTGTTGCAGGTGAGATCATCCCTTTCTGGTAGGCAACTGCAGAGAGATTGTGGCTTGAGACTGTATTTTGGAAAGGTCTCTGAACATGAGAGGCAAATGTGAGGACAGGTTTTGCTGAAGATCTGTTTTAGCTTCTTGTTGGGAAGTCTCAGATTTCTTTGCGGTGCAGCCTTCTCAAATGTTTAGTTGCTCCACTATTAGACTGGACTTTGAGATAGAAAGTTGTGAGGGAAACACTGGGCAGGAGGAAAGGAGCTGGAGCTGCAACACGCTTTACACAAAGATGCTTTCTTTGAAAAGGGGAGCTTTGTGTTGTTGCTGGTCCTCTGCTGCCTCATAGCATCAAATATTCATTCCGTGTCTGCATTTTGATCATGATAGTGTGATACAAGAAGACATAATGTTGCTTGAAGCCAGAGAAACCACAGAGCTGTCAGAAAGAAGACCAGAGCTACACGGAGCTCTTTCTTCAGAAGTGGTTAGCAGGCAAGTCTGGTGTGGAGAATGAAAGCGCTGGAAAAACGGGGTGGCCCAAGAGGAGGTGAAGTTTTTCTGAAAGATGTTAGTTCTGGCTTGAGGAGGTAAAGTCCCAGTCCTTTTGTACTTGGAAAGATAAAGCCATTTCATGGGTAGTACAGCGGGCTGCGTGAAAACAAAAGCACGTAACCTGCTGACCCTGAGCTGCTGGCTGCCCAGCGGGCTGCATAGTAAAAGGTCCCAGCTGTATTACCTGGGATGGTTGCTGGGAAAGGTAATAAACAGGCACAGGGCTGTTACCTTCACCTCTTTCTGGAAAGAGTAGGAACTGTGGGGGTTTTTCTCTTCCTACTCTCAGCTTACGCTGAGCTGCTGCAGAAAGTGCTTGATTTGATGCTGCTGTCAGCTCAGCCCAGGTCGGTAAAGATCAAGTGTCTTACGACAATTATTTTGGGACTGATGTGAAAAATGTTGGTGGCTACCAAGACCTTCTTTGCTCTGATGAGTGCTCACCTTGTCAGCGCTGTCAGTGTAAGAGAAAGGCACCAGTGCACCAGCAAGATTTACTCATTCTTCTAATGCCCCTCTGCTGGAGCTCTGTGGGCCCTCAGCACATCATTTGAGTTTCTAGAGTTAACCCTACCTATCATAGTTAACCCTACCTGTCATAGAATCATCAGGGATTGGAAGGGACCCCAAAAGATCATCTAGTCCAATCCCCCTGACACAGCAGGATCACCCAGACCAAGTCATACAGTCAGTCAGGGTTAGGAGGGGGACCACAAGATCATCCAGTTCCAACCCTCCCACCATGAGCAGGGACACCCCACCCTAGACCAGGCTGGCCACAGCCCCATCCAGCCTGGCCTTAAACACCTCCAGGGATGAGGCCTCCACCACCTCCCTGGGCAACCCATTCCAGACTCTCACCACCCACAGACTGAAGAACTTCCTCCTCACATCCTCTCTAAATCTACCCATCTCCAGCTCTGCTCCATTCCCCCTAGTCCTGTCGCTACCTGACATCCTAAAAAGCCCCTCCCCAGCCTTTTTGTGGCCTTTCAGATACTGGAAGGCCACAATAAGGTCACCTGGGAGCCTCCTCTTCTCCAGACTGAACAGCCCCAACTCTCTCAGTCTGTCCTCATAGCAGAGGTGCTCCAGCCCTCTGATCATCCTCATGGCCCAACTCTGCACTCGCTCCAGCATCTCCACATCCTTCTTGTAACAAGGGCTCCAGAACTGGATGCAGTGCTCCAGATGGGGTTTCACCAGAGCGGAGTAGGGGGAGAATCACCTCCCTCGACCTGCTGGCCACACTTCTCCTGTGTCCCTTGCAGAAACCCCAAAAAGGGCTGTTAAACAGTGCTGTGGAAAGGTCTGTCCAGCGAACCGGGGTCGCTGTCAGGAGTTATCCAAGCTGATTGCCCTGGTAATTACTTGACTTGCCAGCTCAGCTTGCAGAACAAGAACACAGAAAGGCACTTGTCCCGATGGTTTCTGCTGAGGACATCCTCATCAGAATCACGTATGTGGCCTTTATCACAAATAATTCCTCTGGACAACTGAGCAGTGTGTAGTAGGGCACATCCAGCTCCTGACTCGTTTGGGAAATGGCCAGAGCCCTGCGGGAAAAGTCTTGTCACTCCCAGCAGATGAAACCTAAGCGGTGGTTCTCAGCGGTTGTGCCAGGGGAAGGAAGGATGGGCAGGGAAGCTGACTGGCTTCTTTGACCCAAGTTGTTGATATCAAGCCACCACAACAATCTTTCTGGGCAGAGTCTTGGATAAATCGTGTCTGCTGTGTATCTGTGTCAACGGAGAGAAGTTTCCATCTTAAAGCTGACAGCCCCTTCCCAATGCAAAAGGCTCAGGATCTAGTCTGTGTCCTGGCATCCTGCATACACAAGACTTGGGATAATGTTCCCAAGTCTGACTTTGAGTTAATATTTATCCTGTTAGACTGTGGCTCTCATTCTGAACTCCCTTGCTGCTGCTAGCTTTGCACAGGGCACAGCCCTTGGAAAAGGGTCTGGATCCATCTTATGGAACAAGTGTCACAGAATCATCAGGGATTGGAAGGGACCTCGAAGGATCATCCAGTCCAATCCCCCTGACACAGCAGGATCACCCAGACCAAGTCACACAGGAACACATCCAGGTGGGTCTTAAACATCTCCAGTGAAGGAGACTCCACAACCTCCCTGGACAGCCTGTTCCAGTAGCTTCACTGAGCAGTGTGAGGCCATCACAAGAGGAAGTAAGAGATCTGCAAACAGAAGCACTAGGGGTAGTTCTGCTGAAGCAGAATTTGAGTAACTGTTTCAACTCACTGATCAGTGTGAGATCAACACAGGGATGAAAGGACTCGGTGGCACTGGATAGCAGTGGCCATCACCCATGCTGTTCTCATTCACAAGTAATAAAAGGGAAAGTGAACAAGCAACAAATCAAGCTGAGGGATGGATGTCCCCTGCTGGAGATACATTCATGGTCTCTCTTCTCTGGCCCAAAAGAGCTTGAGGTTGAGCCTTGCTGGGGGGTATGATCATGTGGATCTACAACGAGGCAGTCCTAGTGCTGAGAGGCTCTAGTCTGCTCCCTTGGGTTTTGTAGAAACTAATCTTTTATCTGTTATGTAAAACCTGTTATGAAAGGGTGCACTTGGAGACTGCTGCTGATGGTCAACAATCTCTCTCTTCGAGCTTGTAGACACAACAGAACATCCCCTCTCTGTGGTTTTCCTCTCACTAAGCTGTTTCACTGGAGAGTGGCCTGATGGTGAAGGTTGTAGCCTGGAATGGTGACGGGGAAACACACAGTCAGTTCTTGCCTCAGTACCATGTGGTTAGGAGCTGGTTTTCATTTAACTACAGACTTACATGACATTGTTGGAACTCTCCTGCTGCTTTGTCATCTGGAGCCAGAACTTCAGGGGTGTCACTGGAATGTTTCCTCTGACTCCTGTGGGGCTCTGGCAGCCAACGCTGTCTGAGGGCTTATTTCTTTGTGCCTGATTTCCACTGAGGAAGAGTTTCTTCCAGAAATTGGACAGGCATTTTGGAGAATGAAATAGATGTTGCTTATTTATTACAGCTGCATCCCCAAAGGCCTTGACTTGGAGGCAAGCAAGGCATCACAAATGCAGTCTGTGGTGTTCAGCTGATGTCTCTGGGCACTCACCCCTCATCCTTTAACCTTCTCAAACTGTTTGATCTAGATGATAAATATTAAGCCCAAGAGAAAAGTCTCTTGTGCACTGGCAGGAGTGCCCATGCCCGGCAGCTGCTGATGGTGTATAAATTCATCAGGGAAAACAAAATGAGGAGGTACCTGCTGCCTTCAGAATTAAGCACATCCCTTTGTTCCTGCACTAAAACTCTCTCAGGTGACAGCCTGAGTTCTGAGAGACACTGAACCATTAGCTCTGGGCTTTAGTTAAGCTGCTTGAGCAATGGGAGGTTGAAGATGCAGAGCTGTGCTCTGCTGCTGCAGTAGCTTTATGTCCATATATTCCTCCTGGTTCAATGGAGCTGCTGCTGATTTACACCAGGGCTACTAGGGACAGCCTAGCTCACCCTTCCTACATCACTCAGGAATGTTTTCCTTACAACTTTCCCACTTGTAAGGAACACTAATTGAAATTCATGCTCAGATGCCTTCTGAACGATGAGTCAGAGGAATAAAATCACTTAATCACTTAATGAAATTATTGCCTCTCCAAGCATGACAAAAGGGTGGCTGTGGGGGAAGCACACAGTGTCTTGTGGCAATCACTCTGAAAACAGCTCTCTCCTCCTGCTTTGTGGTACCTGTCACCTGGTGCAGCCTCCACACTGGTTTGAAAAGAGACCGAGTGCTGATGGCTCTGCAGTAGCCGAGCTGCTCCGTGCTGCATCCCAGGGCAGACCTGCCTCAGCCTAGGAGCAGGGTGCTGCCTGCACTGCGCAAGGAGCCTTTTCAGAAGAGGGTCTTGCATGCTTTAAGTGGAAGGGTGAGCAGCAGGACAGACCTGAGTGCTTTTAAACCACTCAGGGGCACCTTATGCAGACATGCAGGTGGTAAACCCTCAGTTCCACCTACATTCCAGTTCGATCAGCAGTCTCCCGCGTCCCTGCAGCCGCCTCCGCTGTGAAAGGTTCTTTACTTCCAGTCCAAGCATTTTCCACTGTGCTTAGCATGTTCTTCAGCAGGTTCTGTGTCCTGTGTATATGGATGTGTGTGAACACTGAGACAATTGATTCTGGTCAATTATAAAGACTGCAAAGAGGCTCCTTGAGATGAAAAGCCCTGGGAAAACACGCAACATTAATTATTTATCTCTCGGTGTCATTGTTGTGTAGAGTTTAAATTACTACTTCCAAATCGTTTCTCATTACACCATCATCTCTGTGAATACAAAGAACTTACACACAGCAGATATTAGGGACTGTAAGACGCTAGATTTATTAGGGAAGAGGCTCTTCTCCCCTTCTGTCTATTCCTCCCACTAGCTAACGGGAGTAGCTTGGGCTAAATTAAATTGACTCAGAAAAACCAAAAGAAAGAAGCAAATCAATACAGAAAAAGAAATTAAAAATCACTTCATGGAATTTATTTTAATCTGCAAAATTGTAAAGTGCTCAAACTGCAGGTCTCACACTGAAGAAATCCAAGGGGATTCTCTGTGAGTTCTGGAGGCGGCGCTTGGGTGTGTGGTTCTAGTGCGTCTGAGATGAAGTTCGTGTCCCCAGTGGTCAACTAACCAGATGGTACCTGGGGCTGGAGAAGGGATGTTTTGGTGACAAGGAAGCCCTTTAGGTTCTGTGCATATTTCACCCTAGGAATAAAAGCTTCCTCTGTCATTGGACCTGCTTCCCCCNCAGCCCCAACTCTCTCAGTCTGGCCTCATAGCAGAGGTGCTCCAGCCCTCTGATCATCCTGTGACCCTCCTCTGCACTTACTCCAGCACATCCATATCCCTCTGGTAACAAGGGCTCCAGAACTGGACGCAGTCCTCCAGGTGGGGTCTCACCGGAGCAGAGTAGAGGGGGAGAATCACCTCCCTCGACCTGCTGGCCACACTTCTCCTGATGCAGCCCAGGATCCCGTTTGCCTTCTGGGCTGCAAGTGCACACTGCTGGTGCCTTCTCTTTTCCTGAGCAATACATCACTGAAGCAACTCATTCTGGTGATGAATTGCTTGTACATGCCATCAGATGGGCCTGTTCTGATACTCCTGCATCATCCACAGCATTACACTAATATATCAACAGACCCAACTGTGGCTCTGATTAGGTGCCTCATCTCATACATCAGAGCTCACACACACACATGGTTCCCACTGGGATGGTGCATGGTGAAATCAGGGGGTTTCTAGCAGCTGGGTCAAGTGAGGCTTGAGCAGAGTTTGGGGGCAGCTTGTAAGATCACTGGCCAGCCAACTGATTTTTTAGGTTATGGAGTTCTTTCACTTCTGGGTCATGTAATTCAAAGGCCTTTCAGAACCCAGGTCCAAGTGCAGGGGAAGGGTTGTCTTGTTTCACTTACTAAAAATGTGAAGTCTCCATTGGTACCAGACTTCCCTGCCACTTACTTCAGATACAGACTTCTGCCTCAGGCTAAGCTACAGGGGCATAGTTTGAACTTTAAACCACTGCAGTTCCTAAGGGTCTTGATTTGCTTTTAATTCTGCTTCAGTTAGCTCAGGTTTCGTTCAGATAATCTTCATTTCCTCTTACAAAGCCAGTTCAAAATCTTCCAAAGCCAATTTAAAGTAGCCTCACCTCAAGACCTCATAAAACCAGCCTTCAGATTCGCAAGAGCAGAGTTTGCTCTCTTCAGAGTCCTGGGACCCTGGGCAGAACGTGCTGAGGTCAGCAGAGGTGGGTCTAGAGGGCAGTGGGTCAGGGGTTTGGCACAGAATAAAAAATGTGCCAGGTCTGCTTAGGAAGCAGTGCCCTGCAGTGGGATTCTGCCCCATGCCATCCTTCCCCTGCCCTGGCACCCACAAATACATGTTTCTTGGTGCCTTGAGGTGGAAAAGTTTGTGGCCTCAGCCTGACATCTCTCTCTAAAGAAGATGCTGCTAGAAAACAAGTTATTCGCATCCTTTCCAAGATGTTTATGGATTTGAGGGTAATTTTAGTCAGTTACTTTATATTCACGGCGATCTTTTGCAGCTGTTGGGAGTGAATTGCAAAATTAAAAAAAGCAAGTAACTTCTATGAAGAAAATAAGTCTGGGCTTGAGCAGGAAACCAGAAAGTGAATCACAAGGATTATGCCACAGAGCATCAGGACTGCAGCCCAACGTAGTGCTGAACTGAGAGAAACTGCAGAGCCACACGTGACTGGAGCGCAGAGCTGGCCACTTGGTGTTTGTGAGAACTTCAGAACAACACACAAGATGGGTTGCTTAGGTGCTGCATCCTTTCAGGGTCTGGGAGGACAGATATCAGGAAACAATCTGTGGAGATATCTGTCCTTATCACAGCACTGAAGCAGGAAAGGAATTTCCAGGCTCTGTAGACAGAGAAATGACCATTGCAAGACAGTTTGGCCAACTCGACGTGTCGTTACGTGGTCATTCTGCAGCTTGTTCAGTGCGAGGAGACACCGAGGAGGTGCTACAGGACTGGTAGAATCTGTAAGTGGGTTGAATTCAGTTCAGGTACACTGCTGGTCTCCCATGGTCTAAGGGAGAGCTCAAGGGAAAGCTGTCTGATGCACTCGGATGTCCCTTTAACTGCTGCTTTAGCAGAACTCACCTGGAAGCGAGGAAGTGCCCTTTCTCTGCCTGAATTCGTGGTGACCTGAGACTACACGGAGCAGTGACAGAGCCAGTGCCCCATCCCCAAACACTATTTAATGAGGCTTTTGGCTGATTTGGAGGTCTGTTTAAACAGGGAACCTCGAGGGAGGTGAGAGGGAGCCAGTGGGGGTTGGAATGTCTCGCAGGACAAGCTGAGAAGGAACGTGGTGAGGTTCAAACCACAGGATCTCTAAACGTGGTGAAAGCCCAAGTTGTGCTCAGACTGCACAGAGCAGCCACAGAGCAGCTGCTTTAGCTGCCAGGAGGCAAAAAAACAAGACTGGTCCCAGGACTGATCCCTGATGGACTCCACTTGTCCCTGGCCTCCACTTGGACATGGATCCATCGACAACCACTCTCTGGGTGCGGCCATCAAGCCGGTTCTTTACCCATCTAGTGGTCCATCCATCAAAGCCATGTTCCACCAGCTTGGAGACCAGAATGTGGTGCAGGACAGTGTCAAAGGCTTTGTTCAGGTCCACGTAAAGACATCATTTGCCAGCCCCTCATCCATTAATGTTGTGACCTGTTCATAGAAGGCCACCAGATTTGTCAGGCAGGATTTGCCCTTGGTGAAGCCATGATGATTGTTCCCAATCACCTCTTCACTATTCTCCTGTCTCAGTAGTGCCTCCAGGAGGATCTGCTCCATGATCTTAGCGGGCAATGGGTGTAACCTGGAACAGAGGAGGTTGCACAAAAATATGAGAGGGAACTTCTTCCCAGTGAGGGTGGCAGAGCACTGGAAGGGGCTGCCCAGGGGGGTTGTGGAGTCTCTTTCTATGGAGATGTTTAAGACCCACCTGGGTCTCTTGTGTGACTGGATCTAGGTGATCCTGCTGTGTCACGGGGATTGGACTAGATGATCTTTTGAGGTCCCTTCCAATCCCTAATGATTCTATGATTCTCTGGAGATGTTGAAGACCTGCCTGGATGTGTTCCTGTGCGACTTGGTCTGGGTGATCCTGCTGTTGCAGGGGGATTGGACTAGATGATCTTTCAAGGTCCCTTGCAATCCCTAATGATTCTATGATTCCATGATTCTTCATCTTTCACTGGCTAGCAGCGAGCTCAGGCTGGCGTGAGCCAACAAGCCAGGCTGTGAGAGCGTGTGGCAGACACGGTACATGTCACACAGTGTCTTTAGGGCTTTAAAAAACAACACACCTGCTCCGTAGTGTTACCAGATGAACGTAAGCGTGTGACATACATGCACGTTCGTTAGGTCTGCTGCAGTCAGCCTGTCTCAGTTCAGCTGGCACAGCAACTTGCTTTATACCTCACTGAATGCTCTCTCTCCTCCCACGACTCCTGCCATCTGAAAGAGGACTGACACGTACTGGCTACACTCGTTAGCTTTGCAGAATGTGACTGTGATTCATAATCATTTGCTGCTTTGAGACAAAACACCAAAAACGTGTTTCTTCATCTTTGCTGGAGTAGATGTCTGAGAACTCCGGCTGGAGCCTGGAAAATAAAAACCTTCTGCAGATTTTTAAGGCTGAGGAAATGAAATGTCTTTTTGGCTTATGTGGGCTCTCTTAATGCATCAAACAACACTGGAAGCACCAGAAATTTCCGACAGACTGGATGTTTAGATGTACATTGGGATGGAATTTGGGTGCTGAGGTGACTTGCTCTCCTATTGTCCACCTGCACTGGTGCCAGCATTCTGGTTGTGTTCTGATTCTTATGCTCCTCCAGCATTTGGGTCCCTCACAAGGTTTATTCACAGAATCACAGAATCACAGAACATTAGGGATTGGAAGGGATCTTGAAAGATCATCCAGTCCAATCCCCCTGTAAGAGCAGGGTCACCTAGACCAAGTTGCACAGGAACACATCCAGGTGGGTTTTAAACATCTCCAGTGAAGGAGACTCCACAACCACCCTGGGCAGCCCCTGCCAGTGCTCTGTCCTTCTGTTAACCTGCAGCAACCCCCTGGAAGGGTTTGACCAGGGACTTAACCTTTTTGTTTCTGGAAACCACCAACAAAGAGAAGAGCAGAAGCAGTGACTTTGGTCATCAAGCCCAGTCTTTACCTGCTGAGTCTGAGACAAGAGCAGAAACAAAAGGTCCCTTCTAAGGTTTGCCACCCAGCCTTCCACTTTTCCTGGGCATTAAAGGGTTGACTTCAAACCCAGGCACTTTATGGGGTCTCCAGCTGCACCGCTCTAGCTGTGCTGCAAGCTGAGCGACCGTGGGCTTTGATTTGTCTTTGATTTCACACCTTTGCTGCTACTTGTTCTAAGGGGAAGGGTCAGTGTCTCGGTGCCCTGAGTGCTGGCACTGCAGTGCCCATGTGTCACAAGGCGACACTGCTGCATTTTAAATCCGGGTGATGCCACCAAGAAGGTGATTCCTGAAGGCAGCTGCGCCGACCTCATTCAGCATCCCGGAGGAGCTCAAGGGGCCCGGTGTGAAGATGCTGAAGCTCCCTGGTTCAGTTCTGCCAGTCTCCAGCTGAGGGAGCGCGGAGCTGCCTGTGCGGGGTTTTCAGATTGCCTGCAGGTTACCCGCTACTTTCTCCTACAGTACTTGTCAAAAGCCAGAGGACATGTTGTGGGGTTTGGGGGCCCCAAAGCCTTGGTGGAGCTTTGTTTTTAAATTATTTTGTGCAATAAGATGAAACTTGCCACGAACAGCAGAGAGCTGCTCAAAGACACTTGGTACCCGATAGCTGCAGCTCCCGAAAGCTAAACTCCTCTTGTTAGCAGTTAATGGTGCTGCGTAGGTGTAGAGTCTGGCATCTGGGCAGGAACAGCCCCAGGGACCAGTATGGGCTGGGGACTGACCTGTTGGAGAGTAGTGCAGGAGAAAGGGACCTGGGGGTCCTGGTGGCCAGCAGGATGACCATGAGCCAGCAGTGTGCTCTTGTGGCCAAGAGAACCAACAGCATCCTGGGGTGGATCAGAAGGATGGCTGGCAGATCAAGAGAGGTTCTTCTCCCCCTCTACTCTNAAGACCCACCTGGATGTGTTCCTGTGTGACTTGGTCTAGGTGACCCTGCTGTGTCAGGGGGATTGGACTAGATGATCTTTTGAGGTCCCTTCCAATCCCTCATGATTCTATGATTCTATGATTCCTAACAATGTCATCGCCGATTACACTTTTAAATGGTGGCACCCAGTTGTCAGGGATGGCCTTGCCAGTGCACACCAGGCAAGTAATGCCTGGGGAGTGGCTGGAATTGAAGGAAAAAGATGCAGCTGCTTTTAGAGAGACTACTTGGTTCTCCATGTGCTGCCCACTGTTAGAATGGCCAGTTGTCCTCTGATCAGCCCCTTAGTCTGGTGCCCGTAGTGAACTTTGGGGTTCTATTTGCTTTTAGGACAATAAACATCATAAACTAGATAATATTAGGGATTTGCCTTCCAGACACGACATTTTCAGGCAAAAAGTCACAGAATCACAGAACAGTAGGGATTGGAAGGGACCTTGAAAGATCATTCTGTCCCATCCCCCTGCCACAGCGGGATGCCCCAGATCCAGCTGCACAGGAACACGTCCAGGTGGGCTCCAAACCTCTCCAGAGAAGAAGCCCAAGCAGTTAAATTCCTAGCCTGGTGGTTTTTCCAGAAGAACCTGACCTGTGCTCCTTAAGCAGAGGCTAGGAGTTGTAAGCAGAATAAACCTTAAGCTAATCCAAATTAATCTGTGCAAGCTGAAGCCTTAAAACATTGTGTTTCTGCTTAATACACCCCCCTGTCTCCCTGCTGCAGTAAAACCTGCAGCAGGACCTTGCTCTTCTGGGTGTCTCAGAGTTTGTCAAACTCACTAAGAGCAGCCCAAAGCAGAAGCATCTTTCAGACAAGCAAACCAAGGCTGTCAAGCTAAGAGACTTCTGTTAGAACCCTAGAACCTCTCCTTCAATTTTTCAACTCCATCAGTTGTGGAGCTGGAGCCTGTGTGGTGGGTGATGGGAATCCTTGAAGTAGGGTTCAGAAAATGCCAAGACGTGGACCCTGAGTGTGGCTTGTAAGGGAGCTTTCTGCAGGAAAGGTAAGTGAATGCAGACCCACAAGTGGGTCATTATGAAGCTTGGGAAGACAAAGACTGACTGGGAGGCTGCTGGGAAGGTGCATTTTTATGGAACTTAAGCATTCTAACAGCTGGGTGACAAAAACGCCGGGGGACTAGTTTGCACAGACTCCCTGCACAGTCTGCTAAACGTCAGCTACCTAAATATCACTAGTTATTTTACTGAATTTATCCCCAGAGGGGCTATAATGAGAGAATGGGGAGTATATTTTGGAAGCAATTAGCCTTAAATGTCTACGCTTTCCTTTTTTGAGCAGAGTCTTCAGGGAGCCAAGTACAACGTTGTCTAATGGGCTGGGTGTCTTCTATTGCCTGCACTCCATCTTCAGGGATGGCAGCTAAACATGAGTCCCTGGCATCTCAAATTAGATTTTAAAAGCCTGAGACTCAAGAACTAGGAAAGGGTTTTCTCAGCTTGTGGTTAAATGTGCTGCTCTACTGCATAATGAGAGCAAGAAAGTTTTCTGGGAAAAGGAGGCACCCCTAAAAACCAGGGATCCATACCAAAATCAATCTTTAAATAGCCGTTGGCTGGTCAGTCTTTGTACCTTGGCTCCTGTGTTCCTTTGCCAGACTGTATGTTGACTGAAAAGGTGTTATGAGCCATCAAAGACCCTTGGTTGTGAACCATCAGGAGGATATCACACATACATAAATATGCACAATCTGTTGGTTAGTGACACCAAACGGGGCTTTTGGAATCAACCTCTTGATGCTTTTCCAGTTTCACTTCTGTGAAAGACCTAAATGGAAAAATAGTTTACAAGTGTGGCCTGATTCTACCCTCAAATGAGATGTGCAGTGGGTTTATCAAGGGTGTAAGTGGTCTTTTCCAGGTGTCAGAAAGCTGCTCTACCCCGTCGTTACAGCTCCTTCGCAGCATCCCAAGAAGATTGTTGCTTTATCTCTGCAGTGCAAAGGGAAGGTGGACCAGCCATGCTGGATCAGGAAGATTCCCCATCTTGTGAGCCACTGCAAGGAGTGTGTGGAAGAAAGCAGCACCTTACCTCAGAGACCAAAGTTATTCCTCTTTCGTTTTCCCCTTTGGCTGCTTTTAGGAGCCCTGTGCACCCCGCGCCTTCCTCCATCAGCCTGAAGAGCCTGCAGACCCGCGGTGACTGGGACTGTTGCTATGGAGCCATGCGGTGCCTCACAGCACTTGTTACCTGCAGGACCAATTTAGTGCCATTCCTGCTTCACTTCAAGGGCCACGTTCTTCCTGTGGCTCTCTCTGGCCTTGGCTGGGACTGTTACTGGCGTTTCTGATGCAGCTGTGCAGCCACCAGAACCACTCCTGTGCTTCACCCCTCCCCATTGCAACGTCCCTGGAGGAGGAGAGGAGCAGGCTTTCACATTACTGGGCAAACATTGAGGGAGGATAACGTTTCACTGCAAAAAGTCATCCCCCAGAACAGGCTACTTTTGCTCCTAAGATGCGTGCTGGCTCGAAGCTGCAGCTGAAGGCTTGAGCAAGGCTCCAGTTTGCTTCATGGGCGCATTCTGATAGCACAGAGTGGCCGTACGAGGCTTTCTTCACGGCGCCTCTCATCAGCACACCTGCTTGAAAGCACAGTGGGGAGCAGCAGCGAGGACCCTCCTGCTGGCTGGCGGGTGGCCAGTGCTGTTTGCTTCAGTCCACTTGCAGGAATTGGCTCCCCACAGGCACATTGGGCAAAACTCCTCTTTCCCCATCAACCCCTCTGGGTCCTGTGGGGGCATAGGGGGACGTTGGTCTGTGTTTGGCAGTTTGAGGGGACAAGTTTGGCACCTTGGGGGGACAGTGCACAGGTATTTCCTGCCTTCTGGAGTCTGGAGGAGAAGCTGCTCTGACAAAGTCAAACTGGGGTTTGTCTCCCTGTTAACTTGCTAATGAGAGGGATTTATTTGCTGCTGCTTTTCAGTGCAGTCTGCTGGTCTGTAAACTGGGTAGGGAAGCTCATAAACTAGGCAACAGCAGGGGAAGAAGAGATTCTTAACTCGTTTCAGCGTTAAGCTGGGCACTGGTTCAGGGTCCTCATTCAGGAGCGAGAACCCTCATTATCCCAGGCAAATGAAGCTCAGGAAATTAAACTGGGGTAAAGACTACACTGACATTCCTCAGCAGACCCTGCACAGGGGAGTTCCCGGTGCTCGTGGCACCAGTGAGTAGGTTCACAGAACCACAGAACATGAGGGATTGGAAGGGACCTCGAAAGATCATCCAGTCCAATCCCCCACCACAGCAGGATCACCTAGACCAAGTCACACAGGAACACAGCTAGGTGGGTTTGAAAAGTCTCCAGTGAAGGAGACTCCACAACACCCCTGGGCAGCCCCTTCTGGTGCTCCATCACCCTCACTGGGAAGAAGTTCCTTAGTCCCTGGCACCGCTGGCATCGTGTGTGGGTAGTGGTGCGGGACCTTTACGGATGCTGCTGAGGATTCTCTAGTGGAGCAGTGTGGATGCAGCTTTTCAGAAGAGGAATGGGAAAGCTCGTGGGCAACCTGTCTCCATTTATTTCTTCCTCTTACATATCTGTCTCACTTCTGAGAAATATGGGGGTGTCTTCCTCTGCTCCTACGCTTTCCCCTTCTCTTCATGCTGGCAATTAAAGGAAAAAGAACTAGTGTTTTGGGTTTAACAATAACAAGAGCTTTTTGCTAACAACTAAGCCAGACCAAAGCCATCTGCTCCTGAAGGATGTGGGGGGGTTTGTCTTCAGAGAGCTCATTAATCATGAAGGCCAAGTGTTTGGGAGAACTTTCCCCACCCAGTGGCTTTCCTAACAACTTCAAAATACTGTTTTTGACTCTTCCCTTGAAGCAGTGTGGAAGAGCTGAGGATGGGCAGTTCCTCGCCTCGTTGTTGTGTAGTTGGCAGAAGCAAGTGTAAGTGGGCAGTTCAGTTCAGGTTGTGTGTCACTGATCTCAACAATATTAGGAGTCTGCCCCTCTCTTGGTATAAATGAACTTGGCTCTTGACACCAGCAGTGTTACAGAACTGGAGTCATGAAGGAGCAGGATCCCCTAGATCCAGTCATTAGGGATTGGAAGGGACCTCAAAAGATCATCCAGTCCAATCCCCTGACACAGCAGGATCCCCTAGATCATTAGGGATTGGAAGGGATCTCAAGAGATCACCCAGTCCAATCCCCTGCCACAGCAGGATCCCCTAGATCCAGTCACTAGGGATTGGAAGGGACCTCAGCGTTTGGGAGTTTTGGATCAACTTTTAAAATTCATGTCAAGCCTGTTACAGAAAAGAGCCTTGGGAGTGTTTTGGGAGACAGCCAGTCACTGCTGCCTTGGTTAGCTTTTGGAACGTGATTTTTTCACTCCGAAAGCAGCCTGATCTCCAAAGTTCCTGGGGCAGTGGATGGTATCTGAGGATTTGCTGAAGCAGCCGGGGTTCTTGGTTTGAATGCCAGAGAATTTAGACTCCTGTGACTTGCTCTTCCCACTCTCTTCAGCAGCCTAAATGTTTTTCACTTGTAGGGGGAACATTTCAAAGGGCAGATCGGTTGTGCTTTAAAAACAAATGAGAAGTAGGATTGATGAGATGCACTGATACAGCCCTTCCCTCCTCTTTCCAGAGCCTCATTTCGTACTGGCTGGCCTGTCATGCTCTCAGTTTTTCCATCTGTCAAATGGTGGCTATAATTAGCCCGTCTTTCACAGCTTTACACATTCTGGCACTCAGCTTACTGTATTTTGAGTCCTCGGGAATAAATGAGAACAAAACACAAGCCGCGATATCTGCATCGTTCTTCTTTCTGAGCCTTTTTCTCTCCTCTTGCCTCCCTGCCTTGCTGAACCTCAGAGGGCTTTAGCACCCAGTAGCAGTGGGAGACGTTGCTTGACGTGACCTTGAATGGCAAATGATGTTCAAGCTGAAGGTCTTTTGCAAAGGACTGTTGTTTGCCATGGTTACCTCCTGATCACATCTGCAAGGCAGTACCGTCAGGGAGGACGTAGCATCCCCACCGTAAAGTCACAGAATCACAGAAGGGTAGAGGTTAGTAGGGGATGGGAGGATAGCAAAAGTCACTCCCATCTTCAGAAGGGGTAAGAAGGAGGACCTGAGTAACTATAGACCGATCAGCCTCACCTCCATCCCAGGAAAGGTGAGGGAACAATTTATCCTTGAGGCTGTCTCCAGGCACATCAAGGACAGGAGGGTCATTAGGGACAGTCAGTATGGCTTCACCAAAGGGAAGTCATGCTTGACCAACCTCATAGTCTTTTACGAGGGCATAACCAGGTGGATAGATGATACCAAAGCAGTGCATGTGGTCTGTCTTGGCTCATCAAAGCACTTAACACAGTCTCCCACAGCATCCTCACAGCCAAACTGAGGCAGTGTGGTCTGGACAACAGAGTAGTGAGGTGGATGGTGAACTGGCTGTAGGACAGAAGGCAGAAAGCAGTGCTCAATGGAGTCTAGTTGTAGACCTGTATCTAGTGGAATCCCCCAAGGGTTGGTGCTGGGACCAGTTCTATTCAATCTGTTCATCAATGACTTGGATGAGGGATTAAAGAGCACTATCAGCAAGTTTGCTGATGACACAAAGCTGGGTGGTGTTGCCGACACCCCAGCAGGCTGTGCTGCCATTCAGTGGGACCTGGACAGGCTGCAGAGCTGGGCAGGGAGAAATTTAATGAACCTAGCAAGGTCAAGTGTAGAGTCTAGAATGTGGGTAAGAACAGCCTCAGATACCAGTATAGGTTGAGGACTGACCTGTTGGAGAGTAGTGCAGGAGAAAGGGACCTGAGGGTCCTGGTGGACAGCAGGATGGCCATGAGCCAGCAGTGTGCTCTTGTGGCCAAAAGGGCCAACAGCATCCTGGGGTGGATCAGAAGGGGGTGGTTAGCAGATTGAGAGAGGTTCTTCTCCCCCTCTACTCTGCCCTGGTGAGACCACATCTGGAGTGTTGTGTCCACTCCTGGACCCCTCAGTCCAAGAAGGACTCAGAACTGCTGAAGAGAGTCCAGGGCAGAGCAACAAAGATGATGAATGAAGTAGAGGAAAGGCAGATGGAACTGGGTCTCTTTAGCTTGGAAAAAAGAGATTGAGGAGTGACTTCATTAATGTTGATAAATATGTGAAGGGTGGGTGTCAGAAAGACACATCCAGGCTCTGCTCAGTGTCATCTAATGATAG
This sequence comes from Rhinopomastus cyanomelas, assembly GCA_013400115.1. Taxonomy (NCBI): domain Eukaryota; kingdom Metazoa; phylum Chordata; class Aves; order Bucerotiformes; family Rhinopomastidae; genus Rhinopomastus; species Rhinopomastus cyanomelas. The sequence continues at coordinate 293,096 of VXBP01000457.1, read as the reverse complement.
GACAAGGGGCAATGGGTGTGAGCTGGAACAGAGGAGGTTCCATATAAATATCAGAAGGACCTTCTTCCCAGTGAGGGTGACAGAGCACTGGAACAGGCTGCCCAGGGGGGTTGTGGAGTCTCCTTCTCTGGAGACGTTTAAAGTCCATCTGGACGTGTTCCTGTGTGACTTGGTCTAGGTGATCCTGTTTATCAGGAAGATTGGACTATCTTATCTATCAGGGTCCCTTCCAATCCCTAATGTTCTGTGATTCCGTGACTCCCTGGAGATCACCTAGGCAAGCACAGAAGCAAGGATAGACTGATGAGCTACTGAGTGTTCCTCTCACACAAGTGGAGCCCTGGTGTCTGTTGAACAGGCACTGTGAGCCCAGCACACCAGCAAAGAGCAGGGTCTCATTGTGGATCATCAACAGCAATGCACCCTGCCACATAAACTGCTCTGCTGTGCTAGCAGCTTGAACCAAAGGGCTAGGGGCAGGTGGACTGCAGGACAAACTTCACAGCTCCATCATACCAGCAGAAGGCAACCAGCAGCTGTACACTTGATGGGCAAACACATAAGTGTTGTGAAGAGGCTTCTTTATTGCAAAGTGCATAACAGTAAAATAAGTTATTTGTGTGCAGGAGCATCATTGTCTCCTACATGCTGTGACCATTATGTTTATTAAATTCGAGTTTCCTTGCAAGGGCTGAAGCATAACAAGTGACTCCCTTGCTCATCTGCTACTGGTAACATCAATAGATCTGCTCCCAAGTCTTTAGCAGTCAATCTCTGCTGCCTGCCTGTCAGTGATGGTGGTGACAACCATTGAAGGCCATGTATTGCCCTTAATATCCTACGATGCCTCTATCCCAACCCCACAAACCAAGCAAACAGTGAAGAGCAGGAGGCAGCTTTCAGTACCTTGAAATTGTAGGGAAGATTAGAGAAGCATCTCTTCCCATTGCACCCTTGCCCTCCAGACCTCATGTTTCAGTTGCCCAGGAGGTTTGCAATAGTAAATCAGTGACACAGGCACCGTGCAGAGACTCCTTCCTACCTCATCTGTACAAATGTGTTGAAGTGATTCATATCCTCAGTGCTTTTCTTCCCAGACCTTTATACAAGTGTAATCCCATATAGTGTCAGGCTGGCTGGAGCCAGAGCCCTATAAAAGAGCTGACCCTGTCGTCTGCATTGAAAATATATGAGTGATGACAGAAAAGCATGGCTGCCTTGGAGGGCTGTAGCTGTGAAATACTGCCTGAGGGACTGAAAGTGGAGCAGAGATGGTGAACGTGTAATTACAGAATTGAGACACTTTCCAGTCCCAAAGCAGCGTTTCACAGCTATTACTGCAAATGAGAGGCAGCACCAGCTTCACTGTTCTGTCCTTCAGAATGGTTTTTATTTATTCTTGTTTTAAAATGAGACGGAGTTCTTAGATCTCAAAATGAAGCAACATATGGTTTTGGGGGAATTGGCAGTAGGTGCCTACTCTTGCTTCACAAAAGGGGTCCTTAACCTAGAGAAGACAGATGTAGGGAGAGTTAGTAGAAGATGCTACAGCAAGATAGATGGGAAGTGAGTGTAGCGGTGTGGTTGGTACCTGGTACAACAAACTACTGGGGGCTTGATGCCTTCAAACCACACAGGACTCCTTCTGGAAACATGTTTTAGTCACAAGTGGATTCATCCCTCAGGGTTAAGTGTTGGAGGTTGGACTGAACAGATTTTCTCCCCAGTATAACAACCCCTAAGGATGTCTGTCTTGGTTTTCTGACTACAAATTGTCATTCCTCAGCTGGATTAGCTGGTGTACCAGCTCAGAGATTTTCTTAACTGAAGAACTATTTGGAGAAAGTGCTCATAGAATCATTAGGGATTGGAAGGGACCTCGAAAGATCATCTAGTCCAATCCCCCTGCCACAGCAGGATCCCCTAGACCCAGTCACACAGGAACACATCCAGGCAGGTTTTAAATGTCTCCAGTGAAGGAGACTCCACAGCCCCCCTGGGCAGCCTGTTCCAGGGCTCTGCCACCCTCACTGGGAAGAAGTCCCTTCTCATATTTATGTGGAACCTCCTCTGTTCCAGCTGACACCCATTGCCCCTCGTCCTATCACTAGATGACATTGAGCAGAGCCTGGCTCCATCCTCCCAACATCCACCCTTCACATATTTATAGACATTAATGAGGTCACCCCTCAGTCTCCTCTTCTCCAAGCTCAAGAGACCCAGCTCCCTCAGCCTCTCCCTCATCAGGGAGGTGCTCCACCTCCTTCATCATCCTCGTTGCCCTACGCTGAACTCTCTCCAGCAGCTCCACATCCCTCTTGAACTGAGGAGCCCAGAACTGGACACAACACTCCAGATGTGGTTTCACCAGGGCAGAGTAGAGGGGGAGAAGAACCTCTCTTGATCTGCTAACCAACCCCCTTCTGATCCACCCCAGGATGCTGCTGGCCCTCTTGGCCACAAGAGCACACTGCTCTCTGGTGTTTTTCCAGAGTGTTTTGTTATCATTTCACTGAAATACCCCCGTAGCTCTTACCTTGACAAACAGCATTTTGAGGCCAACACTACAAGGATCTCTGATAAAAGCATCTGCATTAAAGCTTGGCCTTGTTAGTAACCAGGAGAAAGGCTGGTCACACGTCACCTCCTGTTCACATTCATAGGAACAAGGTTTTATTTATAGACAGGCAGAAATGAAAGAGGTGTTGGAACTCATCATCGCTCTTCGTGGGAACTATCAACCAGAACAAGGCTGCTAGACTTGGCTTGCTCATGCAGAGCAGGAATTGCTCTCTACCTGTACGGCAGCAGGGTTCCTGGTGGCAGTTCCTCTCCTCTCAAGAAGCAGCATTTCTCCAGTCCTCTTTCTTATTCTGAGGTTAGTGGAGATGAAGGCAGAACCAGTATCAGTACTGGGCCAGATGCACGACAAACACCCTTTTTCATCCTTTCTCTGGGGGGACTTTAGCTGAGAGACTGACACAGGAAGCTTTTCAGGAGGACTTAGAAACAACTTTCTAATGGTGATGTGCCACCATCTAGGGGCTTCTGAACCAGCCTCATGGCTTTCAAACCAGGGTATTTTCACAATTCCCCAGCAAAGGAGAACAGTAGAAAAATATTGTTGGAGACAGGTTCTCCAGAGAGGTTGTGGAGTCTCCTAACTTGGAAGTATTATTTATTTGAAGGGTGGGTGTCAGGAGGATGGCACTGGGCTGTTCTCAGTGTCATGTAGTGATAGGACAAGGGGCAGTGGTTGTAAGCTGGAACATAGGAGGTTCCACATCAACCTGAGAAGGAACTTCTTCACAGTGAGGGTGACGGAGCACTGGAACAGGCTGCCCAGGGGGGTTGTGGAGTCTCCTTCTCTGGAGATGTTCAAGACCCGACTGGACAGGTTCCTGTGTGACTTGGTTTAGGTGATCCTGCTGTTGCAGGCGGATTGGACTAGATGATCTTTCGAGGTCCCTTCCGATCCGTAATGATTCTATGATTCTATGATTCTATGATTCTAAGTATTAAAGCAAAAAAGCCAAACAAATAAAACACCCAGAGGTGTCTTGGGGGTAACCAGCTCCAGGTGGCCTTGTTTGTGCCAGGGGGGTTGGACAAGGTGACCTCCAGCAGGTTCTTTTAACCTTAAACATTCTGTGATTCAGTCAAGCAGAGCTGATGCTCCAGTTCCCCACGGAACACCACACAGTCCTTGCAAAGCTGGGGGTGTGGGTTGGAATGTGGCTGCCGTGGATCACCAGCTGCCAGTCCTTTCCGTGCTGGCTACAACCACTGTGGTGTGGCACGGAGAACGAGCAGCGAGGAGATAGATGGCTGCTGTTGGGAAGATGGTGAAATGTCAGTCAGTTGGTTTAAAAAGAGTAAAAGAGTCCTCGGAGAGACTCTCTCTGTAACGAACTTATACGATCTGACAGTCACACACTTGAAAATTGAATTAATAAATCATTCACAGCTCTGGTTGGAATAGTTAATACGTGTTTTGTGCCCCAGCAGAGAGGAAAATGGTCTGCTTTCCTTGCTTTATGACATATTAGGCCTAAATAGAATTAATGATGAGGCTTTCTGACTTTATTTACTGTGGAGAAGAGCTCGTTCTAGGGGAATGGTAAAGGAGAGGGGAAGGAAGGAGCTATGAATAGATTATTCCTCAATATAGGGTTTTAATAACGTGCAGCTATCGCCCTGTGAACTATGGCAGGGGATGCACGGGGAGAGGGAGATGGCAATGGTGAGCAGGTAAGAAGATGCAGCTGCTGCAGATGACTTGTCACCAGGGGATGGCTTGCAGGAGTTCACGGTGGGTGCCCACCAGCACGCCCGCGGCTGTCTAAAGCGCTGGCTGTTCACGCAAAACACAGACTCTGGTTGTATAAAACACCATGAACTAGCCCTGATCCTGGAAATCTGAAATGACAGCCCTAGAAAAGTAAGAGCTGAGGTCTGGATGGTAGGAGGAGGTGATTCCAGATCAGGTGTAGTCGGTGAACAGGTTTCTCTCAGAAGGAGCAGCCCCAACTTGCAGAACTCTGTTCAGATCTTGGACATTCTCGGGTCGTTCTGTTCCCAGCAATCAGCAGTGTAGGGTCCTCCTCTGGAAAACAGGTAGAACTGTAATGAGGAGAATTACCTTGGCAGCAGGTTGTGTCCTTCCTGGCCTGTCCACTCCTCAAAGATAGAGTGTTTACTCCTGTAACTGCCTCAGTACTTTGGTCCACGCAAGGAGATCACAGCGAGGGACCCTATGGTTAATTGAACAGCTAAAGATGGAAATAAGCAGATAAATCAGACTTCTCCCCCTGTTGCTGTCCAAGTTAATTATTGAAATGTTAAGTGTATTAGCCACAATGAATAATTAAACCAAATTGTAAATGAAGCATCCCTCTGACATAAGATGTTGGCCAAGTTGGTTGTGTTAGTTCAGTTTCTCTGACACCTGGGTTTGTCCTTTCTCTTTCCAGCATGGGGCTTCTGAATTTGGGGGGATGGTGATTCCCTTGCAATGAGAATATTGTCTCTTCAAGAAGTCTGAGGTTAATAATCTTTTGTTTGCTGTTAGTGTAGGTCTTAGATGGCTTCCTGGAGGACCTTCTCTTTCAGATGAGGCATTGCACAGCAGCTCCCCGCCTGCTCCCTTGGTACTAACCCCAGAGGTGTTTTCACAGAATCATGGAATCACTCTGGTTGGAAAAGACCCTTGGCATCATCGAGTCCAACCATCCACCCCACCTTACAAGTTCCCCCTAAACCAGATCCCCCAACACCTCATTCAAACCATCTTTAAACATACCCAGAGATGGCAACTCAGCCACCTCCCTGGGAAGCCCATTCCAGTGCCTGACCACCCTTTCTGGGAAAAAATTCTTCCTGATATCAAGTCTAAACCTTGTAACTTATGGGCACCTGGTTGGCTCAGTTGGTAGAGCATGGGACTCTGAATTCCTGGGGTCATGTGTTCAAGCCCTATGTAGGACATCTTGAGACAGTACTGCTCCAGCAGGGGTGGGGGTTGGACTTAGATGATCTTTCCCGGGGAGGTGGTGGAGTCGCCAACTCTGGAGCTGTTCAAGGCAGGATTGGACATGGCACTTGGTGCCATGGTCTAGCCTTGAGGTCTGTGGTAACAGGTTGGACTTGATGATCTATGAGGTCTCTTCCGACCTTGGTAATACTGTGATACTGTAACTTGAACCCATTCCCTCTTGTTCTATCACTAATTGCTTGTGAGAAGAGACCAGCACCAACCTGTCCACCACTTCCTTTCAGGTAGTTGTGCAAAGTGATGAGGTCTCGTCTCAGCCTCTTCTTCAACCTAAAGAGCCCCAGCTCTTCCAGTCTTTCCTCATGAGATCTATTCTCTAGGCCCTTCATCAGCTTAGTCACCCTCCTCTGCACCTGCTCCAGCACCTCTGCATCTGCCTTGTTTTTCATCAATACTCCTGGCTACAAACTGCACGAGCAAAGGAGGGGCAGCATGTTCCTTCCAGCTTTTCCTCACAGATTATTGTCAGGGACATGAAGCAGAGGGTGAAGATGGACAAGAAGAGGCTGCAGCTGCGGGATGTGAGGCAGAACCTAAACTCTGCCGGAGGTGCCAAAGGTGGGAGCTCTCCAGTGCTCACGTTGCTTTGTAGACACTTGCTGCAGAGAGCTCTGACCTGCCCCTAATTGTGCAGTCTGGTCTTTAGTGTCTTTGAGAGCACAGTGTGTGATATGAATGGGACAGAGGCTGGTCAATTCAGACCTTTGTGGCATTTCTAGTCGTTGGTTTCTCTAATTGCTGGAGACGGAGCAGTTGTCATATATTCAGGATGTTGCTCTGTTTAAGCTGCTGTGAGGAAAGGCCAGGGCAGTGGGAGATAAGTTCCTGTACAAACAGTTCACTTCATGACTTCTCGTTAACCTTTTTGTCTCACATCAAAACAAAAATCATTCCTGATTTTGGTGAAAGCAGTGGCATTTATTGACAAGGCTGGACGACGTCGAGCTAAGAATTCAACCTGCCAAATGCCACCTAATTTTCACAGCGGTGTTGCAGTACATTAAATCCAGATCTTTAAATAGCATAAATCAGCGTGGGCGCCCGGCTCAGTCCAAGGCAAGATCTGGCCCCTTCCATTTAGCAACGCAGTGGGAGTCTAAAGCAGCTACAGGCGTTAAGCGATCTGGCAGCGCCGTGTTATTGAGTGGACCCTGGTGTGCCAGCCAGCTGAAATGGCCTCGAAACGGTCCCAGCAATTCTCTCTGCAATTTGATTCTTAACTTGTTAAAGCCACAAATGGGAAGAAAGGGCAGAAAGTTGTTTTATGCAGATTAAAGTAGCTTTTATTTTTTTAAACAAGCTATCTTTTTTGCTACCGTCCATGGTTATTCGAGGTATCACAGTATCACAGTATCACAGTATTATCAAGGTTGGAAGAGACCTCATAGATCATCAAGTCCAACCTGTGACCACAGAGCTCAAGGCTAGACCACGGCACCAAGTGCCACGTCCAATCGTGCCTTGAACAGCTCCAGAGATGGCGACTCCACCACCTCCCCGGGCAGGCCATTCCAGTGGCCACTGACTCGCTCGGTGAAGAACTTTCTCCTCACCTCAAGCCTAAATTTCCCCTGGCGCAGCTTGAGGCTGTGTCCTCTTGTTCTGGTGCTGGCTGCCTGAGAGAAGAGAGCAACACCCAGCCACGGCCACTCGGGACGTGAACTCATGCAGTGACACTTCCTGATGCTGCTGGCGACTATACAGGGTGATGAATCTTCATGATACCTTCAGTCTGAATTATTAATCTTTTTCTGTGCTGTTACATAGTTGGGAATCATCACAGTGGTGTTCCTCAGGGACCTTGGGAGGGGAGGGATTTAAGGAGAGAGGAATGACTGATCACATCACAGCCTGGTGTGCAGTGACCCATCTGTGGTCTGGAAGGGCTCCCTGACTCTGGAAGGGCTTTGTGGTGGGGAAGCTGCGGGTTAGAGGCAGCTACAGCCACTCCAAAGCCAAACAGGACATCTCTTGGAGCTGTATTTGTGTTAGGTGACTGATACTGGTGACATGCTGCCTTTGGGTATAAACCGCATCTTTAGGTATAAACACATTTGCAGAACCTCTAGCCAAAGCGCCAGTGTGTCTCCCTGAACCCTCATGGTAGCTGAGTGTGGACTCTCAGAATCACAGAACATTAGGGATTGGAAGGGACCTTGAAAGATCATCCAGTCCAATCCTCCTGCCACAGCAGGATGCCCCAGATCAAGCTGCACAGGAACATGTCCAGGTGGGCTCCAAACCTCTCCAGAGGAAACCTCCTGGGCAGACCCTTCCAGTGCTCTGTCACCCTCACTGGGAAGAAGTTATAGAATCATAGAATCACTCAGGGTTGGAAGGGACCACAGGATCATTCAATTCCACCTCCCCTGCCATGGGCAGGGACACCCACTCTAGACCAGGCTGGCCAGAGCCCCATCCAGCCTGGCCTTAAACACCTCCAGGGATGGGACCCCAACCTCCCAACCTCCCTGGGCAACCCACTCCAGGCTCTCACCACCCTCACACTGAAGAACTTCCTCCTCACATCCACTCTAAATCTACCCATCTCCAGCTCTGCTCCATTCCCCCTAGTCCTGTCGCTACCTGACATCCTAAAAAGCCCCTCCCCAGCCTTTTTGTAGCCCCCTTCAGATCCTGGAAGGCCACAAGAAGGTCACCTGGGAGCCTCCTCTTCTCTAGACTCAACAGCCCCAACTCCCTCAGTCTATCCTCACAGGAGAGGTGCTCCAGCCCTCTGATCATCCTCGTGGCCCTCCTCTGCACTTGCTCCAGCACATCCACATCCTTCTTGCAATAAGGGCTCCAGAACTGGATGCAGTCCTCCAGGTGGGGTCTCACCAGAGCAGAGCAGAGGGGGAGAATCACCTCCCTCGACCTGCTGGCCACATTCCCAGCTCCCTCCAAGATCTCCAGGTTGAATCTCTTCATCTGACAGGTAGCCTAGGGTACATTTGTCTTTCTCTTCCCTCACCCTTGACTGACATTCTACTGTAAAACTTGGGTCAAATGTATTTGTCTCCTCTTTCGCAGAATCAGAGAACGTTAGGGATTGGAAGGGTCCTCAAAAGATCATCTAGTCCAATCCTCCTTGTAGAACATTACTGGAAAAGGCCCATTGGCCTCTGTTGTGTTAGAAAAGGAGTGTTGATGGAATGTCATGGAGCCACACCTTGACTTCACTTACATTGGGGTAAATCTATTAATTCTTTGTCCTTTGCCCAAAAGCAGCAGAATCCTATGGCTACCTACAGCTGTTGTGCTTGTTTGTTTTTCAGAGATGTGGTCCAGATAGGGGGAGCAGAGGGACTTTGGAAAAGTTCTTTGAGCAGAAGAAAATTGATGCCTGCGGTTCTGTGAAGTCATCAGCTCCCCGGTGATTGTGCACAGTAAATCTTTTCAGACTACAATGAAGTCACTCTGAAATCAACTTCAATTGAATAGTCAACTTTTTAAATAAAGCCACTTTAAACTGGCGGCTGTTTAAAAATAGAGAGTGGGTTTTGTAGCAACTGCAGCTCTCAAGATTCTAATCAAAAGGTAAAATGGTTTCATTCACATGCTGAGCTGTGTGGTGGGGTAATGACACCCTCAGACAACGGCGGAAGGGTGTCTCTCTCCTGCCACAGGATTCCATTTTGCAGGCAGAGTTATCATTACTTGCTGATAACAGGGCTTGTGTTTCTGATGGACAAGTGTTGTCCGTGTCCTTTACATTCTGAGCACTCTGCTTTTGGAACCGTCTCAGTCACTGTTTCAGCTTCACTGGTAAAAACTTTATTGTCACAGCGACAGGTCCTTTCAGGAACTATTTGAATATTTTAAGCTTTTTTGTGTTCTTAATTCACACCAATCCCTGATGATTCTGTGATGGTTCTGTGATTCTAATTGACTTCCTTAATTTGCCTCTTAACGTGCTCTGTGTTTAGTGGAAAAACACCCAGGAGGGCACCCCCTGGTTTTAAAATCACCTGCACTGTTTTAATGTGCTTGTTGTTCATCGATACAAGACGAACAGCCCCTGTGTCTGTGGTCTTCCCAGCACAAGCAGTGTGGCTGAGTGGCTCTGCTGCCTTCTCACGCCCTCGCAGGCAGGTGAACGCTGTTGTCTTTGTCGGATGGGCTGCGTAATTAATAACCTTGTTGAGCAAAGGCAGCTCTCGGCGATGGAACCGTCAGTGTGATTCCAATACAAATGGCTTCGCTAGTCCGCGGCCACTGTGCTTAATGGGCTCAAGCAACATAATAACAGCAAATGACTCGTGCTTTGTGTAAGCCAACATGTCACCAGCGTCCTGAGATAGCCACGCTCGACCTACTTACGTCTTTATCCGCGACGTGCTGTGTCCGTGTCTCTTCCTGTAGCGCTTCATTTGTAGCCTTGCTTGCTCCATCAAGCCTCTAACATACGTTGCAGTCACTCGCTGTCAGAAGCGTTCACCCTTTCTTCCATCACTGCTCGGGAAGCCCATCTCAATAAGATTCTGTTGTTCCACTGCTGTCATTTCTGCCCTCCAACAAATCTTGCTGCTGCCGAGTGTCTGGAGGTTGCAGATGCCTAATAACGTTCTTCCCTGCTCTGTCAATTGATTTCAAGGCTGCACGCCCCTGTCAGACCGAATGCACAGTGCGAGGTGGAGGGAGCCTGCCTGTGATAGAGCTTTGTAGAGCTCCTGGCAGTCCCACAGCACTCTCATTTTCAAACCAGATGTTCATCATCTTCCCCACTCCTGGTTTCTCACAGCTCTGCTCCTAGCCAGGCTAAAGGTGGCTGAAGCCCTCTCTCCCTTCCCTGCCGAAACCCTACTGCCTTTGGACAGTGAAGCCTGTATGAAGCCACACAAACCCTCCACCAGGTTTAGCAGACACTGACTCCTACAAATCCAAGTTGATAGCAAAAAAAAAAGCTGTAGTTAGACATTAAACATCTCCAGAAGTGGAGTGAGACTTGGGATTGTCTTCTGGAGGACCTTCTGGTGGAAGGTTCTGTTGTGGTTATAGTATCCCAGATGTGCTTGGAATGGAGAACTGTCCTGCAGATTATCCTATGAAAGGGAAACTTCCATTCTACTCTGCTCTACTAAAATCTTCTGTCTGAACTGTCTTAGTGCTGCACCAGGTCCTTCGTGAAGAGGGTTAGGGAAGGTTTGTTGGCTGCAGTATTAGTTAATACTCAGTTTGAGACCAGCCAATGTTACTGCATGTGTGTAGCTGCCTTTGCATTATGCACGTGCACACGTACTCTTTGATAGGTTCCATCTGGGGTTATTAATGTTGTCTTCTCACTGAGGCTCTTCTGAACTTGTCCAATATGTTCTATCACAAGCTTTATTAATCTAGAGCATGGAAATGAGGGGAAGAGCTGATAAGTCAAGATATGATAATGTGTAAATGCATTTCTAATGAACACACGTTGTGTAAAATAATGGCAGTATCACTGGGAGATAATTTAATTAAAAAGACAAAAAAGGAAGAAAGAGGGAGGAAGATCTCTTTACTCGGTGGTTAATTATGTGCAGTGTCTCATGGAAATGATAATGCAGCTGTGCTCTGGGGATGCTGCCATTCAGCGAGACCTGGACAGGCTAGAGAGCTGGGCAGGGAGAAATTGAATGAACTCTAACAAGGGTAAGTGTCTGCACTTACTACTTGCATCTGGGCAAGAACAACCCCAGGTATCAGTATAGGTTGGGGACTGAGCTGTTGGAGAGCAGTGCAGGAGAAAGGGACCTGGGGGTCCTGGTGGACAGCAGGATGACCATGAGCCAGCAGTGTGCTCTCGTGGCCAAGAGGGCCAACAGCATCCTGGGGTGGATCAGAACGGGGGTGGTTAGCAGATGGAGAGAGGTTCTTCTCCTCCTGTGCTCAGCTCTGGTGAGACCACACCTGGAGTGTTGTGTCCAGTTCTGGGCTCCTCAGTTCAGGAAGGACACGCAGCTGCTGGAGAGGGTCCAGCATAGGGCAACGAGGATGATGAAGGAAGTAGAGCACCTCCCTGATGAGGAGAGGCTGAGGGAGCTGGGTCTCTTGAGCTTGGAGGAGACTGAGGGGTGACCTCATTAATGTCTACAAATATGTGAGGGGTGGGTGTCGGGAGGATGGAGCTGGGCTATTCTCAATGTCATCTAGTGATAGGACAAGGGGCAATGGGTGTCAGCTGGAACAAAGGAAGTTCCACATCAATCTGAGAAGGAACTTCTTCCCAGTGAGGGTGATGGAGCACTGGAACGGGCTGCCCAGGGGGATTGTGGAGTCTCCTTCTCTGGAGACATTTAAGACCAGCCTGGATGTGTTCCTGTGTGACTTGGTCTAGGTGATCCTGCTGTGTCGGGGGGATTGGACTAGATGATCTTTGAAGGTCCCTTCCAACCCCTAATGTTCTGAGATTCTGTGAAAGTGCAAGAATCACCACCTGTGACCACACACCTCCTTTTCTCACACTTCTTGTCTTTGCTCTTTCCAAGGGGCAGTGGTTGAACACTTGAGTGAGTGTCTGATGCTGCCAGCAGCCATGTGCTTTCCAAACCTGACCTGCTGTTCTACCTCCTTTTCGGCACTTCTTTGCCATAGCACCCAGAGTCCACATTTGGAACAGCTTCATGTTGGAGAAGAAATGCCTTGTTCCTTCTCATACTGCAAGTATCTGCTCCTTAGCTGAGGGGAAGAACAAGAACAGAAACCTTAAGATTCAGGGCTTCTGAGCTCTCTTTAGTCATAGCAGCAGTGTGGGGGAAACTGAGGCAAAATGTTCTGCCAAATGTGAGATGGGAATGTCAAGATTTGTCTGTTGAGGCAATAAGGTTTGAGATGTGCTGAAACCAAAGTACCTTTCCCAAAATTAAGGGAAACTTGGAGCAGGCCAAGATGACTCCAGATTGAATTTATCATTTGTGTCCTAATGACATGAATATTCCAGTGACAATTTCAAGGTACTGGGCAAGTTTTCTGAGGGAGTTTTCATTCATCATATTGACAGTGATGTTAATCAAATTGACTATCCTTAACAAAAAGCCCTGCTTCATTTGAACTATATTGCTTTTCTGCCCGAGGGGAGCGTTTATGCGATTAACAAAACCAGATCGAATGCTAATAAAGGAAATGAAGATTTATGCATAAACTGCAAAAGGACTGCAATCAGGTAATTCTGAGGACACAGGACGTTTTTGAGATAGTAGTGACGATACTAACCACGACGGTCTTTGTATGTCCCTAGCAGAAGTAGACGGTTTCTTACCCGATTTCCATTTTACTACTGTTTGGAACTGCCATCCCCAGTGAGATTCTACTGATTCAGAGCAAGCTGGACCTTGGTGCTCCTGCTGCGATACTGAACTGTTTAGGAACTGAGTTAATTCATGTCATGGTCTTCTGTAGAGAACAGGTGCTTCAACTCTAATAGGGTGAAGAGGGCCAATGGCATCCTGGGGTGGATCAGAAAGGGGGGTGGTTAGCAGATCAAGAGAGGTTCTTCTCCCCCTCTGCTCTGCCCTGGTGAGATGACATCCGGAGTATTGTGTCCAGTTCTGGGCTCCTCAGTTCCAGTGGGATGTGGAGCTGTGGGAGGGAGTCCAGCGTAGGGCAATGAGGATGATGAAGGAAGTGGAGCAACTTCCTTACGAGGAGAGGCTGAGGGAGCTGGGTCTCGTGAACTTGGAGGAGACTGAGGGGTGACTTCTTTATTGTCGATAAATATGTGAAGGGTGGGTGTCAGGAGGATGGAGCCAGGCTCTTCTCAGTGTCAGGTAGTGATAGGACGAGGAGCAATGGGTGTCAGCTGGAACATACGAGGTTCCACATCAATATCAGAAGGAATTTCTTCCCAGTGAGGATGATGGAGCACTGGAAGTGGCTGCCCAGGGGGATTGTGGAGTCTCCTTCTCTGGGGACGTTTAAGACCAGCCTGGATCTGTNTTGTGGAGTCTCCTTCTCTGGAGACGTTTAAGACCAGCCTGGATCTGTTCCTGTGTGACTTGGTCTAGGTGATCCTGCTGTGTCAGGGGATTGGACTAGATGATCTTTTGAGGTCCCTTCCAATCCCTAATCATTCTATAATTCTATGATTCCAGCTGTATCAGTATTTCCTCCTGAAGGCAGCTTATGTTCTCCACATCTGTTAGATCACAGAATCACAGAGTCATTAGGGATTGGAAGGGACCTCAAAAGATCATCCAGTCCAATCCCCCTGCCACAGCAGGATCAGCTAGAGCAAGTCACACAGGAACACATCCAGGTGGTTTCAAACATCTCCAGAGAAGGAGACTGCACAACCTCCCTGGGCAGCCTGTTCCAGTGCTCCGTCACCCTCACCGTGAAGACATGAAGTCCAGCAGCCTGTTGAGCTTTCTGATTTTAAGGAGCGTGCAAATGCTGTGTGGCCCTGGCTGTATGTGCAGAGGCTTATGATTTTGTCCCTAATGCGATTCTTCAAGGCAGCTCAGATCATGCTGCTGGCCAAGCTTTGAGAAGAGCCGTTCCTAAGCTACTCTGCAAAATCGCTTCCGTACGGAGGAGACCGTTGTCGTTCTGTGAGCAGAGAGCGGGGGGTTTTCAGAGCTGGATGCTGTGGGATTTCTGGATGCTGTGCAAGTTAAAAGCTTAACCTGTTTTTAAGAAGCTTTATGCACCATCAGCTTTTAGGGAACTTATGCACTGCAATGAAAGACTCTTCAGTCCCGTGTGAGGCTTGTGAGAAAACTTCAGCAGGACCATTTGCCTGAACCCTCCCACCAGCTTTGCTTGGCTTTGGCCTTTGTTTCCCTTGCAGCTGACCGTCACCGGATAGAGCGGTTAAAGCAGTGGCTGACACTACTCAATGTGCATCTTCCTGAGGAGGTGCAAGAGCAAGTCAAAATGTTTTAAGTGAGATGTCAAAGAGCCTTGAGCTAGATGACCAACATTTGTTTCCCTGACTCGTGCTAGGCAACAGGAATTCTCCTTTCCTGTCGTTCCCTTTCCCCAAGCCACAATGATGCAGTTACGTGTTTCATTACTCGATTGGTTGCACTGATGAGAATTGACATCCCAGTTTCCAACTGTTTGGAGCCCCTGTGTGCCTGGGGTGACCGAGGCCTTCAGATTCCTGAAAATTCATGCTGGTGAGCTCGGTCTCTCTTAAAACACTTGGTGTGTCAGGGTGCGTTTCCTTCCGGTCCGTCAATCTTCACATAGAGCATCGCAAAGACCACCTTTGGGTAGTTGGAAAGCATTCCCTCCCCGCACTTTAAGATGTCAGCTCCCTTGGTTTAGTGGAAGTCCTTACACTGTCTTAGGTGAACTTGTCTTTGCCCTTGGTGTTCTACACTTTCTTACACACCCCTCCTGTGCTCTCACTGTTCCGTGTTCCTCTGGTCAGCACAGGCTGGGCTAAATCAGCGAAAGCTGACGGCAAGGCAGATGCTGTTTGTGGAGTGGGGACTGAGCGTGAAGCTGTTCTGCACCCTGACCCCACAGTGATGGCAAATCATCTATCTATTTATCCAGATACAGAGAGTACAAATTGGAAGGAGGTTCTGCAACCTTTAAATCCTTTTATATTGCTTTATGTTCCTGCTGTTAAGCTTTTACTATGTTAATGTCATCCTGTGTTGGTAGTATTTACAGCCCCTAAATCAATGTGGAGGACATACAGAATATTGAAGGATCAACTCTGCTTATTCCAAATACACTTTAATATTTTGACTGCCTGACCAGAGCTCGGGAAATAACTGTGGTGGAATGATAATGAGAAGTTTAACAGTTTTATGATGGTTGGAGCAGACTTTATGGAAGTTGATAAATTCCATCTTGTAGGTTTCAATTTCTCATTCCCTACAGAGAGATGGGGAGAATACATTGATACTGCATTTCAAATTGGCTGGATCAGAAGGAACAGCAGCTAAAATCCATTACAACCCAATTACATCCATCAGCTGAAGCTGTGTGCATTCATTCGTGAACATCAGCATTTAATCCATAAAGAGGAACTAATGAGAAATTTGAAAATGGAATCCATGCATCAGTGACTTTGGAGAGATTTTGCTGGGATTAATGAACTGCCAGAACGTTGTCAACAGCTGAAAACCTTTTCTCTCTAGGTTTGGTGACTGACCAAAGCAAGAATTTGTTTTCATTGTTGCTGCTCTCCAGCATGTTTTCATCTTCTGGGTTGGTTTTTTGTCTTGGGGGTTGAGCTCCTGGTGCAGGAAGTGACGTTGCACCCAACTGAGGGATCTAACGCTTCGTTTGCCTCTTTCTCTCTGGCTGGTTGGCCGGCCAGCTTCTAAAGCCAGCGATGCTGCAGGTGGACATCACAGCAGCTCTCTGCAGAAGCTCCAGAAGACACCACGTGGGCTAGACCATGCTTTGCAGTGCTGAAGAAAAGTCAAGATATCTGTGAATGGTCCTGTACTGCAGAAAGCGTGTTGAAAAATTCCTGGTGCTCAGCTGGCCCATGAGTTTCCATGGTAAATGCTGTGCTGGCTAGTGGATCCTCTGAGTCTCTGGGCCCACCAGCAGGTCCTTGCCTGAAGAGTGTAGACAAAAGCAAGCCTGCAGGAAAGCTAATCTCTCTAATGGGAGCTGGGGCGAGCTCGGGCTGGGCTGCCGCAGATAAACAAGGTGTTGAGCTGCCATGCATCAAGACTGTGCATTTACATGACAGCACGTGCAGGTGATTTCTTCTGGGTGCTCCAGGCTGTAGTACTGTGACATCCATCTCTATCACCTGTAATTATGTTTGGGTTCTAGTTAAAATGCATATTAATTTCTACAAGGAGGTGCATTAAGAACATGTTGGCACTTCAGGACCACTCTGAACATTTCTGAGCCTTGTTTGCACATAGATGGTCTCTGTTAAAAAATAAATCTCCTTTATATTCTGAGCCTTGTTCTCCCTTGCTACCCAAGTGGTCTAGTAAGGTTTGATGGCTTAATATTTATTTCTTATTTATTTTGATAGATCTCTGTCATATTCACCAGCTGGATAAAGTTGCTATGCTTAGCAGCAGTAGAGCAGCATTTCCTCCCAGGAATCATTCCTTTCCACATTTAAGCAGCAGAGCTTGATCTCCAAGTAGACGTATCTGACAGGTAGCTCCTCTGAGATCCCCTTTCCAATTGCACTCCTGATGCAGAGATGACAGGTTGGGGAAAAGAGAAGGATGGTGGAGAGGGCACATGAGAATGGAAAGCAGGAGAGGGAAGCTAAGAAAGACAGACCATATAGTGTGCATTGTGTTTCAGCACGGAGTTAAAACCCACCTGGATGTGTTGCTGTGTGACTTGGTCTAGGTGATCCTGCTCTGGCAGGGGGATTGGACTGGATGATCTTTCGAGGTCCCTTCCAATCCCTAATGATTCTGTGATTCTGTGATGGAGAAAAAGAGGAGAGCAGAGGACTTGGTCCAAACATCTGGGGTTAAATGTTGACAACTGCAGTGAAGACAGGAGGTGGGAACATGGGGGACAATGGCACGAGGGAGGAAATGCTGTTCCAAGTCCCTGCACGTTGCTTTACGTGGTGTAGATGCACCAAAGAGGGCTGGGTTTTTATGACTGGTCAACATGTTCCCCTCTCAGCATCTCTGACTGGAGCAAGTTGCTTTGCACCCAGATTTTACCACCTCACCACCTATTGGTCTGCAGCGACAATATTTGCTTAAGAAATGTAATTGACTTCTGATTCAGCATGAACACACACCTGGAAACCTACCTGAGTGCTGCATTTAAGAGCAGGAAAATGATGTCACTTGCTAGAACACAAATAACCACTGAGAAGCTGTGAAATGCTGCTGTACAGCAAACGCGACAAAGAACAACGAGCAGGAGAACGTAAATGTGAATGAGAGGAAATGTTCTCACAGCTGGTTTAGACAATTGCACCAGCCCATTTCCACAACTCCCCTGGGGTGTCAAGTACAGAGGGTTCTTCCTTCCATTTCTTCCTTTTTTAATGTTTAGCAAAAGAAGAAGTAGGAATCTCCCAACTGTTGTCTTGTTCTCTGCGACGTCATGAGGACCTTGACCTACATGGAGTCGTTAGGTGTCTGTTGGGGATCAGCAGTGTAGTCCTTGATTATTGCTTTTTCTACCTCATTTTGGGGTGTTGGTGATGTAGCAGATATCCCCGTGCTCTTGGCAGGTAGAGGCAGAGGTGGAAGTGAGCAATAAAGAAGATAAAGGTTTAGAATTAAAGCCAGATCCACAAACACCCTGTGGCGTTTGCTTGTTCAATGGGCTGCCTTTAGCCATTCTCTGGCAATCAATAGAAATTATACCTCAGAAAGGACTGGGGCAGGCACAACAGCCTGTTCTCCTCGGGTCTCTAGATGGTGCATAAAGGCAACAAAACCACTGCAAATCGATTGCTCTGCAAGGACGTTTCTGCAGTGAGGGAGCTCTGTCCAGCCAGGCTCTGTGCAGCCATCAGGGCGAGCGCAGAGCCTCAGCGGTGGAGTCGGAGCCAGCGCTTCTGCAACGTCTGCGGCATCACAAAACTCTCCTTGGTGTAAGAGCTTTCCTAAGTGAATGCAGGTAGGGGAAACAGTTGGTCTGGCTGTGAACACCTCCCTGATGAGGAGAGGCTGAGGGAGCTGGGTCTCTTCAGCTTGGAGAAGAGAAGACTGAGGGGTGACCTCATTAATGTCTATAAATATGTGAGGGGTGGGTGTCAGGAGGATGGAGCCAGGCTCTGCTCAGTGTCATCTAGTGATAAGACAAGGGGCAATGGGTGTGAGCTGGAACATAGAAGGTTCCATATAAATATGAGAAGGAACTTCTTCACAATGAGGGTGGAAGAGCACTTCCACCGGGGGAGTTGTGGAGTCTCCTTCACTGGAGACGTTCAAAACCCACCTGGATATATTCCTGTAAGACTTGTTCTAGGTGATCCTGCTGTGTCAGGGGTATTGGACTAGATGATCTTTCAAGGTCCCTTCCAGTCACTAATGTTCTGTGACTTGAAGTGACAATTCTAAAAGGGAAAAATTTGGTGATGCCTGAGCAGAGAAGGAGGTGATGTTCATGGGTTAGATCAATAAAACAGACGTTGGGAGCTGACTCTGGTCTCACTAATGTCACTTTTACACCTAAACAGCTCTACTGATTTTTTTTTGAGGGAAAAACACCACCCACAACTCCTTTGGAACTTGGTAATTGAGAAGGAAATTATTCCCACAGGTGAAAGTCTCCCCTAGACTCATTCATTGTGCTTCAGTCAAAAATAGGCTGGTTGGCTCTATCATGGGAGTGGGATCTCACATGGAATCATAGAAACATAGAATCATTAGGGTTTGGAAAGGACCTGGAAAGATCATCCAGTCCAATCCCCCTGACACAGCAGGATCACCTAGAACAAGTCACACAGGAACACAGCCAGGTGGGTTTTCAGCGTCTCCAGTGGAGGAGACTCCACAACCTCCCTGAGCAGCCCCTTCCAGTGTCACCCTCACTGTTTAGAAGTTCCTTCTGATATTTATATGGAACCTCCTCTGTTCTAACTTACACCCATTTTCCCTCGTCCTATCACTAGATGACACTGAGCAGAGCCTGGCTCCATCCTCCCAACACCCACCCCTCACATATTTATAGACATTAATGAGGTCACCCCTCAGTCTCCTCTTCTCCAAGCTCAAGAGCCCCAGCTCCCTCAGCCTCTCCTCATAAGGGAGGTGCTCTGCTTCCTTCATGGTCCTCATGGTCCATGTGCTTCAGAGGGGAATTTTCTTTATTGCTCCTTATTGACTTTAACCAGCTGTGCAAAATGAAAGGCCAGAATCTTGTGAAAATCACCGTGCTTGGCCCAGCAGCCACTTGTTTCAGATATCTGCCCGTATGCTGGGTTTGCCTCAAAGTCACGGTTCCGTCACAAAAACCCTCCATAAATCATACTCCCAGAACGGGTCCTAAGTACCTACTGCTTTCTTTACACACACCGATTGTTAATCATCCTGCCACTTCTGACACTCATCAGATGCCTGAAGGCGGGAGTGTCACGTGCTGCAGGTGGCTGAAAGCTTCATGTGAAAGGAAAACAGCCGTCTGATGGAACCACCACAGACCAGGTCCGGGTTGTTCGCGCTCTGTGCGCAGACCGCTGCATAAACGCGAAGAACAGCGTGTGAGACACTGAGAAAAGGCAGTGGTGCTGCTTGGGTGGTGTTCACCTTTCCTGAGGGAATGCTGTGCTGCAGCAAGCTGGCTCTGCATCCTGCTCCTGGCTGCTCTGTGCTCTTGTGCGTGATGCCACTGCAGCAGTTACTATATTAGATCACACAGGAAATATTTTGTGACCACTAGAACTCACTCTGCTGGGATTTGCCTCCAGATTGTCTGGAACATAGGAGGGTCCACGTAAATATGAGAAGGAACTTCTTCCCAGTGAGGGTGACAGAACACTGGAACAGGCTGCCCAGGGAGGTTGTGGAGTCTTCTTCGCTGGAGATGTTCAAGACCCTCCTGGAGATGTTCCTGTGTGACTTGTTCTAGGTGATCCTGCTGTGTCAGGGGGATTGGACTGGATGATCTTTGAAGGTCCCTTCCAATCCCTAATGATTCTATGATGCCTACTCTGTGTGACAGTGTGCTGGCCAGCAGTGCTGCCCAGCTGAGAACTGACTCCCTGTGGAGAACATGGGGCTGCCCTTGCTAACCCTTCAAAAGGAGAAGGTGCAGATGGTTCAGGCTTTGTATGGAGAAGGAGCCCCAGGTGCAGATGTCACTTAGTGGTGCCAATGCAGAGTTTGAGTCTGACAGCTGGGGACACTGGCCACAGTCTACAGTTCATTTCTCTGGGCTCCCTCTCATCTTGCTGCTTGCTTAGATCTTTTGTCTAAATATTTGTCCCAAAAGCTTCCTCTCATCAACATTCAGTGACAGAAAGCAACTCCTGGCCCTCCTGAAACTGATCCTTTCCAAGCAAATATTTGCTTTCTGAGTTCAGGTAGAGGTGAACAGAGAGGTTCTGACAGGAGCTGGTAAGATAAATTCCCCCTTCAACTACCCAAACAGCAGGAGTTTATTTGAACCTCTGCAAGAGGTCACTAAAAATAGGTGTGAAGTCTGTAGGGTGGGACCCAAGAGATACTCAAGATTGTTTGAATTGATTCCATGATGTAGCTGCAGCCAGGGCCCTTGGGGCAGCACATCTGTAGGACTGTGGATTCTCTCACCCCTGATTAAAGGGCAGTTCGCCTGTAGTTGCTGCCGTTGTGCTGCTCTGGGACTGTGTCGGGTTTTTGTTCTTGGTCATAGTTCCCCACCAAACTGCCACTGGCATCACCAGTTCAACCATATTTCCACTTTCCCACTCCTGACCACCTTCCACACTCTGTAGACAGACACAAACTCTCGACAGACAGACACACTCCTGTGTCCTGTGGCAGGTTTCCAGAGGCTGTTAGCGATTCCTAACGAGTAACTGTGCTTGTTTCTCTGTGCTGGTTCTGTTCTTTCCTGACACCGTTAGTGTGTCCTGTCCCCACCCTGCAGACCTGGGGGCTGTGTGGTACCAGGTGAATGTTGTGCANCTTCTGATCCACCCCAGGATGCTGTTGGCCCTCTTGGCCACAAGAGCACACTGCTGGCTCATAGTCATCCTGCTGTCCACCAGGACCCCCAGGTCCCTCACTCCTACACTGGTCTCCAACAGGTCAGTCCCCAGCCCATACTGGTCCCTGGGGTTGTTCTTGCCCAGACACAAGTCTCTACGCTTACCCTCGTGTCCTGGTTTGAGGGTTAAAGGTGGAACCCTCCAGAACAGATTGTTTGAGTCCCTTCTCACCAATCCAGGAAGGGAATAGAAACAGATGAAAAGGCTGTTTGAGGATGTAAACAGACTGGACTGACACATCCCGGGACTGAGTCAGGGAAATNTACTGGTCCCTGGGGTTGTTCTTGCCCAGACACAAGTCTCTACGCTTACCCTCGTGTCCTGGTTTGAGGGTTAAAGGTGGAACCCTCCAGAACAGATTGTTTGAGTCCC
The DNA here is from genome assembly GCA_013400115.1 of Rhinopomastus cyanomelas. Classification (NCBI taxonomy): domain Eukaryota; kingdom Metazoa; phylum Chordata; class Aves; order Bucerotiformes; family Rhinopomastidae; genus Rhinopomastus; species Rhinopomastus cyanomelas. The sequence goes on along the minus strand of VXBP01000457.1, from coordinate 271,584 downwards.
TTCTCACCAATCCAGGAAGGGAATAGAAACAGATGAAAAGGCTGTTTGAGGATGTAAACAGACTGGACTGACACATCCCGGGACTGAGTCAGGGAAATGTAAGCTGAGAAGCATTTTCATGGCAGAAGCTCTTTGCAGCTCTACTCCTTCTCGAGTTTACCAGCTGGAATTTCACATCTCCAAGGATTTCACAGCAGAAGTGCTGCTGTTCGATGTGGAGCCCATAGATGGATCCTATCACTGAATTAAGTTAGTCAATGTTCCATTTGGAAACCATTTGTGTGGTCTAGAAACTAAGACTGTCAAGTACAAACTAGCGAGTGCAGGCTCTGATTTAATTTATCTCTTTGATTTCTTCTGTAGCCTTGGAAACACTCCGAAGTCGTGGAGTTTCCTTCACTGGAGAGGTTTAAAGCCCACCGGGATGTGTTTCTGTGTGACCTGGTCTTGGTGATCCTGCTGTGGTGAGGGGGTTGGACTAGATGATCTTTCGAGGTCCCTTCCAACCAGAAGGATGATTCTATGATTTTATGATTCATCTGCTTGGAGCCAGAGAATGGCACAGTGGAGGGGATGGAAAAGGTGGGCTCATGGCTGAGGGAATGCAAACGACTAAGGTGCAAAGAATCATAGAATCATTAGGGGTTGGAAGGGACCTCGAAAGATCATCTAGTCCAACCCCCTCACACAGCAGGATCCCCTAGAACAAGTCGCACAGGAACACATCCAGGAGGNTCGGAGAAGCCTGTGTGGCAGCTCAGGACCTGATGCAGCTGAAGCAGCCGCTGAGCGGGCGATACGAAGCACCAGAAAGAGGAGCTTCACGGAGATGGAAACGCTCGATTTTGAGGACACATGTAATGAATGCAGTCAAGTGGAACAGCAACATGGCACTGCATAAAATAAGTGGAATGTCATGTGAATTGATCTGAAAATTACTGGTAGTTATGCTGTGCTGACAGAATGATTCATACTAATTGAAGAAAAGATTTCCCTTTGCTGTTAGCAGACCGAAAGCCCAGGCACAGAGGAAGGTAAATAGCAGTGGGAAGGCAAGAGGGTCCTGTAGCTGTGACAGTTGTCTCTCTTTTCCTTTGTGCTTGTGAAATGGATGATAATGAGACTGGGTATGTACGTGAGGAGGAGAGAATTCACCTTCCTTTGGGGAGCCAGGGTGAGAGACCTTAGCATGGTCCTACATCAGGACTTCGATTTCCGTGAGCTTTGGGGGAACAGTGAGAGTTTCAGTGTATCTGACAGTGAGGGGGGACTGACGGAACAGGTGTCGTTCCTGCTACTGAGGAACAAGTACTGTGTGATCATTCAGAGAGGAGCTGGTCAGGGTTGAGTAGAAATCTGTGGCAGAGGAGAACCCCCACCTCTTGAATCGTGACAACTTTGCTGCTTATCTCAGTAAAAGTGAAAGGAAAATTGATTTGAAAACAGACTCCTCTGTTATTTTGGTTGGGGAGAGATCTGCTTTAATTTGAGAGATATTTTTTATTAAGGAAATGAAGGGAAAAATAAGGTTCTCTTGCTGCTGAAGAGCTCAGAGAATTCCTGTTTGAGAGCAGCTTTCCCTGCAAGGAGCTGGTGTTGACCGTTTCCTGGTCTACAGTTCCAGACCTGATGCAAAGTGCACAGGAACCGATGGCAGCCGGCCTTCAGTCGTAATTAGGTTTTGCATTTCTAATGTGTGCAGGCTGTGAGGAAGCCTCTGAGCTCCTCTACACTGAGAGAGAGGTCGGCAGAGCTTGCAGAAGTTCAGCTCTTCTGTCACTCAGCCCTTGAAATAACTTGCAGGAAGCAGGGCTGCCAGATTCTGGATCTGGTGCTTCTTTGGGTGGGTGTCAGCACTAATCTTAGGGCAAACTCACTGTGGTTATGTTCAGATGCAGTGTATGGGGATCAGAGTTGCTTCCCATTTTAATACCCTGCACAGCTTTTGCATAACAGGTAGACTCCATAAATAATGGTTCTTGCTGACACGCAGCAGAAGGCTGATAAAGACAATGAGAGGAGCACACAATCGCTCCTCTTTGTCTCTGACCTCATTTAAGAGATGTCTCCCCTTTGTTTCCTTTCTTTAGCCTTCCAGCTCTGACAGGTGCAGATTTGCCATAAGGAATGTTAATTGCCTATTTACTGCATCCCAGCATGTTCAATTTACTCACAGATCATTTCCTATTCAGAGCCCAGCAGCAGATTTCATTTTCTCTCTCTCTCTGTTAATCTCTTTTTCTCTCTGGGCAAATGCCATAGGAGCAGGACTGCAGCCTCCTGAAAAGCCCCCCTCTCTGCACGTTAAACCTCACACCCAGTTCTGGACCCCAGAAGGGTCAAGGTCACATCCCTGAGAACATACACCTGGACCAAGTGGGATGCATCAACATTAAAGACAGTTAGACAGCTGGTTAGACTGGAAGGAAGGGCTTTGGTGAGCATTTCTTTAAGCCCCAGCCAGCCTCTCACTTTGCTTTCTGCTTGTGAGGTGGCTTCTGAATTCTCATCTTGCAGTGGCACTTGTTAGCATTTGATTGATTCTGCCATAGCCAGGCGGCAACTTGGTCCGGATGGTTCTTGCTGGTCTGAAAAGAGGGAAAGACAGTTCGAAAATAGATGCAAATGTGTGGCAGAGCTTAAATGACCAGAGAGAAAAAAACACAGTGCCATGGGCTGTTATTCCCGTGAGAGACCCAGCCCAAGGTCATTCAGCTATTGGTTTCCATTAAAAAATCCAGCTCGTTACGGGTGTCTTCTGTTTCCACTTTGTGACTTCCAGCAGTATCTCAAAGGAGGTGTTTTTCATTAGCTCAGCAAAGCAGCAGAGCAAAGGAGGTCAGATTGTGAGCTATGAACCTGGGCAGAGGTGTGATAGATCTAAATCATCTCCTCAAAGCATCTTCTCTGCTTTGAGGAAGCGGAGTAATTACACTGGTTCCTCTCTACCACTCTGCCTTCCAGAACAGCAAAGCAACTGTAGGGAGCTTCTCCCTCAGTAGCAGGTTTATTTCAGTCTCTCTGCTGCCGTAGTCAGAAGGAAAAGACCTGATGTCTCACCTGTGTCCGTTGCTTGAGGAAAGAACTTCATTTGTGCATTGAGAGACTCAGTGAAAGCTGTGTCTCATGAGCTTCATGTTCTAGTCCTGGACTGTGAGGCAACAGATCTGTAGGGACCTAACGAGCATTAAGGTGGTGAATTCATAGAATCATAGAATCACTACGGAGTGGAAGGGACCTCGAAAGATCGTCTAGTCCAATCCGCCTGCAACAGCAGGATCACCCAGACCAAGTCACACAGGAACTTATCCAGACTGTTCCACCCATTCAGCCGGTATAAACCGGTCAAACACCATTTTGCTACAACATTTACGGCTTCTGTTTCGACTGTTCTCCATGTCATTCCTGGGTTTCTGCTTCTTGGAAGAGGCAATAGGTGGGGAAGAGTTCATGAAACTCATCGAAGACCATAAAGGCTCATTTCCTTACGTTATCCTAAAAATAACCAGGCTTCTCACACACTGACCCAACAGGTGCAATTACAGCTGAATAGGAACCATCAGACATGAAGTTCAGATGGAAAAGGTGAGAGACTTGTGAGCCTGACTTTGCCCAGTTCTTGGAAGCCACAAGGAAAAACCTACAAGCCGTAAGAGATGCTGTCTTGCCGTTGGCTCATGCAGTGAGCACAGGTGGCTCAAGAGCCCTCGTGTCCTCTCTTGAGTGAGGCCATTTTTCTGGACCAGGGCCTCGATGTCCATGTTCAAGTTGTTATTTGCACACACAGAGGTATCACAGATCTCACTCCTCGGGCTGCAGTAGCTGCGTAGAGGCAGCACCCGACGTGCTGTCGGATCACAGCTTGCGTTTACTTGCACTGCCTGTGTTTTTCACAGATGGGGCTGGTATGTTCCGGAACTGTTGCTGGTATGAAGTGTGACCATGAGCTGACTGCAGAATGAGGCTGCTGCTTTGCTGAATTAGTTTTATTCAGCAAGGCTGGTAGTGTTCAGTGTGGACTGAGCAACAGCGACCGATGGGAAGCAAAAGCCATCGGACCATCTCAGGAAGAAGCAGGGGGTCCCATTGGCAGCTCTCACCTGGCTTTTCCCGAGAGATGACTTGAGTTATCTCCTTTCCTAAGAGATGATTCCTGAGTTCTCTACAGCCTAGTGAAAAGGTCATTCTGAAGGCTCCCTGGAAAAGATTACTTAACCAACTGTCAGAGTATTTTCACTTGATTCCTTTCTCTGTGGTTAATTTTATTAGATCCTGGGCTTCTCAGAAAGGGAACTGCTCTCATTCAACCCCCCAGCCATGACTGCTCTTGAAATCACAGAACATTAGGGATTGGAAGGGACCCAAAAAGATGATGTAGTGCAACCACACAAGGAAAAAACCTCCCTCCCTTATGGGATGCAGGAGCTGCAGCTGGGCAGCATCTTCCATGAGTTTGGTCAGAAGCACTTTGCAGTCCCTCGCCCGTTCCTGCCTTCAGCTTGCAAAAAAACCAGTTCTGAGGGACTCAGAGCTCTGGTGTGGGGCTGTGGTCAGTGATGGATTTGGCAATTGTGAATATGCAGTTCTGTGAAGAGGTCAGGATTGAGTCTGCTGCTCTATAAAATCAGGAATAAACACACTGAGAGACATCGCCCAGGGGGGTTGTGGAGTCTCCTTCACTGGAGAGGTTTTAGACCTGCCTGGATGTGTTCTTGTGTGACTTGGTCTGGGTGATCCTGCTGTGCCAGGGGGATTGGACTAGAAGATCTTTCGAGGTCCCTTCCAATCCCTAATGATTCTGTGATTCTGTGAAAACAGCTGTGAGGGGCATCAGCCCTCAGCCTTGCTGGAAGATGAATCTGACCAGGCCTTGGCATGGGGTGATTGCTTTGGGCCCCCGTGCCTCTTTACAACCTTTTCACAAACACAGCATTTCTGATCAACTTGTCCAAGTGTGGCAAAAACATTATTAGCTCTGGATCTTTGTGTCAGGGTCAGCGAGGTCTGCTCCCTTCTCCTCTTGCTTTTGTGCTAAGAATGCACTTTCTCCTCTGTGCTTTTTAATTCTGTTTTTAGATGTTTATCCAGAGTGGAAAAGCTCCCCCAAACCCTGACACACACGAGCTAGCAACAGCTGCCTGTGTCTGGTGCAGACAGGATCACCTCTGCCTTCCCTGTGCGACCTGGTCTGGCTGATCCTGCTCTGGCTGGGGGACTGGGGGGGCTGGATGGTCTTTCAAGGGCCCTTCCAACCCCTAATGTTCTGTGATTCTGCATCTTCCCTGCACGCTGTGGTTTGTTTCTCACCTTGTTTCCTCACGCTTGGCCACCCCAGCTCAGGCTGCAGCCAGCAGGTAGCGTTGCAGAACTAATGCACTCAGTGTCGCGCTCGCCCTTGGTCCTCACCGTAACAGCCTTAGTTTTGTTCCATTTAAAGCAAGTCATCACTGTAAGTGAATTGTGAAATGTCATTAAGTACTGGAGACCTTCAGCATCAAGTTCTCCACACTGGAAACTTCCTTTGGTTCAGAATGTCCAGGACACAGGTGGATCCCTAGTGGGGTCTGTGTGGTGTTAACTGAGTGATGAGTTCACGCCACCTGGTCCTGTTCAATCTATTCATTGATGACTTGGATGAGGGATTGGCATGCACTGTCAGCAAGTTTGCTGATGACACAAAGCTGGGTGGTGTCACCAACACCCCTGCAGACTGTGCTGCCATTCAGCGAGATCTGGACAGGCTGGAGAGCTGGGTTGAGGAAAATCTAATGAGCTATAACAAGAGTAAGTGCAGAGTCTTACATCTGGGCAAGAACAACCCCAGGTACCAGTACAGGCTGGGGACTGACCTGTTGGAGAGTAGTGTAGGGGAAAGGGACCTGGGGTTCCTGGTGGACAGCAAGATGACTATGAGCCAACAATGTGCTCTTGTGGCCAAGAGGGCCAGCAGCATCCTGGGGTGGATTAGAAGAGGGGTGGTTGGCAGATCAAGACAGGTTCTTCTNNGATGATCTTTCAAGGTCCTTTCCAATCCGTAGTGTTTCTATGATTCCATGATTCTATGATCTGACTGAACCCTGCTGAGATCCCGCCTGAGGCCAAGGGTTTTGTTTGAGGCAGAACAGTAACTGTTGGGCAAAACTTCACCCACTTGTACTGGCTCCTGGATGCACAAACCAGCTTCTGCAGACTGAGAAAGTGCTGCAGATGTTGTCTCACCTGCGACAGCTGCCCTGCAGTTAAATAAGCCTTTCTGAGGATATTTATAGCCAAGGATGGAGTTCGGGTATCAACCATCAGATTGAGAATGATAACAATGAGTAAAACCATCTCTTCTGGACCAGACGAGGTGTAATGGTCCTGAAAATCCATATGATCAGGAATGCTGATTGCAGGTGTCTCAAATGACGGGCGTCAGTGATAGGGAATCACTCAGGCCCGTGTAAAGAGCTCCACTGGCCAGGCTCTGCCGTGCTGAGGGCTGCCCGAGGAGCCTCGCTGGTGCAGCGGCAGCGGCGCTCGGAATCAGCAGCACTTCTCCACGAAGTGGTTCCATTGAAATAAATGGCACTATTTGTGGAACAGGAGATGAGCTGCTCTTAGTCAGTGGGAAGGTTTTATCCTTTGAAACAGGTCAGGAAATTGATTCTGTTGCATCCACTTTATTTCCCTTTAGTTCTAGTTGGGGTTTTTTTCCCCCTTTTTTTAAGGAAGGAGATCAATTTGGGCAAAACTTTTCCCCTGCAGGATTAAGTGTGAGAGTTGAAACTCTTGTATTTGTGAGAGTACTGCTTCGATTTTGTGTGTCTCAAGTGGTTGTGAGCTGCAAAGCCCATCTATTCCCCTTCTGCAGCCACTTAGTGCTTGTTTACTGGAACAAACTGGAGCTTCGTTTGTTTTCACGTTTTGGGAAGGTTCTTGGTTTGTGCTGAAGGGCAGATACGTGCAGGGTGGTTAGAAAGCAGGTGGGGACCACACACCTCCTGAATTTGGACTTACTGCTCCTTGTTGCTTGCTTGTCTCGCTAACTCTTCTCATTGCTTCCCAGGTTTATCTGGGGATGGTGCTGATGCTGCTGGCGAGCTGTGTGATGCTGATCTGCAGCAGAGGTGCCTGGGGACTGTAGTTCAGTGGGCTTAAAGCACCGTCACTGACAGGGAAGTTAGACCCCTTGGTAAATCAAAAGCAATATTGAGAAATAAATGAATAGCAGCCAGCTCTTCGCTAGCGTCCAGGTTTTCCACTCCAGTCCCTCGGCTCCTGTCAGCAGTGAAGCCATCAAAGCAGGGGAAGGCTGGGCACCAGCACAGGGCAGTGTTTTGTGTCTGAGCAGCAGCCCCACTCCTCAGCTCCTGTGTTCATCCTGGAGGGTGCAGTGACTGTGTGAAGACTTGAAAACGTTATTTGCAAAGATCTAACATGTAAAAACTCTTTTGTTTTGACACCCAAGTGATCTCTGCCCAGCTGGTTTCTGCCTTTGAGAGAAGCAGGCTTTGATTTTTCTCTTTACTTGCAGCTAGATAATCCAGTCCTTGGAGGATGGACTTTGTTTTCCTATATGAGCAATTCCCAGTTCGATGGGGACTCCTTGATGGTCCCTCATCCTCTACCACAGCAAAGCAGCAGGACAAATAATGACACTAACCTTTCAGATCCACCCAAAAGCAGCATTTAGGCATCTGAGGGGGTTTCAGTGCAATCCAGGAGCTAATGGTCATCGACTCAAGAAAAAGGAATGTACTTGGAAACGTTTGAAAATTCCATTAGTGATGGTTTATGTCTCTAGTTGTCTAAATACAGTGACAGTTGCCTGTCGTGAAAGCCCAAGCTGTGGACTGGATGATTGGGTAGTGAGGTGGATGGTGAACTGGCTGCAGGATAGAAGCCAGAGAGCAGTGGTCAGTGGGACAGAATGTAGTTGGAGGCCTGGATCTAGTGGAGTGGCTCAGGGGTCTGTGCTGGGACCAGTCCTGTTGAATCTATTTATTAATGACTTGGATTAAGGATTAGGGTGCACCCTCAGCAAGTCTGCTGATGACACAAAGCTGGGAGGAGTAGCTGATGCCCCAACAGGCTGTGCTGCCATTCAGTGAGACCTGGACAGGCTGGAGAGCTGGGCAGGAAGAAACTTAATGAAGTATAACAAGAGTAAGCGTAGAGTCTTGCATNACTTAATGAAGTATAACAAGAGTGAGTCTTGAAGTATAACAAGTGTAGAGTCTTGCATCTGGGCAAGAACAACCTCCCTTATGAGGAGAGGCTGAGGGAGGTGGGTCTCTTGAGCTTGGAGGAGACTGAGGGGTGACTTCATTCATAGCTATAAATATTTGGGGGGTGAGTGTTGGGAGGATGGAGCCAGGCTCTTCTTAATGTCATCTGGTGATACAACATGGGGCAATGGGTGTAAGCTGGAACATAGGAGGTTCCGTACAGCTATCAGAAGGAACTTCTTCATGGTGAGGGTGACAGAGCACTGGAACAGGCTGCCCAGGGTGGTTGTGGAGACTCCTTCACTGGAGATGTTTAAGACCTGCCTGGTTGTGTTCTTGTGTGACTTGGTCTCGGTGATCCTGCTGTGTCAGGGGGATTGGACTGGATGATCTTTTGAGGTCCCTTCCAATCCCTAATGTTTCTATGGTTCTCTGAGATAAGCCATCATGAGCTTAAGCATGGGAATTTCAAAAGTGCTGACGTGATCTGGTAGTTTAAACCCTGCTAAAAATCACAGGATGCAGATTGTTAAATGCCCATTGGCTTCTGAAGACTGAGCGTGTTGCTCGTGACGCAACCGCTAGTCTTGAAGAAAAATGCATTGCCCTGCGACACAACAGCCAGCCAACGCGTGCGGATACAAAAGCAATCCAAAGCACCTTCCTGCTCATTATATTCCCATATGTGTCTAACTGTGTTGGGTGAAGTCCTCCCACTCCCTTCCTCTGTGCCACCAGCACCAGTAATGCTGAATCATTTACATTTTTTCCAAGGAATGATTCATCTGTCCAGACTGTGAGAATAAATAAGCAATATAAATCCCTATTGCCTGAGAAAAGAATGAAGTCTATACCTTTCCAATAACTTTATATCCCTCAGCGCCGCTAATAAATATCCTCGGTTCTCCGCGAAGTTCTTTGCTCAGTGCCTCCAGCCCTGAGCCATTTGTCTCAGATATGGAGTATCTCTGGCTATGCAAATTAAAAGCAAGTTTGAGTGCTGTCTTTCCTTGTTTCTGTCTTCCTGGTGTCTTTGGTTGTCTAAATGCTTCCTATGCAGCCTCACATAAAAGCTGTAGTGTAATTTTTGTGGCATATCTTTTGATTCCAGTGTAGGGCAACGAAGATGATGAAGGAGGTGGAGCACCTCCCTTATGAGGAGAGGCTGAGGGAGCTGGGTCTCTTGAGCTTGGAGAAGGGGAGACTGAGGGGTGACCTCACTGATGTCTGTAACTACGTGAAGGGTGGTGTCAGGGGGATGGAGCCAGGCTCTTCTCAATGTCATCTAGTGATAGGATGGGGGGCAATGGGTGTGAGCTGGAACAGAGGAGGTTCCACATAAATATGAGAAGGAACTTCTTCATGGTGACGGTGACAGAGCACTGGAACAGGCTGCCCAGGGATGTTGTGGAGTCTCCTTCACTGGAGATGTTTAAAACCCACCTGGATGTGTTCCTGTGTGACTTGGTCTGGGTGATCCTGCTGTGTCAGGGGGATTGGACTGGATGATCTTTCGAGGTCCCTTCCAATCCCTAATGTTCTGTGATTCTGTGATTCTGTGATGCGAGCATTAAGCCTCCCTCTGTGAGTCAAGAGCACTGTCTCACGTCAGATATTCAGGGGGTATAAATCAGCAGCCAGCTCCAAGGACCTGCACAAAGAATTATGTGTAACTTTCGGCCCGTTTTTAAATCTTATAGAAGGCTTCAACAGCACGTAATGATCCCAAATATAAAGCTGAGGGCTTTGTATTTTTAATTCTAGCTGCTTGAAATTTTTATTGAAAACTTTATCAGCAGGAAGTGGGGTTTTTGCTCACATGGGAACTCCTGTGGGAAAAGGCCTTTTAAAAATTAATTTTTCCCCCAGAATAGCTTTTTTATGGAAATAAATATTCATGTTCTGTTCTGCCACTGTAAAAACCAAATAACCAGTTTTCTAGATAAATATCCCCTTAATGTGGAGACTAAATAAGAACTGTGTTCTGCTCACCACTGGAGGAGAAGCACCTTTGGGTGACAGGATTTCAACAGCACAGTGCTGCACACAGCAGCCACATCCTGGATAGGACGAGGGGCAGTGGGTGTGAGCTGGAACACAGGAGGTTCCACATCAATATCAGAAGGAACTTCCTCATGGTGAGGGTGACAGAGCACTGGAAGGGGCTGCCCAGGGGGGTTGTGGAGTCTCCTTCACTGGAGATGTTCCAGATCCACCTGGATGTGTTCCTGTGTGACTTGGTCTAGGTGATCCTGCTGTGTCAGGGGGATTGGACTGGATGATCTTTAGAGGTCCCTTCCAATCCCTAATGTTTCTATGATTCTCGAGCCTGCATTAAGGAGGCTTCACTGTGAAGGACCCAAATGAAGTTGATCCAAGACAAGACTGATGCAAACAAGCAGTGCTGTGGGATCTTTAATGAGCTCATGTGATCAAGGCCATACCCCCTGAAGCTTTATGGTCCATCAAGCCATAAAATCACCCTCAGTAATTGTTATAGTGCTGGCTCGAAGGTAGAGTTGCCCCCCACAGGTCTCCTGTGCTGCTCCTCACAGCCCCAGGCTTTCCTAGCAGTGGGGATGATTTAATAGGATTCCTCTCAAATTTGTGAGAGCAAAAAATAAAGGCAAAGTGGGTTCTCTTTTTTGTCTCTGGCATAGAAGGTGCCCAAAGACTCCAGTGTTTTGCTTTGCAGGGCAAGGAAAAGCTGCACCCTGGTGCTCCAGAAGCCTCTGATTCAGTTCCCAACCCACAGTGATTCCGTGTGGCCACTGGTCACCCACAGCACCTCAAGGAGCCATTTCTTTCATCCTGAAACAAAGGGGAAAAGAATTCTCAATCCATAAAGAGCAGGTAACGTTTTAAAACTGAATTTAAACGTTCTATTGTTCGAGTTCTTACGAGTCAGAAAACCTTCTGTGCTGGTGGAAAAACAAACCCCAAACAGAAGGAGCCCTCCCAAACTCCATTACTTCTCTGTGGCTGGGGGGACTGGGCTGTGTTTCCATAAGCATCACACTGGCAATTTGCACAGCTTCCAGCCTCCACAGCGCTGTCTTGGGGAAGACAAAGCAGCACGGGGAAGACATGGATCCTGCTGCCCATCTAGCAGTGTTTTGTTATTGCTCTTCTACACAAATAGATTTTTACTGCTGGAGTGGCAGAGCTGCACGGCCACCGCAGCTTCATCACTAACCCTGGAGCTGCTGTGCTCAGCTTCCCCATGTCCTTGCCTTAAGGTCTGGTGGGTGACCTGTTCAACATGATTTTTGTGATACAGATCAAAAGGCCCTAAAGGAAAGAAATTACACGTGTGTAATGCCCAGCTCTGTGTGCTCGCTCACGGGCAGCCCTTCAGCAGTTATCAGTGGGGCTCCTGCAGACTTGAGAAGCCTGAAGTCCAAGTGTCAGGGTGTTTAATTGTGATGGGACTGGGCTGCTGAGCCACGCAGAGTATTCTTGTACATCTTCCCATCAGAATGGCTTTGTGAGGAGTGAAGTTGGACTGTTACTGGATTCTGCCCCTGTGTTCTGCTGCCTGGGAGAGAGTTTAGCAATGGGAGAATGAAAGAAGTGCCTCTGCGCTCCAGTTCTGATTGTGAGCTCTGCCCCCGGTCAGTCGCACCTCAGTCAGTTGCACCTCAGTCAGTCACAGCTCAGTCCGTTGCACCTCAGTCAGTCACACCTCAATCAGTCGCACCTCAGTCAGTCGCACCTCAATCAGTCACAGCTCAGTCGCACCTCAGTCAGTCGCACCTCAGTCAGTCTCACCTCAGTCAGTCACAGCTCAATCAGTCACAGCTCAGTCAGTCGCACCTCAGTCAGTCGCACCTCAGTCAGTCACAGCTCAGTCAGTCGCACCTCAGTCAGTCACAGCTCAGTCAGTCGCACCTCAGTCAGTCGCACCTCAGTCAGTCGCACCTCAGTCAGTCGCACCTCAGTCAGTCACAGCTCAGTCAGTCGCACCTCAGTCAGTCACAGCTCAGTCAGTCGCACCTCAGTCAGTCGCACCTCAGTCAGTCGCACCTCAGTCAGTCACACTGCCCCTCCCAGCTGCTGCTACTCTCTCTCTCAAAAATTATTTTTATATATCTATCACAGCATCACAGGACATTAGGGATTGGAAGGGACCTCGAAAGATCACCCAGTCCGATCCCCCTGCCAGAGCAGGATCACCCAGACCAAGTCGCTCAGGAACATGTCCAGGCAGGTTAGAAACGCCTCCAGAGAAGGAGACTCCACCACCACCCCAGGCAGCCTGTCTCTGCTGTAAAATTCTTTGAGCTCTGTAGGACTGTGAATTCTTATTTAACGATTGTTGCCCTTATTTGGACAGATTTTAAGTCTCAATCTCAGTACAAAGTCCGAATCTCCTGTCGTTTCCAGGTGGTTGGTTCGGTGGTTGTGAGCACTAGATTAATCCTGGGTTTGAGCAGCCCTGCCCTGATGTTTGTCAGACCACAGCGAGAAGAGATTTTCAGCTTATCAGCAAACTGGGAGCATCACAAAGAAGTTCTGAAGGTTTTTTTCTGCAAAGCTGAAAATCTAATTATCCCTTACCTGTAGGTTATAGGCGGGAAGGCAAACTCCAGCAGCAGTCAGCAGGAGCAGGAGTTGTCCTACAAAAAGCACAAGGCAAAGGGATTTTGCTGCCCCTCCTGCATGTTCTTACCTTTTGCTTCTTCTGGTTTGATGAACCTCTGTCATTGTCACTGTGGTTATAGGAGGGCTTGTCAAGCGCTTGAAGCCAGAGCCTTGAGAGAGAACCTGCGCTGCTCACTTACGTAACACCGAACGTGCTTGCACAGTCAGAAAGGCTATTAAATATTTAAACCCTGTCCTTTCCTCAAAAGCAGAGCAGCAGAGATGATTTTCCATGGAATTTAACATTAAACTCCAGCAATTTGTACAGCTGTGCATATAAATAGTTTGCACATCCTCTCCAGAGGCTAAGGTCACCCTGCCTCATACATTTCAATACTCTAAGTTACATAGCAACAACCTTCCCATTTCTGTTTCCATGTTATTTATCGAAAGGGACTTCAAAATTGGGACGAAGCACCATTGGTTTTGGAGAGATGGATGAATGGAAGTTGATTGTAATATTTTTCCTTAATTTTTGTCTTTTCATAGCACAAGAAAGATAATAACAGTCCATCAGCAGCACGGACTGGGCGTCACAGAGCTTCTTCAGGGAAAGAAATCAGAGCAGACAACTGCCTGATTTCACTTAATGCAATTTGTTCCATGACTGATCTTCAGACCCCTGCTTCATTACCTTGTACAAACCTAAACCTGTTTTTCAAGACGGAAAAGATCCTGATCTGCAATTAGAATTACCCGATTACACACCGCTCAGGAAAGCACCGGGCGTGTTCAGCTCCAGAAGAGGAAGGACAGGGCAGCTGCTTAAATGCCAGAGCTCTGCTTCTTGAAACGATAAGCAGGAGTTAACATGGAGAAAGGAATCTGTACAAACAAGAATCATAGAATCATTAGGGATTGGAAGGGACCTTGAAAGATCATCCAGTCCAA
>VXBP01000457.1:231651-257828 GCA_013400115.1 Rhinopomastus cyanomelas | reverse complement strand
CCCTCCTCTGCACTCGCTCCAGCACATCCACATCCTTCTTGCAATAAGGGCTCCAGAACTGGACACAGTCCTCCAGGTGGGGTCTCACCAGAGCAGAGCAGAGGGGGAGAGTCACCTCCCTCGACCTGCTGGCCACACTTCTCCTGATGCAGCCCAGGATCCAGTTTGCCTTCTGGGCCACAAGTGCACCCTGCTGGCCCATGCTGAGCTTTTTGTCCACAAGCAGCCCCAAGTCCCTCTCCTCAGGGCTCCTCTGCAGCCAGTCACTACCCAGCCTGTATTTGTGCCCAGTATTGCCTCGACCCAGATGCAGGGCTCAAGTATCTCAGGGTTGTTATCGCTGCCTCTGCTTGAACAGCTCGTGATGTTATTAGTTTCAGTGAGAGTTCCCCGGGGGCAGCATTTCATTTGGTGAAGGTCTGTGAAAAGGAAAGACAAGGTGCTTTGTTCATGGGGTTGAGAAGGTCTGGGCAGAGGAAGCTCAGTCAGTTCCTGGCGGTCACCGCCGCATCCTTTGTGCAGCCCTCACCCAACTGGGCTTCCGGGTACCAGCATCTTCCCCGCTTGCATCCGCAGTCCGCGCTGGCTGTACTCAGACAGATCTGTGCTTGGAACAGCCCCCTTTTCTGTGCTGCTGAACTTTCCCTGCTCCTTCTACGCAGAGCTGATATTTGCTGATTTCAGGCTTGCGCGCTTTCTGACCTTATTTATCAATTGGGGTAGGAGTCTGCTAATTGACTCGCTGCTAATTCAAATGCCTCCTGCTGCGGCTGCGTCACAGGGAATTGGTTGTTTTTGCTGGCTCTCCAACTTGTTAATTGAGAAGCTATTCAATTATAGGTAGTATACTTTTATAGCTAATAAGATATTCCGGTATCAACAACATCCCTGATTCTGAAATCAAATTTGCAGGAATTGTAAGGAACTTAGAGCTTCTTGGCAAAAAGGCTTCAAAAATTAGCCTGATGTATAAATACTTGAGTCAACACCAGCTTCAGAGGAACGAGGAGAAAATCAATAGAGCTCTTATCAGTTACCTTTGGTGTTTTTATTTGCTCTCACTTGTGGGTTTTATTCAAAAGGGAAATTGCTGCAGATTTATAAGGCTAAAAAAAGTGATTCCTAAAGCAGGTATCAGGGTATCTAAAACACAGTGAATGCTGCTCTTTATTATCTAATTTGCCAAGATTAGATTATTTTTTCATGCATCACTTCACAAGCTCATCTCGAGCTCCGGCGTTAGCTCGCTGAAGTTACTGGAGAACATTCCTGGCAAATAAATATCAGTTCTCTGGTTATTAATTTGCAAAGCAGCAGCACCTGAAGCCCCAGAGGAGTCACAGCAGAGTCCATAAAGGTGACACACAGCTCTCCCGCTCTGCGGAGGAACAGCAGCCACAAGAGGTGGCAGGAAAAAACACAATTACAGTTGCTGTCAAGTAGTGTGGGGAAAGAAAAATCTGTGACAGAATTAAAACATGGTCTGAGGAGCACTGCACCCTAAACATGACGGCAGGCTCCACCCTCCCTTGCTTCTCATGTTCCAAGTTGTTTTTCTTTACTCCACTGAAGTTTGGGGGGTTTTTGTGTTGCACTGCTGGAGCTGACCCCAGAGGCTCTGAACTTTCTTAGTTGTGCCGATGTCCATCGAGCGCTTTGGTGCCTGAGCCGATGGCATGGAGCTGCCGTGGTTGGCTTCGCCGACTCCTGCGTCCTGTTATGGTTATGCCAAAGAGAACACGCCGAGGGGTTAGGACAACTGAAATGGGGTTGATTACATTTGTGTTGCTACTGGGAGCCTGATCCTCAGCCACCACAATCAGTGTCCTCACTGAACATGGGCTGGTCATAGTGACCGGGCTGAGGACAAAGACTGTTGTCTCCATCGTACTGGCTGGTAGGGCTTTAAAAAAACCATTGCAAACCCAAGACAGCCAAACTATTTCAGCCTCTCCTCATCAGGGAGGTGCTCCACTTCCTTCATCTTCATTGCTCTACGCTGGAATCCCTCCACATCCCTGTTGAACTGAGGAGCCTGGGCTGGACACAATACTCCAGATGTGGTCTCACCAGTGCAGAGTAGAGGGGGAGACTCAGCTCTTCCGCCGTTTACTTGATAAACTCCTTTGCCTTGGGATCTGCATGAGTCAGCACGCTCGTGTGGCTTTTGTATTCACGTTCCAGCCATGCCTGTGCGTTTGCCGTAGGAGGAGGTAGGTATCTGCCCGTGTGAACAAGAATTTCTGGCTCCTACAAGAGACAAATCCATAGGCTGCCATTTTCCTTTCTCATTACAGGCCTGGGCACATAGAAAGCATCTGAATTTTGATGCCCAAATGTATTCCCTGAAATGTTCTAGGGTGCTTTACTATTCTGACCTTTCTTTATTTCCTATTTTGATTGGAACGGCTCTTCCCCCCTGCTGTCACTCACCGGAGCCGTGAAAGAGTGGAATGAGAAAACGGCTCTAGGAGGTCGCAGTGCAGAATACTGAAAAGGTCAGCGTGGCCCCGTCTCCTGAGCTTCAGCTTGTGGAGTTTACAACACCTCAGGTGTGCAGTGGGTCTGTTCCTGTTTGCTGAGGCGTCTTGCCTGTGAGGATGGACGGGTGTCACACTTCAGCTAACCGAGGCTGGATGGTAGAACCATTCTTACCTTGTTTTCTTAACGTGCAGCTTCCCATGGGAGACTACTAATGAACTTCACTTGTCTTCTAGAGATCTTAACGTCTTTTAATGTTTAGATGCAACGTGAAGCAGCTAATGCTATCGTCAGTGTTTGCCAGCAGATCCTCACCGTGCGAGGGCCACCTTGAGAATTACTCACCCGGTGGGAGGGAAGAAATGAGAATCAGTCTGGAGGCTCCTCTACACTGCTTCTGTCTTCACTCTTAAAAGAAGGTTTCTGGTTTTGATCTGGTGTCTGCACCAGATAGTCTCACGAGTACAGGACGTGAAACTGAGTGGCACATCAGCAGAGAGTGGAGCTCCTCTGGCTGGTGTCCACCCTCACCTAGGCAAGGCTGTGTTGGCTGATTTCAAGTGCCACTGCATTACCCATTTGTGTCGCTTCGTTTTCCCTCCCAAAGGCAAAACGTGTCCGCAGCAACCGCAGAAGGGAAGAGGAGCATGAAGAGATTCACCCGATCTAAGGAGTATCATGTCGCACCAGAAGATTGATCATCCCTTCCTCCTGGACTGCCATGCCCCCTCCCCGGAGCCGGGCGCGGGGCCGTGGCCGAGCTCGCCGCCGCGCCTCGCCATGCCTCGCATGCGTGTCCTCTGATTAGGAGGCGTCTCCGTTTAACACGGCACAAACAAGGCTCTGTCATGTCCCGAGTGCTCCCTGACCCGTTGTTCAGCTGTCACGCTTCCCTTGCAAGCAGGAGCCTCGGGACAGGACCATCCACCTCCCTGTGCTCTCCTGGGCTGTTAACAAACAGCAGCAGGTACTAAAAAGCAAAATACGAGCGCGTGAAGATGAACCAGGGCAAGGCTGGTCCTCTTTTTGTTTGCACTGTGTCTGAATCTTAGCACAGGATTAGCTCCTGCTGTGCCACTGAGTGCTGGCTGGAGTTTTGGTGGACAGAGAGAAGCATAAAGCAATAATATTTTAACACTTGCTATCAAACCACCTCTTGTTTAACGGGGATGAGGACCCCATCCAGTTTTAATAACACCAGTTCCCTCTGCCTAAATGAAACGGGAACAGGGATGAGAGGCTGGTAAACTGTTGCCTGCCAGCAGGACAACAGGTTCTAATCCTGCACATCACAAAAGGAAGCTGCTGAGGCCATGGCTCACACAATTCAGCCAGTTTAAGCCTGGCTATTAGGGGGGAAAGATTATGGTGGACAGGCATTTCAGCATGGAGTTTGTGGTGGTGCTGGATGCGCACACACCAGGTCACTCTTGAGAGACCTCTCTGTAAACAACCTTGTGTCCAGGCAAGTTCAGTGCTCACCTCACTTCAGGGATGTTTTGCTCCAGCATTTGCACGGCTCACACCGTGTCTGTCGGGGTTCATCCCTCTTTCAGTGCCACACAGGAAGCTCAAGTTTCTGGGATGAAGAAGAGTAAGAGTGTGTGTTGAAAACAAGCACAAGCCAGGTACAGAACCATCATTTTCAGCTCATTTCCCTTTCTTCAAGAATGATTTAAGGTTAAAGCTCCTGCTCAGCAGTTGTTCCTAGGGCAGTTCCAGAGCACTGATGTGTGGGGGTGTCCCTGCCCATGGTTGGAACTGGATGATCCTGTGGTCCCTTCTGACCCAGACTGACTGTATGACTTGGTCTGGGTGATCCTGCTGTGGCAGGGGGATTGGACTGGATGATCTTTCAAGGTCCCTTCCAACCCCTAATGATTCTATGATTCTCTGATACTGGATTTCAGGCTGATGGTCAGTGGTATCAGCTACTTGCCCACGTGCAGCAACGCTGTCACCTTTGCACTTGAGTGAGGTACAGTCCTCTGCTCTCTCTGGCACTTTGAAGGGTGCTTCAGCTGGATTTATTGTAAATGTGTTTGGAAAGACTCTTGGTTTCAGTTCAGAGAAGAAGGTCACTTTTGACTTCCCTGTGCCTCCCCCTCCCCAATATTACTATGTATGAGGGAACCACGTAATCACAGATATTAGAGACAAACCAAACAGCCATCATCTTCCAAGCAGACAGTCCTGCAGATTTCTTGTTCTGGATAAACCCAAAGATCTGCTGTAGAACAAGGTGAGTATTCAAAGCTGATGGTGTACCTGTGGGCCAGCAGAGGTGAGAGCCCCAAATGGAGGCTGTATGGTGCTGGGAGCCCAGTAAAGAGTGGCTTCTGGAGCAGGAGAGCACGGGGAGAAGGGCTGTAGATCTTTCTGGATGTACTGTTGTGATGATTGAAGCAGAGCTGACCAAAGTGTTATGGAAGACTTTCTTTATTCCCTTTGGATGCCTCTTTTTTCTCAAGTGCCCGCCAGCTGCCATGAGCTGCTGCCATGACCAGGAGCTGGGTTTGCGTGACCCCTGAGCAGCCTTTCTCAGGCAGCGCTTCGCTGCGAAGGAAATGAATAGATGCAGCTATTTGTGAGCTGCCTTTGCAATGTGCTCCACAGCTTGAGCACCTCGAGTACAACAGATGAATTTTCAATCTTTAAAAGCAAACTTTCTCCATAGCAATATGGCTTGTGTTGTCAGAGCGGCCATACAGCTCGGGTGGAGGGCTTCTTGTTTTGTTTAGGCTGTTGGATAATAACCAGGCATTCTTATTTAAAATAAAAAAAAGAAGGAAGAATAAATTGTGTAGGTGATTTTAACAGATTGATTTTATCAGCCCTCGCCAGGAGCTTTGATAGCTCCCTGAGAGGCTGCACTATAGGGAACATTGCAAAGAGATTGAGCAGCAACAGCTTCGTTTCCTGGAGCAATCAAATGAAAGCTCTGAATGACCCGATAGGAAAAAACCCACCACTAGATGCAACGGCAAAACCTTTGTTAAATTGCTGTTGCAAAGATGACGAAAGTTCAAAGAGTAAGGTTGTGAAATGCGAATCTTTTTGTTGTTTTGTCATGATAAGCTCTGAAGAGTAAAACGAAATGGCAGATGCAGCCCCCTTTGTGATGCAGATGGTGCGATCCGCGACTAAATAGGAATAAACAACTCTCGGTAAAGGAGCCTTTCGGCTGCTTCTCTGCAGCCTTTGCTGAAATAACCATTCATCACCATAACAATCTCCGATACTCTGCTGTGAGGCTCCTAAAGCCTTTTGCAGCGTAGGAGAAGCATAGTTGTTTGTGGAGTGATGGTGCAGAAGCCCAGGAACAGATCCCGAACAGCCTGACACCATCTCTTTGACCTGCTAAGAGGAAGCGCAGCTTGTAAAAGCTTGTCCTGACTGTAAAATGCATCAGTCTGAGCCAAAGGTGCCAACTGCCGTGATAAAATGGGGAAGAATCATAGAATCATAGAATCATTAGGGATTGGAAGGGACCTCGAAAGATCATCTAGTCCAATCCCCCCACCACAGCAGGATCAGCCAGACCAAGTCGCATAGGAACGTATCCAGGCTGGTCTTAAACATCTCCACAGAAGGAGACTCCACAACCCCCCTGGGCAGCCCCTTCCAGTGCTCTGTCACCCTCACCGTGAAGAAGTTCCTTCTCATATTTATGGGGAAGCTTCCATGTTCCAGTTTACACCCATTGCCCCTCGTCCTATCACGAGATGACACTGAGAAGAGCCTGGCTCCATCCTCCTGACACCCACCCTTCACATATTTATAGACATGAATGAGGTCACCCCTCAGATAAACCCCTCAGTCAGCTCCCCCAGCCGTTTTTCTTGCACAACTTCTGTACTGGTTCTTGCTTCTGTCCAGAAAGATGATGAACCCACTTCAAGGGTGCCCTGAACTGATGCTCTTTAAGCATCATAAAACCTGGTGCAGATTTTTTCTGTATCATCCGATTCATTACTGAGATAGATTTTCCTTTTGAGAGAGACACTTACACTCTGATTTCTTAAATGGTCCTTTTTGAACTAGTTTTACTTAAATTGGTGTCATTTTTTTTCATCACAACCACAAGGCTGAGATCCAGGTAATGGGAATTCAGCAGTAGGACTGGGCATCCTGGGCTGCACGGCCGCTCTGCTATTCAGTAGCCAGCAGTTAGCCCCTGTATGGATTTTCTAGGGATCCCCAGTTAAGGCTGTGCAGTAGGGTTTAGGGTTGTGAGGTTTCTAGTTCACCCCAGAATAAATCCCATCATTTTGTTCAGAAATTCATGGAGATGTGTGTACCCTGCCAGGGTCTTTGTCCTGATGGAGACTGGTGACTCCACACCGACCTGCATGTTTTGACGGATTCAGAGTCGCTGCAGGGAAGTGTCATCCCGAGTGGTTCTGAGAGGAAGGATTCAGAATGCAAATAACTCTTCCCAAGCCATCCAGCCTCCATCAGACTCAGCTGTCCCTCTTTCCTTTGGGCTTTCTGCCTCCTAAGGTGACTGTAAAGCTAAAATAACCTCCCTGAGGATGTTAGCAGAACCAGTCAAACTCGTGAAGAGTTCCAGGATGGAAGAAATTTAATACAATGAAAATTGTTTGGTTTCCAGAACTTTTAGGGCTCCTGGAACTGTAGCACTGAGAGCCCTGCAGTGTCAGGATCTGCAGGTACATGCAGGGGTAGTGCAGGTTTCAAAGGACTAAAGAGCCTTTAGTAGATCCCGTGGGAACACAAAGGCAGGTAGAGAACAAAACACCTGGTGGCACCTAGAATCATAGAATCATTAGGGATTGGAAGGGACCTCGAAAAATTGTCTAGTCCAATCCCCTGACACAGCAGGATCACTCAGACCAAGTCCAGGCAGGTTTAAAACCTCTCCAGAGAAGGAGACTCCACAAACCCCCTGGGCAGCCCCTCCATTATCCTCTCACCCTCATTGGGAAGAAGTTATAGAATCACAGAATCACTCAGGGTTGGAAGAGACCACAGGATCATCCAGTTCCAACGCCCTGCCATGGGCAGGGACACCCCACCAGAGCCCCATCCAGCCTGGCCTTGAACACCTCCAGGGATGGGGCCCCCACCACCTCCCTGGACCACCCATTCCAGGCTCTCACCACGCTCATGGTGAAGAACTTCCTCCTCACATCCACTCTAAGTCTACCCATCTCCAGCTTTGCTCCATTCCCCCTAGTCCTGTCACTACCTGACATCCTAAAAAGCCCTTAGAGTATAAATGGACCAGCAGAAGGAACTCACCTCCGAGGGAGGTTTCGGGGGGTTATAATTACTCGGTACCTGATGGGTACCAAGTTATGGACTGTGGGGTCAGTAACTTGGAAGCAGCATTTCAGGTTCTGAACTTCAAGCGAGGAACAAGAACAGTCCCTGGAGGATATTTACTGTTACGCTGGCGGAACAATTAGCTTCCCTTTAGAAGGCAGCCTACCAACCAACGCTTGTACTACTTGTTTATTGCTGTGAAGAGCATCATTCATCAGCATCACTGAAATCAATATCAGGAAGTATCTTGTTCTTCTTTACATTTTTAATTTAGCATTAAATTATTGACAATTACTTTTTAAATGCACCTTTTTTTTTACTGATAAAGCTCCTTTACATCCAATCACAAATAATAATGAATATTCCACGGAGCCCTTAAAAACAGCTTCTGTGAGGCCTGAAGAGCAGTCAAGCAAAAAGTACATTGTAATAAGGTCACAACGCTGTAAATTACTGGCTTCTCGTCCTCAGATACATCTCACCGTGGGCCAAGAGGGTTTCACTTCATTAAATGTGAGAAGTCACAACTCATACTAAATCACACCACAGCATCCGAATCATTAGAGAAGGTAAGGAATTGCAGCAGGAGGAGATGTGCTTCTCCTTTCGTGTTAACCTCTTCCTGTCTGCCAGCACACCATCCTCTCACTTGTGTGAGGATTTCAGAGTAGCAGCTCAAACTTGCAGGAGTGTGGGTGAGCATCTCACAGCTCCCCACAGCAGACACTGGATAATAGGCTGGAAAAGAAGGAGCCAAAAATCTTAGTGACAGGGTGGAGGGCTCAGCAGTCTGTTCCTTTGCTAGCAAACACAGACTCACAGACCCACCTGGATAGGTTCCTGTGTGACTCGGTCTAGGTGACCCTGCTGTGGCAGGGGGATTGGACTAGATGATCTTTCGAGGTCCCTTCTAATCTCTAATGATTCTATAATTCTATGATTCTATGATAATATTACGGATTGGAAAGGACCTTGAAAGATCATCCAGTCCAATCCTCCTGACACGGCAGGATCACCTAGACCACTTCACACAGGAACACATCCAGGTGGGTCTTAAACATCTCGAGAGAAGGAGACTCCACAACCCCCCTCGGCAGCCCCTTCCAGTGCTCTGTCACCCTCACTGGGAAGAAGTTCCTTCTGATATTTATATGGAACCTTCTCTGTTCCAGCTCACACCCATTGCCCCTTGTCCTATCACTGGATGACACTGAGAAGAGCCTGGCTCCATCCTCCTGACACCCACCCTTCACATATTTGTAGACATTAATGAGGTCACCCCTCAGTCCACCCACCAACTTGTATTTTGGATCCTTCTTACATTCTACGTGTGTCTGTGGCCACCATGTTCTGCCATCCATCATCTTCATGGATAAAGTTGCCCAGAACTGCCGTGCTGTGCCACGGATCTCCCCAGTGAGAGCGACAGCCCATGAATATTAGGTGAAGGGGATCTACTAGGCCACTGCTGAGTTGCTCTGTCTCTAGGGAGCAAACTCTTTTTCTCTGCCCTGGTCCCTCTTAAAAGCCTTGTTTGGTGCCCATTCTATTTCTCTTCTCCAAGCATCATCTCCTGGCTGTGCCTGGACATGGGCTGTTTCACCCTTTTATCCTGGCTAGCACTTCTACCCCAAAGCCTTCTGTGTTTCTTACAAAGACAACATCAGCACTTCATGTGTTCTCCACCCATTCACCTCCTGTTTTCAGCTGCTGCTGCTGCACCTTTGTTCTGCTCTGCATTTCATGTGGAGCTGATGGGGTCCTGCCTTACCCTGCAGAGCCTCCTGGCAGCTTTAGCAGTAGAGTGGAGCTGGAGCCCCTGAGCACTGCTGTTGGCAGCAGGTGGCGAGAAGCTCAGGAGCTCAGTTCCCTGATTGCCCACGAACCAAGTTTTGGCCACAGGCAGATGATCTCCTTGCTCCCTGCCTTTGCCTTTCATCCATTGTCTGCATTTGCAAACTAGGGAAACTTTCTTGTTGCCTGTTCCAGAGCTCCTGGCCAACCCTCAGCAAACTTTGGGGTCCCACGAGCTGCCAGAATGCCAAGAGCAACTGCTTAAATCCCGAGGTGCCCAGTCTCTTGAGTGCCCATTATCTAGAAGGAGGTTTGCCAGGGCCCAGCCAAGGGGAGGAGCAGGGCTTGTGTTCTTCTCCCACTGCTGTTCAAGAGAGGATTCGGCTTCCATGGTGCTCCCTGAGCTGTCTGCACGCTGGGATTTAAAAGAGGGAGCACTTTGGCAGGAGACCCTTTCCCTTGGAAAGCTGAGTCTGCTGCAGCCTTCAGAATTAAATTAAAGGCTCCTGCCTGCTGCTGCATTCGACATCTGAGTATTTATAGTAGGTCCTGTAAGGCTTCCAGATGCCTCCAGCAAAGGGCAGCCGCGGCATCGGCGTGCCTGACTGCTGCTGCACAGCCACAGTGCTGTGGCTCTGACCGAGTTACACCCTGCTGCCTTCTTTCTTGGAGCTTGATTCCAGTTATTTGCTTCTTTAAACATATTCCCAAATGAGTTCCTGGGTTTGTTAGTTGGGTGGGTTTGATGCCCACTGCAGTAGCAGTGAAGCGCAGAAAACCAACCCATCTCAATAACACAGGTCTGTGGATCTTAACTCCAGAAGCACTTTCTAAGTAAATATCTACAGGGCTTCCCCAGATGAGTTTGTGCCTCAGATACAGCATCTGTGCCCAGAATTCCCAAGCAGCGTTGGCACGGTGTGCCAAAGGTTCAGTAGCTGCACTCAAAGCAAAGGAAAGGAGGGAAGGTGGGTTTTATCTGAATTGGTTTAACTTCACCATTCAGCTTTTACTGCTCCTTGTGCATTTTTCAGCCAATAACATCTTTCTTCTCTCTGTGCTGGCACCTCAAGAGTCAGAGAACATTAGGGATGGGAAGGGACCTCGAAAGATCAGCCAGTCCAATCCCCCTGACGCAGCAGGATCACCTAGACCAAGTCACACAGGAACACATCCAGGTGGGTTTTAAACATCTTGAGAGAAGGAGACTCCACAACCCCCTGGGCAGCCTGTTCCAGGGCTCTGTCACCCTCACTGGGAGGAAGTTCCTTCTGATATTTGTATGGAATCTCCTATTTTCCAGCTCACACCCACTGCCCCTCATCCTATCACTACATGACATTGAGAAGAGCCTGGCTCCATCCTCCTGACACCCACCCCTCACATATTTATAGACATTAATGAGGTCATCCCTCAGTCTCCTCCAAGCTCAAGAGACCCAGCTCCCTCAGCCTCTCCTCATAAGGGAGGTGCTCCACCTCCTTCATCATCCTCATAGATCTACTCTGGACACCCTCTAAAAGTTACCAAGTCATCCCTTAACTGCTTTCTGAGAGGCTAAACCTTCTCTTTCATGAGCTCAAACTTAAAGAAGTTGTAAGAGCATTTCTTGGCAAATAGGTTCCGTAAGTGACTTGTTGTTGTTTTAATAATCAGGGTTGTTTGCTCAGTTATTCTGAATTTTGTTCGCATTCAGAAAAAATAAACAAGGCAAAGAAGATGAGAGAAAAGCCAGCTGCTATTAGCAATGCAAACGTTGAGTTGGGCTTATCACAGCTTGTGTGTGCTTGGAACAGAAAACGGGGGAACTAGGTAATGGCTTTCGTCGGGTTTTGCTGACTTTAATAATAAAAGCTGCCACCCCAGAGACAAAAATGCTTTCAGTATGCAAAGGGAGTAAAAATATGAACTCATCTTGGCTAACAGCTCTGAGGAGTAGCATAAGGATGCACAGAGATTATTTGGAATCTTAAAAATGAGGGAGATGCAAGCAATTTGCATAAAATGTTAATAGTCATCTTAGGGGTAAGAGATTCGCTCTGAAACATGGGGATCATTAGAGGGAATCGTTCAAGTGGAGGCTGTGTCCTCGACGGTTGTCTTCGGAGTCCCGTTAGCCACGTGTGCTGACGCCGTTGCTCTTCGGCTGCGCTGAGCCTGGCTTGTGTGTAGGCTCCTTCTCTCCTGCAGCAGCCCACCAGCAGCACGCCAGGTAGAACCAATCTCTGCGAGATGTAAAGCTGGGATGTAGCCCTGTTCTCACCCAAGATGAAGCTCTGGGGCTGTGCCCAGATCCTGCCTGAGTCCCCTCTGATTTCCTCGGGCAGGACCATTGCACAGTGACAATTAGACGCTGCAAGGCAGCCGTGTGCAGGTTGGGCTTGCTCCATGCTGCAGCGTGCAGAGTCCTGTCTGTCCCAAATGCTCATAGAATCATAGAATCATGGAATCATTAGGGATTGGAAAGGACCTCAAAAGATCATAGAATCATGGAATCATTAGGGATTGGAAAGGACCTCAAAAGATCATAGAATCATGGAATCATTAGGGATTGGAAAGGACCTCAAAAGATCATAGAATCATGGAATCATTAGGGATTGGAAAGGACCTCAAAAGATCAAAAGATCATCTAGTCCAATCCCTCTGCCACCCACGACACCCTGTCAAAGCTGCTGTCACATTTGGTCTCCACCTCTGCCTCCTCCACCAAAGGGCTCTGGCGAAGCAGATGCTTGTTTGTTAATTACCGGGGTTCTTGGCTTGCCGTGTAGCTCTTGTTGTTATTATTATTAATGCTTCTCCAGGCGTTTGCTGGAGACGTTGCCTCCCTCCCCCTCCAACACAAACACATTTCTATCAGCAGAGCTAACATGATTGCAGTTCTGCTGTTATGTTTTATTTATTTCCATATAGGTTTGATTCCATCGCAGTTTCTCATTTTTGCCTGATGTATTATTCATGATGTAGACAATATCGGAGCCTGTGCAGGACACCCTCATTTTATTAGCTGTGTTATAATTTTCTGGGGTATATGAAAACAAAACACAGGAGGCTCTTTCTCCTTCCACATTTTCTTGTGAGTGCTGGAAAACAATAGCGATGCTCCTCGGGTAAAACAATTACCAGCTTTAACACCGTAGTGACTGCAGTGGTGTTGAAATGAGGGACCATTTAACTCACCGGGATATTCTTAGGGGTGTGTGGCCATTCATATCAGTTTTAGAGATGCTCAGACATCCTTGCCAAGCCTGGAATAGCACAGCATCTGTTCTCTTCAGTACGTGGTGCCCTTTGGGCTCACGCTAGCTCGTTGAGCTAAAGCACTGAAGTGATACAGGTTGCGTAGGTGAGGGAAACAACAGGATTTACGGGCTACGTTCTCGTGAGGACTTTCAGACCCATGTCTGAAATACAGGTAGAGCAAGTCAAGAGGCTTAAAGTTAGTCTCAGCCTGTTTGGAAACTTGTTCTCATTTGATGTGTTCACAAGGGAATCCATGTGACTTGGTCTAGGTGACCCTACTGTGGTGGGGGGATTGGACTAGATGATCTTGCGAGGTCCCTTCCAGTCCCTAATGATTCTATGATTCTATGATTCTTCTCATTTGATGTGTTCACAAGGGAATCCATGTGACTTGGTCTAGGTGACCCTACTGTGGTGGGGGGATTGGACTAGATGATCTTTTGAGGACCCTTCCAATCCCTAATGATTCTATGATTCTGAAGCTGAGAGGAGAAGAGAGAGCAGGTTCATCTGTAACTGCAGACACTTGTCTCTCCAATCTGCAATTAAACCAGGCTGCCTCTTGTTAGCTGAAGCTCTAAATTGCACAACAAATAGAAGGAACAGATATCTCTCAGAGAGGGATATGATAGTGCATTTGATTTGTTTTCTTGAGGAGTCATTCCAGCTCACCAAGCGATAAGCTGCTGTCAGTGCTCCTGAGTCACTGCAGCTCAGGTGAAGCACTGCCATCCTAAACCATAACACCCCATAACCCAGTGAACTGAAAGCGCAGGCAACCCCGCAGGATCTGGAGGGAAGGGCTGACTTTGCCAGAACAGGTGGGGTAGGAGCCCCAAGTCCTATCCCACATCCTACAGTTACTTACTCTGTTTCATAGGGAAGGGTCCAATTTGTGGCAGTTTTCCACGCCTGCAATGGACGTTGTGGGCAGCAGTTTTCACTGGCCAGGTTTGGCAGCCAGACAGAATGCTGAGACTAGTTTTTGGAACAGGGTATGAAATCCCAGGGCTTGTCTAAATAAGAGGGATTAAGCAGAGTGAGGGTAAGCAAGCTAATTGCTATGTGACATCTACCAGAAGATCACCATCATTCGCTCAGCCACAGCCACAGGAGCTCAGAGCCCTCAGTGCAAAGCTTTCAGTCGGGCCAGTTATCCCTGGGGAGCTGGCTAGTCCAGCTGAGCCTTCCTATAGGAGTCACAGAATCATAGAATCTTTAGGGATTGGAAGGGACCCCAAAAGATCATCCAGTCCAATCCCCCTGCCACAGCAGGATCACTTCACTGGAGAAGTTATGGAATCAGAATCACTCAGGGTTGGAAGGGACCACAGGATCATCCAGTTCCAAGCCCCTGCCATGGGCAGGGATACCCCACCCTAGACTAGGCTGGCCAGAGCCCCATCCAGCCTGGCCTTAAACATCTCCAGGGATGGGACCCCAACCACCTCCCTGGGCAACCCATTCCAGGCTCTCACCACTCTCACGGTGAAGAACTTCCTCCTCACATCCACTCTCAATCTACCCATCTCCAGCTTTGCTCCATTGCCCCTACTCCTGTCACTACCTGACATCCTAAATATTCCCTCCTCAGCCTTTTTGTAGCCCCCTTCAGATACTGGAAGCCCACGATAAGGTCACCTGGGAGCCTCCTCTTCTCCAGACTGAACAGCCCCAACTCTCCCAGTCTGGCCTCATAGGAGAGGTGCTCCAGCCCTCTGATCATCCTGTGACCCTCCTCTGCACTTGCTCCAG
Source organism: Rhinopomastus cyanomelas (assembly GCA_013400115.1). Lineage (NCBI taxonomy): Eukaryota > Metazoa > Chordata > Aves > Bucerotiformes > Rhinopomastidae > Rhinopomastus > Rhinopomastus cyanomelas. Next base: position 243,266 of record VXBP01000457.1, on the reverse strand, counting down.
CACATCCTCATCCCTCTTGTCATAAGGGCTCCAGAACTGGACGCAGTCCTCCAGGTGGGGTCTCACCAGAGCAGAGCAGAGAGCGGAGAATCCCCTCCCTCGACCTGCTGGCCACACTTGTCCTGATGCAGCCCAGGATCCAGTTTGCCTTCTGGGCTGCAAGTGCCCACTGCTGGCTCATGTTGAGCCTTTTGTCCACAAGCAGCCCCAAGTCCCTCTCCTCAGGGCTCCTCTGCAGCCAGTCACTGCCCAGCCTGTGTTTGTGCTTAGCATTGCCTTGACCCAGATGCAGATTACACTTGGTCTTGTTGAACCCCATCAGGTTGGCTTGTGCCCACTTCTCCAGCCTGTCCAGGTCCCTCTGGATGACATCCCTGCCCTCCAGCATGTCTGATGCACCACACAGCTTGCTGTCTATAGCAAACTTGCTGAGGGTGCACTCAGTGCCTTTGTCAGGAAACTCGATGCTGGTGTGGCGAGCAATGGTGAGTGTGGGGTTCACACACCCCAGCCCAGCCCAAGCCTGGTAACCATGAGTGCTTCAAACTCAACCAGAAGGCTGCAAGACCTCCTTGGTTTTCTGTTGCTGCTTTGCAGAGCAGACAGAAAGGTTTTCTGAAAAAGCATGGATTAATCTGCATCTGCTCCTACTAGTAGTGAGAACACTACATCTGAATGTTTGTGTCTTCACATGTGCCAGGCTGATGCCATTTGCCCGTCCTACCGCCAGTATAAAACTTTACGGTGTTATCGACCTGAGCACAGACCTTGGTGTTCCCGAGGTAACGACCCTCTCTTCTTCTCCCCCGCCTCTTTATCCGGCTCTTTTGTAAATTCTCATTTTATTAGAACTGCCGGTACTTGGAGCTTTTTATTGTGTGAGTACAAACTTATTTCCATGAGCACAATACCATAAATTATCTGCTGACTGTTCCCATGTTGAACGGCGAGGTAATAAACACAAGGAAATTCCAAGAGCTAAACTCAGATCTATTTGCCCTCTGTCTCCTGAGTCAACCTGTGTCCTTGAACAACTGTGCTAGACCGTGAAAAAAAAGAGATGTAACTGCCTCCCAGCATCTTAATAGGTGTTAGTAGTTGGTGGTGTTGCTGAGAAGGGAAAGTTTGTGTAGGAGGTCTGAGTGGTAGAAGGGGTGTCATGTCAAAGCACCATCCTGAGGAAGGTGTCTAGCAGGGTTCGGCGCTGACACCGAGTTCCCCTGCGGACTGGAGTCACCCCGGCTGGCTTAAGAGATTTGTTCCTGTCCTCTGGTGAGGAAAGGAGTTCTGGCAGTGGAAAACGTCTCACCATCTAAAAAACCAAACAAGCCAGACAGAAATAGGATTCATCCTGTGGGGTGGTGGGGTAGGACACGAGGGACGCGCAGCTCCTACTGGCCGTGCTCCGTCGGGTCTGCAGAACCAAGAGATGGGCTGCTGGGACTCTAATTGCCCGTGAACACCTTGCATGCTCTCATGGAACGCGCTTTTTCCTGTGTGACACGGAGGGTCACAGTCATCAATTTAATATTCTTCCTGTCAGATACACTGGCATTAAGATAAATCAGCTTCTGCGTGTCTGTGATGAGCTGGAGGTCAGGAATTACACCAAAGGATTTGTTTTCTTTGTGACAAGTCCAGCTCTGCGTCACTAACCCACCCTGCACGAGCTGTGACCACCTCTGAGGCTCCAACAGCTCTTTGGTGCAGAGGGAGCAAAGTGGGACTGCTGCAGGGCTGGACACAGAAGTACAAGAGGGCTTGGGGAGAACTTGAGGAGAAGCCATTGAGACAAAAATGTCTGGATTCATTCCAGGCCAGTCTTAGACCAGTATAATTCTGTAGACTTCCCAGTCACAGCAACTGGACAGGAGATCCAGCCCAGGAGATGTCTTCTGCTCCCCTCTGCATCAGTTAAGAACAGCAATGAGTAATGATTTGTGATGGACACTGGTGGGATGTGTTTAAAGGGATGGGAGACAGGGTCTCTGATTCAAAAGTGGGAGCAAAACCAGAGCAGGTGGAGATCTGTGGTTCAGTCTGTTCAGCAGAAAGCGCCGAGTGCAGGTGTGCACACCTCTGTCTCTTCTGAACAGTGCAAGTACGTGACCTTCTCACAGCAGAGCTGTCACTGGGCATGAAGGAGGTTGGAGGACACCAGTGAATGAATAGGGTGAAGGAAAGGTTCTCGAACAACCTGAAATTACAGCAATGTGAGCAGTGATTAATTAATTCAGTAAAGGCAGCAGTAATTCACCTTCAGCTCCCAGAGCTTGACAGACACTGAGTTCAGCAGAGTAACTGGTGAAATCCAGCCTTAGGTCCGTCGTAGAATAAATACGAGCGGTGGGCAGCCAGGGCCCTGCTGCTGTGGAACCCAGGACTCCAAAGCTCTTATTTCTTGGGTTGTCTTGAAGCAAAATGCTTGACTGCTGGTGATGCTCCCCAGGCTCCCATCAGGGGAGCTGCAGGAAGGGCTGCAGCTGGTGACCCTGGCAGCACTTGCTCCTCAAGGCTTTCACGGAGGAGTTTGTGCCGAGAACTTTCAGGCTGCGAGGGTTCTACGAGCTGTTTGCTCAGGCTGTGTGGAGTGTGTGACAGCTCAGTGGAGTCACAGGCTTGTGTGCTCCCACGGTGTGCTGAGATGTGAATGAACCACAGGTTAGAAGCAGCAAGAACAGGAAAGATCCTTCTGCTGCTGTGTAGATGCATCGCGGAGCCCCGCAGCCCAGCCCTCCGTGGCAGCAGAGTTCTCTCTGCGCACAGAGGCAGCTCCGCGCTTGCTAGTGCTGGGTTTCTGATGCAGAGCTTTGCCACGAGGTTTCTTAGCCCAGGGAAACACTCAACAAAAAAGCTCAATCAACAAGTTGTTTGTTCCAGCCTGGCCTTGAACACCTCCAGGGAGGGAGCAGCTACAACCTCTCCAGATAACCGGTTCCATAGTCTCTCCACCCTTGCACTGAGTAACTTCTTCCTAAGATCCAGTCTAAACCTACTCTCCTTCAGTCTCTCTGGCCTCCCTGTAGGTTCCCTTCAGGTATTGGAAGGCAGCTATAACATCCTCCTAGAGCCTTCTCTTCCCTAGGCTGAACAACTGCAGCTCCATCAGCCTGTCCTCATAGCAAAGGGGCTCCAAGAGACCATCTCTGTAGGACACCCAAGCCTGCTGTGGCAGGGGGATTAGGGTTAGGGGGATTGGACTAGATGATCTTTCGAGGTCACTTCCAATCCCTAATGATTCTGTGGTTTCTGTCCTGTTGCTCCCTGGGTCTGACCTGGGCCACCTTGCAGCCCCAAACTGAAGTCTAAGTTGAAGTCCTTGATTGGGGCGCAGTCAGGGGAAAACGGGGTCTGCTCTAGCAAGTCTTTAGGCTCAGCTGGAACAAAATAAAGTCACTAATACTGGAGTAGAGTAGAACAAAAAGAATTGTAGAGTAGCCTGGTCTGTGTGTTAAGTAGGCTTCTGTGTGAGAGAGCTGGGCCAGTAAATACTTACCAGTACTCTGACTAATACTCAAACTGGGACGTGCTGTGAAGGACGCAACTTTTTAACCCTTGAGTTGACTTTTAGTCCTGTGGAGGCACTGAGAAGCGCTGAAGCATTGCAATGGACGGGTGGGATAACCTCTTGTAAACCTGGTGTAAGCATCAGCAAAGGAGGCAGCCCCATTCCTCTCCAAGCTCCAACAGCAAGTGAGCGTGAAGCTGGCTTCTGGGTGAGCAGCTGCTCAGCTGTGACAGCCCTCACTGTTCTGGTTATGGAACATGAACCTGAGAGCCAAGGTGGGGCTGTCTCTGTGGCTCTCCCCCTTCCCAGCCCCACTGGCTGTGCCCTTCTCTTGCTGGGACGTGAAGGAGTTGCACAAGCTCTGAGTGAGATCAGGTTTCTTTGATTCAGGTGTGTTTGGAAGAACCTGGTGCAGCCAGCTGAGATCTGCTCCCTGGCAGCTTTGTGGGGAGCAGAGTGCAGTTTTTCTTTGTTTAGCAGGGGAGCCTTGGTCAGATTTGTCTCCAACAGCAACACCAGTGCTCCACAGGAAAATGCAAACAGCAAACTGAAGCAGATGAGTGTTATTCATGTGCAGATGACTGTGAGGGAATAGAGCTCCCTCCGACCTGCACCATCATCTGGAATCTCCCTTCGTTTGGGGAACGGGCTGTTTAAAATATTAATATCTTGAGTAATGAATCACTGAACATGCAAATGAGCTGTTGGTATAACAATGCTGAGCAGCTCTGTTTCCAGGCAGAGCCCAGTGATGACTCTGCCGTTATCCTTAGCAAACACCAGGATGTGAGGAGAAAAGGGAAAAGATGTGTTCTTTAGCTTTGTTTCAAAGGAAACCCTTGGAAAGATGTATATGGTTTCAATTTTAGTTCCAGAGGCTTTTATGTAAATGAATTGCTCCGGAGGACTGGCAAGAGCATTTATTCAATTTGGAGCAGCGGTGAGGATAAGCTTTACATTCACATAACAACAATTTAACAGCAGCTGATAGATGGGGCACAACCATGTAATTATCAAAAGTGAGCCACGTCCTTGATCTCTAATTAGTTCTGTAAGCAAATACAGTCTTGCTGGCGCTAATTGCTGTATTATAGCTGGCAGGGAGGTGAGTGCTGGACCTGGGTTCAGGTGCTGAGCCCGGGGTGTGGCACATCCAAAGATTTTTCTATTTTGGGATTTAATCGGACGTGGAATTCAATTATGTGTGCTGAGCCAAAGCAGGGACCTCTGCAGGAGGACTAACCTTCTCTTTGCTGCAGTGTCCTTTGACTCCTTCACCCGGGAGCAAGCGCCCAGCCTGGGGCTGTTGCTCTCAGGAAACACAAGTCTGAAGAGCTGCCACTAATGGGAGAAGTGTGCTGAGCTCTTGGTGCTTTGCACCCACTTCACACAGACACAGAACCACAGAACAGTAGGGGTTGGAAGGGACCTCCAAGGCCAAACACAACAGATACAGACCAAAATGAGTCTTTAAGACCTGGACTGAGAGGACAATTTCATTGTTCTCCTGCCTCTGGGTTTTGTGACAAATGAAATTATAACTTGACTAGCTCTGACTTTGTCCACGCCGAGTGCTCCAGTGCAGTGAGCTCTTCTGGGGCTGCTTTGGGTTAGTCACCACACAATCCCCATGTAATTATGGCATCTCATTAGCCTGGCAGATCTTTAGCCACAGAGCTCATGTTCACAGATTCATAGAATCATTAGGGATTGGAAGGGACCTTGTAAGATCATCCAGTCCAACCCCCCTGCCACAGCAGGATCACCCAGACCAAGTCTCACAGGAACACATCCAGGTGGGTCTTGAACTCTTAGACACCCATTTTCATGACTCTTTATTTAATGAAGCTAAAACGAAGGCCTGTTTCAGGCATCATTCATGGACAGGCAGGAGAATAACCTGTTCTTATGTAGTGACACAGCTCATGTTCTGATTCCATGGCTTCTCCAGTGAGGTGAGCCTGCTGTGGCAGGGGGATTGGACTAGATGATCTTTCGGGGTCCCTTCCAATCCCTGATGATCCCATGATTCTGCTGCACTTCACCTAAGTGTGGTCTGGTGAGGGCTGAACCAAAGTAACTGGGGACTGGCCTTGTGTGCAGTTTGCAAAGTCTGTTTATTTGTGCCACTGCACCATAAATTGCATTTTTCAGCTTTTATTGCCTATATCCTCTTCAGAAATTCTTTCTCTCATTAGAGTAAACCAATTACCAAGTGCCAGCGCTTTGTTCCAGATGAATCTGAGCAATTGTCCCCGTACTAATTGCTTAAGGGCAACTACCCTGATCTATCAAGATCCTAGCTGGGCAGCACTAATGCATTTAGTGGGGAGATTATTGAGTTTATTAAGCATTCAGCCCTATGCAGTTTGTAAGAAATGCATTTTGTGGAGATGACAGTCCTGGCCAGTGAATTACGGACTCGTTACTTGGGCTGCTGGAGTCTCTCAAACAGAAGCCATGATTCTTGTGGAAGCCATTAGCTCCTTCCCCAAACAAGGGCTGTCGTTTCATTAAGCAGCTCTGTGCACCTTGCAGGCTCCAGCACAGGATCCAGTGGCTTTCTGGCTCTGCCATCGTTCCTCGCGGAACCCGAACGTTCCCTGTCTGGGCTCTGTGAGCTGGAGGCTGCTTTTGCAGGGAAGGTGATCGTGACCCTGCTGGGTGCAGAGTGTGTTATCAGCTCAGCAGGCAGAGCTGGGATGAGCCGCAGGATCCTTTGTGCTGTCGCAGTAAAGGTGGCAGGATGATGGTTCCTCTCAGGACGCGCCTGATCGCCTGCGGCTGTCTGGGTGGGAAGGGGTTCTCCTCGCTCACACATGACTCCACAGGCTGCACATCAAGGGAGAATGTTCTCTGGTGGAATGGCTGGGAGAGTAAGTGTCCCTCAGTTTTGTGTTGGACTGTGCAAAGGAATTCTTTGTGCTGAGGAGGAGCTGAATAGATCCGGGATTTTATGTCTTGGATGCAGTTGGCACAGTGGGGATCATGGAACCATGAGTCCATGAAAGAACCTCAACAGTGCAGACAGGAAAGCTTTGAACATGAAAATGAAGTGGAACGCGTACATTATGGTCCTCACTTTCACTCATGTTAGAAAAGAAACTCTGGATTTCAGTTGTAGCTTCCAGAGCAGTTGTTTCTGCTGTCCTTGGGACAAAAGCCATAAGGTCCTGTCTTCTCCGTGAGGTGGCATCTGTCCCTGGTGATGAGGTAACCTGGGTACCCAAAGCCATGGGGACAGCAAAGGTGTTGACCTGCCTCATGCTGCTGGCAGTGGCAAGACTTCTGCTGACTCCAGCGGTGTGTGGCCATGCCCTGAGAAAAGAAACACATTTCATTTCCAAGCTTCCAGAGGGCAGTTTTATAAACTGCAGAGAAAAGACCGGCACAAGAAATGGTGCTTAATGCCCCCTCCCAGCATCTTTGTCCCACGATTTAGAGGTCGGTAGCTGGGGCTTTGTTGCTGTCAGCAGGGTGTCAGGCTGCTGCTGCTGAGCTGTCACTTCCCAGAACCTTTGACTCCCCTCATCTTCCGTGTGTGTTTTTATTTTCAAAGGACAGGATTATGAAGCAGAGCAGTGGATTGAAAGGTGGGTTTTTTCCAAAGCCCCCTGCAAGTTCAGAAACATTGACTTTGGCTGGTGTCCCTTTCCATAGAATCATAAATCACTGAATCATGAGGGATTGGAGGGGACCCCGAAAGATCACCCAGTCCAATTCCCCTGCCACAGCAGGATCACCTCACTGGAACNTGCCCTCGCTCCAGCATCTCCACATCCCTCTTGTCATAAGGGCTCCAGAACTGGACACAGTCCTCCAGGTGGGGTCTCACCAGAGCAGAGTAGAGGGGGAGAATCCCCTCCCTCGACCTGCTGGCCACACTTCTCCTGATGCAGCCCGCCCCAATGTTTTGTACCTGCTGTATCCAGCACTTGCTGCTTCCTCTGCCCAGGTGCAGAGCCAGCCCCTGGGAACAGCTACCCTGCATCTCTATGAAGAAAATATGGGGAAATCACACCCAGAGCAGGGTTAGAAAAGAGGAATCGAGACCATAGGCAGTGCTGTGGGTATCTTCAAACAAACTGAGGTCTGACCAGTCTCTTACTGTCCAACTTAAATCTGTTTGGGTAATTTTCAGACCATTTTGATGTAAAACATCGAGTGGGCTATTTAAAAGGTACCATATGCCCTGGGCATCCTCCTGGGGAAGTGGAGGTGAAAGACTTTCACCCCATCGAATCCAGCGTGTGTGAGAAATAGGTTCTGGTTGCTGCCAGCTGCCAGGTCTAACGTGATGGGTTTTGGGTGTGGAAGTGTAGCCAGGAGCAGGAACTGCTGCTTGACCTGGCCTCATTTAACATGGAAAACCTGGAGTATTTTACAGCTTGACTGTAACAGACCATAATAGTCTGAGACCATTATGAACCTGGTGTTATTGCAATAAATAACCTTCCTCAAACGAACAGAAATCCTTCTGCATTGTAAGGATTTCCCTGTTTATTTGAGAGTGCTTGTCCTCTTCCCCAGGTGAAGGCGGTTTGTGTTTCTCCTTGACCTTTATCTAGCACTGGATGCTCTTGTTTTTTGCTGTGTTGGTCCTCTCCTCCACCTGCCTGTGACCTGTTGTTCACCCCATATTGGCTGCTGGTACAAATTGTGCCCTGAAACCCAACCACAGACCAGACAATCCCCATCAGAGTTTGCTGTGGCCAGAGTGACCCAGCTCACCGTGCATCCCATCCCATTATTAGAGCCAGAACAGCTGCCCCAGTGAAGGTCCAGCAGGCATCTCCTCTCCTGGTTTGTGGCCTTTCTGCAAGTAGTAACTGGCCCCTAGAAGATCCCGTCCGGGCGCTTCGGAGCGCGGTGAGCAAATTATTGAAGAAATGAGCTGAACCAGTTACATGGTGATGACTTTGCCAGCAGAGCCGGTGAACCTCAAAGAGCACCAGCTCCCTCAAGGATGTGCTTCAAGCCACTGGGAGAAAGAAAAAGATAATCACAAGCCTGATTTCACATTCTGTCTCCTCTGGGTAGCCACCCTGTGCGTAGCTCAACACACAGCCTTCCTCTCCAGTGAAGTGATCCTGCTGTGGCAGGGGGATTGGACTAGATGAGCAGATCCAGAGAGGTTCTTCTCCCCCTCTACTCTGCCCTGGTGAGACCACATCTGGAGTATTGTGTCCAGTTGTAGGCTACTCAGTTCAAGAGGGATGTGGAGCTTCTGGAAAGGGTTCAGCGTAGGGCAACGAGGATGATGAAGGAGGTGGAGCACCTCCCTTATGAGGAGAGGCTGAGGGAGCTGGGTCTCTTGAGCTTGGAGAAGAGGAGACTGAGGGGTGACCTCATTAATGTCTACAAATATTTGAGGGGTGGGTGTCAGGAGGATGGCACTGGGCTGTTCTCAGTGTCATCTAGTGATAGGACAAGGGGCAAGGGGTGTGAGGTGGAACATAGGAGGTTCCACATCAACCTGAGAAGGAACTTCTTCATGGTGAGGGTGACAGAGCACTGGAACAGGCTGCCCAGGGTGGTTGTGGAGTCTCCTTCACTGGAGATGTTCAAGACCCGACTGGACGGGTTCCTGTGTGACTTGGTCTAGGTGATCCTGCTGTTGCAGGGGGATTGGGCTGGATGATCTTTTGGGGTCCCTTCCAATCCCTGATGATTCTGTGATTCTATGACTCTGCTCGAGTGGGGTTACACCAACAATCCTTCCGAGCAGTCTGTGCCTGATGATCTCTCCTACCTACCGAGAGCTCCCTCAGGGGTACATTCTCACTGCTTTCCAATAAATACTTGTATTTGTTGCTGTGTGGTAGTAACTTTACTACGGGCTCTCACCGGTGACTTTCCTGTGGCTTACAGCCCCGAAGCGTCCAGCTAGCCTAAGCAGCTGGTGCCTTGTTCTGTGGAGAAGAGGAAAACTTTGCCTGTTGAGGTTCTCACAGGTGACAGAACACAAATTTCACAGACCAGCCCTGCAGGTGGCTTTCACCAGCCTTGGGCTGCGCCGAGCAGCGTTTGTGGAGCTGCTTTCTACAGCTCAGGCTGGGCGCATCGGCACTTTGGATTGGATGTACGAACGGGGAGAGCCAAGGCAGGAGAACATGGTGTGCCTGCTATTTTTGAAAAGGCTCAGAACTGACTGAGCAGAGCCACACACACTCCTTCAGGCCTGGAGCAGAGCCCAGAGGCACTTTGTGAAACCCTAAACTGAGGTCAGCTTGGCTTTTCCTCTGGCTCTCTTGCCCCACGTTCTACATGGATCTTTCCGTTCCTACGCCTACACGTAGAGCTTCTCCTGCAGCTTCAGTGCTTGAGCATAAAGGTGTCTCCTAGGCGTCGCCGGTTGTCTAAATTAGGTTCTGGATTGGAAGGAAGGAGCGATACGGAAAACATGTATGTTGTGGGAATAATGGGATTCACTGTGGGCGTCTGGAAAAGAAAGATGCAACCGGCTTCCAGAGCTGCAGCGTTAGAAAGAGAGCTAAGAACCCCGGAGCCACAGACCTGGGGGTCTCACCACGCGTCGAAGCGTTGCCCCTTCCCTTTCCCCAGTTAGATCTTTGCTAAATCTCTTCAGTGGCATCAATTCCATCCTTGCTTCAGGGAGCCCATTGGACCACCTGCATGACTAGAATCATAGAATCATTGGGGATTGGAAGGGACCTCAAAGGATCATCTAATCCAATCCCCCTGGCACAGCAGGATCACCTAGACCAAGTCACATAGGAACACATCCAGGCAGGTCTTAAACATCTCCAGTGAAGGAGACTCCACATTAGTGTCTCTCTCTGAAGCAGCTGAAATGCTTGATGACCAGACAGTAGCTGGAAGTGACTGGGGAGCAAGAATTGCTTTTATCAGTAATTCAGTCAAACTTGATTCTACCCAGGTACCCACAAGTCCCCTACACACCGAGGAGACGGACAGAACCACGCGCTTCTGAGCACAGGGCTGCTCGTTTCATAGGATTATAGGATCATAGGATGTTAGGGTTTGGAAGGGACCCAAGAGATCATCGAGTCCAACCCCCCTGCCAGAGTTTCCCCTTACTCTGTGCAGAATCTTTCTGTGGCACAGACAGAACACGTCACCAAATCCATCTAGAGCCCCTGGGGTTTTCTAATGTTCTGGGGTTATTTGTACGACTTCATAGCTGGGCAAGTAACTGTTTTATTTGAGCCTGCCACAGCGCAACCTGTTCTTCCAGCATGCACGAAGCAGGGCTAATTGTGGAACGTTAATACCATCAGAGAGTCCCAGATGAGTAACAGGCTGGTTCTGATGCTGTTCTCACCATGTGCAAATGAAATTACCTCTATTGGATTTGTCCAGCCCTACACAGTTTGTGCTAGAAGCAGGGTACAGCCGCAAGAGCTCAGGATTTATAATCCTGATGGGCTGCTTTCGTACTCGGCGTGCCGGGTGTGAGTGTTAGCGGCTTTTCTGCACAAAATAACTAGGTTTGCCCTTTGCTTTTCTAATTCCAAAACAGCCTCGGGCGCTGCTTCACCTTCTGGAAGAGTAGCTTGCAGAAGCCTTCAGAAGTGCACGGGTACGACTGAGGTTGTTAAATTACAGCACAATGAAAAAGAGAAAGAGGTGCAGGGGCTCCTCCAGGGCAAGACGCAGGGGTTATAACAAAGTCACACGGGGCCCCACACTGTGGGGCAGGACAGGTGGGTCAGTCTGTCCTGCACGTGGAGCGGTGACACTTCTCTGGACAACATTGTCTGAGCTTCTTGATAGAGTATTGACTGAGTGTTGTCTGGCTCCTCTTGTCTGCAGCAGGTACCAGTGGTAGTAAAGGTCTGCTGGATGCATTTCAGGGATGCTGTGGATGCTTGCAGGGTCAGCAGTGGTCCTTGCTGGATGCATTTCAGGGATGCTGTGGATGCTTGCAGGGTCAGCAGTGGTTCTTGCTGGATGCATTAGCAGTGGTCCTTGCTGGATGCATTTCAGGGATGCTGTGGATGCTTGCAGGGTCAGCAGTGATCCTTGCTGGGTGCATTAGCAGTGGTCCTTGCTGGATGCATTAGCAGTGGTCCTTGCTGGATGCATTTCAGGGATGCTGTGGATGCTTGCAGGGTCAGCAGTG
>VXBP01000457.1:115167-216895 GCA_013400115.1 Rhinopomastus cyanomelas | reverse complement strand
GAAGAGAAGAGAAGAGAAGAGAAGAGAAGAGAAGAGAAGAGAAGAGAAGAGAAGAGAAGAGAAGAGAAGAGAAGAGAAGAGAAGAGAAGAGAAGGAAGAAGAGAATTCCTGCTGCTGTCCCGCATGTGCTCATACCTCAGGACTCAAAAGCTCCACACAAGAGCATTTCTTGTTTAATGAGGAAATGAAGCATTCCAGATTCTCCAAAGTAAAGGTGTTTTGGGTCAGGTTTGAAGCTCTCTGCAGTTCTCATGGTTCTGACACTTCGAATTTTTGGCAGTTCTGCACATTTCTGGTCACCAGGTTTTCTGGAGTCGGATGTGTGACTTGGTCTAGGTGATCCTCCTGTGTCAGGGGATTGGACTGGATGATCTTTCCAATCCCTAATGATTCTATGATTCCATGATCCTATGATCCTATGATTCTATGATGTCATGATTCCATGATTCCATGATTCCCTTCATTCCAGAAGTGAGCAGATCCTGCTGGCTGGATCAGGAGTGCTCCAAAGTGAAGTCAGGCAGGACTGATGGCATCCCCTGAGCAAGGTGGCAATTAGAGGAAGGATGATGTTCTCCAGCGACAGGGATATGCAGATGAAGCACCAGCCTACAAATCCAGCTAGTTTCTAACGAGCCAGAAGCTTGAACCCAGAAGTGCTCACAGGAAGACACCATCCAGGAGCATCTTGTTAGTCACTTTCCTAATTTCTCTGTCAGCTTTGTTCAGACGGCAGCCAAGAGCTAACGAAGGGAGGAACGACTGTGATGTGAGAGAGGCCGTGTCGGACACGTAGTGGCACGTCGGGCTGTCAGCCCTTCTTCTACTTCAACCCATCATCAAAAAAGAAAAGCACGTTTGATGCCAGCGAGGTTGGTGATAGCCTGCATCCTGCAGGATTCCACGGCGCTCCTTGCTGGAGAAACCTCTGCCTAGAGGGCTCTTTGTTTCTCCAGAGCAGTGGTGCGAGGAGACTGGGCGTCTCTCACACGTCTTCTGCTGCTCATCACGTTTTGGGTGAATCCCTCTGAAGCTCTCAGGGAAGAGTGACACACAGGAGGAGGAAAAGCCTTCAGCAGCAGATCTGAAGGGCTTTGTCTGCCGTGTTTGCCGCACAAAAGGGATGTTGTGAAACGGCCCAAACCAGCGTAGAGACGCGATTAATATGCCGAGCCACGTGGCTGAACCAAATGACTTCCCAGTGCAGGAGAAGAGGCTGCGGGGTTATAAACAAGAATTTCCAAGGCTTCATCTCTGCAGCTGTTAACGAAAACACTTGACATTTAGCAGCACACACTCCATTCTCGACAGAAAATGGAATTAGTGCTTCTTCCCAGCGACTGCCCACGAGGCACCTCTTGCTCACGGCTCCCTTGCCACATGTGCTCTGCAGGCCACAGTCAGATCCTCTCCCGGGGCACATCCTCTGAACAAACACTTTTAAATGATTGTAAACACATCCTGAAAGCCGCCCTGGAAACTGTTTTCTTTTTGCTTGCAATATTTCAGGAAGGAGAATGGTTTTGTGGAGGAGATCCAATTGCTTTTAAGTGTCACCATGACAATCCAGCAGAGAGCCAGGAGCTGGGTCTGGTGTGCAGACTGCCGGGGCCAGCTCCTCGGCCGCTTGCCCGTGGGCACAGGTCTGTTATAGAGAGCGAGGGTGGACAGTGGACACCAGCACCTGGCAATTCCCAACAGAATATGCTGTTCTCTGCTGCACCCTGGCAACCTCTCCTCTTTCTTTCCTTGTTTTTCTCTTCTGGGAACCCGTCTTAGTTGGTGTGAGCTCTGCATCTGGTGGGTGAGACACAGCATAGGAACCACGAGCAGTCACCATCATCTTATTTCATAATCCTGTGGTCCCTTCTAACCATCCTGTGGTCCCTTCTAACCATCCTGCGGTCCCTTCTAGCCATCCTGTGGTCCCTTCTAACCATCCTGTGGTCCCTTCTAGCCATCCTGTGGTCCCTTCTAACCATCCTGTGGTCCCTTCTAGCCATCCTGCGGTCCCTTCTAGCCATCCTGTGGTCCCTTCTAACCATCCTGTGGTCCCTTCTAGCCATCCTGCGGTCCCTTCTAGCCATCCTGTGGTCCCTTCTAACCATCCTGTGGTCCCTTCTAGCCATCCTGCGGTCCCTTCTAACCATCCTGTGGTCCCTCCAACCATCCTGTGGTCCCTTCTAACCATCCTGCGGTCCCTTCTAGCCATCCTGTGGTCCCTTCTAGCCATCCTGTGGTCCCTTCTAGCCATCCTGCGGTCCCTTCTAACCATCGTGCGGTCCCTTCTAACCATCCTGTGGTCCCTCCAACCATCCTGTGGTCCCTTCTAACCATCCTGTGGTCCCTTCTAGCCATCCTGTGGTCCCTTCTAGCCATCCTGTGGTCCCTTCTAGCCATCCTGCGGTCCCTTCTAACCATCGTGCGGTCCCTTCTAACCATCCTGTGGTCCCTCCAACCATCCTGTGGTCCCTTCTAACCATCCTGTGGTCCCTTCTAGCCATCCTGTGGTCCCTTCTAGCCATCCTGTGGTCCCTTCTAGCCATCCTGCGGTCCCTTCTAACCATCGTGCGGTCCCTTCTAACCATCCTGTGGTCCCTCCAACCATCCTGTGGTCCCTTCTAACCATCCTGTGGTCCCTTCTAGCCATCCTGTGGTCCCTTCTAGCCATCCTGTGGTCCCTTCTAGCCATCCTGCGGTCCCTTCTAACCATCGTGCGGTCCCTTCTAACCATCCTGTGGTCCCTCCAACCATCCTGTGGTCCCTTCTAACCATCCTGTGGTCCCTTCTAGCCATCCTGTGGTCCCTTCTAGCCATCCTGTGGTCCCTTCTAACCCCGACTGACTGTATGACTTGGTCTAGGTGATCCTGCTGTGCCAGGGGGATTGGACTAGATGATCTTTCGAGGTCCCTTCCAACCCCTAATGATTCTATGCTTCTATAGTCTCATATCTGCTAGCCACCTCTTTTGTATTTAGAAACTACAAAGCCTGGGGGGAAAAGGCATGAAAATGAGGTTCGGGGGGCTTATTTAGCAGCTGACCTTTGTTTCAGAACGTGGAGCCGTGCTCAGCGATATTGCTAGGCAACTGCACAGGCGATTCCTTCCAGACCCTCAGCGGATACCAGGATTAATACACGATCAGTCAAGACACAGCTTTATTCACCTTCCCTCACAACAGTAATAGGATTTCTCTGGACCCGGTTTAATTCAGTAGATGAAGCTGACACTTAATTAAAGCCGCTTATCCAGCCTTATAATGAGGAGGTGATACCTCAAGGGAGAGAAAGAGGGTGAGGGAAACACCCAGAAGTGCATCAGTTGACAGAACCAGAGGATTACAAATCCCAGCAGAGGAAAAAGTGCCCTTTAATGGGACTTGCAAATACTCATTTGCTTTCCCTCAGTATCCAGACTAGAGTCAAGCTCAACAGGGGCTTCTTTCTCTGCCGATTCCACCGAGCCTGTTCCCTCCGCTGTGGTTTGGCTGGGCAGCAGGTAGGGACAGTGAGAATCTCAGTCATCCGTTCATGCACGTCACTAGTTATCCAAACTCTCACATAATCACAGAACATGAGGGACTGGAAGGGACTTCTTAATGGAAGAACTTGCAGAGCCATGCTCTGGCATCGGCTCTGCTGCTGCCTCCACCGTGCGCTGTCCCCTGCATCGCTCGGTCGGTGGCAGAAGACCTTTGAACCATGATGTGGTGGCCTCGCACAGCAGACAGGCTGTTTTCCTGATTGTAAACTCTGCTACTTGCAGTTAGGCAAAAGCCAACAGCTTTTCCTACTTGATGGCATCCACCCCTCCTCTCTGCACCTCACTTCTCCGAAGTTTACAAATGGCCACCGCTTTAAAAACAGAACTGCAGCCTTTGAGATGCTGCTTCTGACTCTGGCTCCTTCTGATGTGGTTTCCCCAGGGCCTGTGAAGGACGTCTCCAAAGAGATGACATGGCTTTTTGAATGCAGCCATTGTGTTCCAGAGCTTGCCTGGCACAAACAGCTCAGCTAACAAACAGATTAAATTTTTAAGTGGGGAAAGGTCTATTAATCTATTATTAATTAATATTCCATATGCTGCCTTGGAGGCAAAGCGGGTCTTTTGAAGCCATCTGGTTTTCTCATTGTGCTGGAGGGAAGCCACTGTGTGTTGTGTGCTCTTAAATACGATCTGGAAAATGGAGATGTGATGTGTGCATGATCCAGATGTCTGGTTATCTCCCTGTTCCCACTAATAAGGAAGCAGAGACAGCTGGACTGCAGCGCTGGGCTCATGGGGCAATAGCATGGCAGGTGCCTAAGCTCACGTTTGCCCAAACAAGGGTTCCTCAGGAAGATGCAACATTGTGCGGGGCCTCTGCCACTCTTTCCCTCACACATGTCCTCTTTGGCACATGGATGCTGCTCCCTAGAAAGCAGGGACCAACGTGCATTTCTCTTCATGTAGACTGGGAGCCCTGCAGGATACGGGACCGCTAAGAAAAAAGGTGATTAATTAAGGTGGAGCACTGGGACGAGTGTGGATGTGTGAGTCAGGAGCTAGGTGCAATCAAATTTACTGCTGTAGAGGATTGGACTAGATGATCTTTCGAGGTCCCTTCCAATCCCTGATGATGCTGTGCAGTAACTCAGGCTGGGGGAACCCGTGACAGCAGTACTGAGCATCCCTGTCAGTTCCCAGTGGCAAGCCCGGCAGGGGGTTGCTGCATTAACTTGGCCCCCCTCTGGTTTGTGATGTCCAGCTGTCGAGTTCTTTGAGAACTCAGGTTTCCTTCCTGTAAGAGGAAACAATTGTCCTCAACAGGATGGATTATTGGGATTGTGCTCTGCTCTGTGCAGGCAAATGGTGAGAGGCAGCACGTGCTCCAGAGAGCTTGTGCTCTGACATACAGCAGTGACAGAGACCAGGAGCAGAGGTGGCGGCGGGTGGTTTGCGCCAAGCCGCCCTGGTGTTGGTGAGTGCCAGTCCTGGCTCCCAGACACTTTCTACTTCACCTTGTTAAATCTCTGTGGTTAAGGTGAGGAGTTAGGTTTCTTGTCACTCTGAACAGCAGGGTTCCTTTTGAAGGAGGTCAGATCATCAGAAATGCTTTATGTGCTTAGCAGTCAGGTAGGAAAATGGATTTGCCAACCTTGTTGCAGTAATCCAGACCCTGAACTTCCTGGGTTACTTTGAACAAATCCCCAGGATCTCAGGGAATGTTTTTAAGTACAGGAATGTTTTTAGATGGTGGCCCTTGACCAGCTGAGAAGTTCATGTTAGAGCCCAAATTCAAACTTAAACCTTGCTGCTGTTCCTAAGGAGGGCTTCGTTACCTTATGAGTCACTGCATCCCAGAAGTGTAGTGTGGACCTTGTGTGAGAGCTCTGTGCTGAGAACGATGGAGGGGTGGATGTAGTCATAGCATAGCATCATAGAATCATAGAATCATCAGGGATTGGAAGGGACCTTGAAAGATCATCTAGTCCAATCCCCCTGACACAGCAGGCTCACCTCACTGGAGAAGCCATGGAATCAGAATCACTCAGGGTTGGAAGGAACCATCATCCAGTTCCAACCCCCCAGCACAGGCAGGGACACCCCACCCTAGACCAGGCTGGCCAGAGCTCCATCCAGCCTGGCCTTAAACACCTCCAAGGATGGGTCCCCAACCAACCATGCATGGCCTGGCTTTTTCCCTCGCTCCCTTCTGCCGCCATCCTTGCCTGGCAGCACTCACACCGCTGTTGTTCAGATGAAAAGCTGCACCCCAGAGTTTACACATGGAAAGCACACGGTACCAGCAAAGCTGATTTGCCCTGGTGCCTTCAGATCAAACCCAGAATCTTGCTTCCTATGAATTTTAAGCAGGTGTAACCCCCCTGAATCAACTAGCTTTCTCCTTGCAAACCACGGCCGGCGTGCGTGATTTACCCAGCCGAGTGCAGCAGGTTATGGATCAGTTGCTGCTGCACCTTTCATATTTTCCTTCTAAGAGTATGAAAGCAAGAATCCATCTGTGCTCTAAGTTGTGATCTCTGAGGATTTGTTGCATATGAGGCAATAAACGGCTGCTGCCGTTGACTAAAAGCCACAGCACAGCAGTTCATTTTCATTACGCGTCGAAGGAATGAGTATTATTGTTCTTACAGCACCCCATAACAAGGGAGGAAGAAAAGAGGACTTATCCCTCTGTCTCCTTGAGGGACTGCAGCAGCAGAGCATCGCTTTTCATGAAGGGCAGCAGAGTACAGGAGGAAGAGGTGGTGAGGAAGGCGTGCAGAGAGGCTCAGCACAAGAAACACCACCCTGAACAATTTAATTTAAAAGAAATCACATTGCCTCGCACATCTGGAGCTAGAAGTGGTTCTGGATTTGTTTATGGAATACTGGAACAACTGGTACTTGCAGGATGGCTGGTTNCTCTCAGTCTGGCCTCACAGGAGAGGTGCTCCAGCCCTCTGATCATCCTCGTGGCCCTCCTCTGCACTCGCTCCAGCATCTCCACATCCCTCTTGTCATAAGGGCTCCAGAACTGGATGCAGTCCTCCAGGTGGGGTCTCACCAGAGCAGAGTAGAGGGGGAGAATCACCTCCCTCGACCTGCTGGCCACACTTCTCCTGATGCAGCCCAGGATTTCAGAAGATTTAACCTGGAAGGATTTGGGTGAGCGATGTGGTTGATGAAGGATGATGATTTGCTGGCACGATGCGAGGGCAGCCCCTCCTGTGAGTCATCCTGAGATCCGTGCTGCAGGATTCCCAGCTCAGCCTGGTTTCCCAGCCAGAACAACTCGAAATGCTGACTGAGGCTTCAAAGCTCTGGTGGAGGTTCACTTTGTGTGGCCTCCTCGCTCAGGGCTTGGACGCTCGCGCTGGTGCCAGGTGTTCAGGACACCTACCGGTGCGGGGCCGTGAGGTGCTGTCCCCTTGCTGAATGAAAACATTTCACATGATTTCACGATAACTGGAATAAACCCTCATGAAGAGCATAGAGGGGGAGATGCCTTTGCAGGAGACATCTGGAGTTTCAGGATATAATCTCTAGGTTCTCGTGATCACAGCTTAGGGGCAGTTTTCATTTAGGGCCACTGCTCTGAAGACTTTGCTGCTTCTTCACTGGGGCTGGTTGTGGCAGCTCAATGTTCTGGGCACCGAGTTCAGTCCAGGCACGTTTGCCTCAGGACAAGGACTGAGAGCAGGTTTTCTGTGCCTCAGGCAACCTACTGTTGGCTTGGCTTGGGGTTTTTTGTGGGTTTTTCACTTTGTTTTGAACTCTGCACGGATGTGAGGTGGGTCTGCCTTAATTCCAGACTGCCTGATGAAAAGCTTTACCCATCATCTGCAGAACACTGCAGGGTCCAGTTAGCACTGGGAGAGAACAGACTACAGGAAGCTGAGGAAGCGGAAAGTTCTTCCCACTCACAATTCACCAGCTGAAGCAGGTTGCTTCAAACTGCCACTTTTTCAGCAGTTCTTAGTTTGTCTCTACATGTCCTCAGTTCCCTTTGATTTGCCAGATGCCCAGGTGCTGCTCAGGTTGCCTCAGCTGAGCCTTCTGAGCTGTTTACTGCATCTCTTGGAATATTTTTTATATAGATGATCTTGCAAAGACACAGAGAGTGTTGCAGCAAATCCCTCCGTGGGCTTACGCAGAAATCCTCTGGTCAAAAGAGAAATACCAGCAGTGCTCGGCTCCTCCTCAGCCCAGCTCTGCCAGACTTTCCTGCCGGTGTCTGAGAAACATCCAAGGCAGCACCAGTAAGTCAGTGAGATTTCCAGTGCGAGGAACAAAGGCTCCAACCAGAAGGAAAGAGCAGCAGCAGGATTTTGTGTGCCTTGCTTCAGCTGGGGTTTCTTTTGTGTGGAAAGGACGCTGTGTGGTTGGAGGAACGTTGCCAAACAGTGTGTTTGTGCCTCGTCGGTGCCTTCGGTGCGCACGCGAATAAAGGGACGGGAAAACAAACACAGCATCTCCCAGCAGAGACAGGCAGAGGTGATTTCCTCTGAATATTTTCATGAGGATTAACACAGCAACCTGCAGGGTTCTGCAGAAATAACAATCCCGCTGATCAGGCTCACGGAACAAACCCCAGCACACACCTTTCTCCAAACAGCCACGTGAAATCTCACCCGATAATGACATCTCTCTTGAATTTCAGATTGGGTCTGTAAGAAGCAGGTGGGATAGACACTGAGATTCGAAAGGTTTAGGGAAATCATGGATTAGCTGGTTCCAGTCCTGAAGCCATGTGTGCACCGAAGGGCAGCAAATGGACTTGGCATCAAATAAGCCTCTGCTCTGGGGGTGTCGGGAGACCGAGATCCTACGCTAACCCTCCACCAGCACCATTTCAAAAGTCTTGAGGGAAAGCTGCTTGGTGAACATGAGCCTCTCCTCCTCCTCCTCCAGACATTTAAAATCAGCATCCTCATGCAGATAATAAACAACCCTGACACTGCAGATCACGTGAAGGCACACGTGTACCTGCACACTCGTATGGATCCCTGACACATGTCTCTTTTAACACGGACTTGTGCCGGCGCAGCACCAGCATCTCCTTCTGCTCAGGGCAGGAGGAAACCTGAACAGGTTTTGCCACAAGTGGCTGGCGCTTGGAACGTGTTCCAACAGCAGTCAGTGACACCACTGTCATCTAAACCAAAGTTAAAGCAAAGTCCTCCTGCCCTCTCCTGTCTGGGGCAGTCACCTCTTGCGAAAGAAGGGAGGTCTGTATCTGGGCTGGGTGAACAGGGCTCCTCCTTTGCCTCTGCTCTCTGGCAAAGGGCAGAGCGTGGGGTGTGTGTTACTCACACACTTTTAGGTGACTCCTGAGGCACTTCTGGCACCTCCTCAGTTTCAAACACAAAGCAAGGCCATCTGTGGGTTGGGCCAGCAGCAGATGTGTGTAAGGCATGCTGTTTACTGTCCTTCATTGCCCAACTTCATGCCAGAACGTGGCCACGTTTCCTTAGGAGCAGCCTCTCTTTTTCTCCTGAGGAAGCTCCCTGTAGAAGGCTGCAAAGCCAATATGCTTGCAGCTCACATCCTCACCTTTGCATCCCACAAAAGAGTCCCTCTCTTGTACCACCTCCAGAGTAGGTTCAGTGCAGTGTAGATCACCTGCATGCAAAGACTGCTGCTTATAAACACAGCTCTGTGATTCTCATCTCTGGTTCCCCTCAATTACGAGCTGGAACCAGCTGGGGGCTTTGATCCTATATTTAGTCTGCTGGCTCTGCAGCTGAAGGATGAGGTTTTCACCTCCTGTTTATGCAGTGCCAGGGCTGTGGGCATCAGGAGAAAATCTGCACGGAGCAGAAGTGGCAGCCGAGCGGGGAAATCCAAGTTCACACAGGAGAGGAGGAAGTTTCTACTATTGTTCATGATTTTGTCACCCTCACAGGCTGCTATTTCCAAAGCGATGGCTAGGAAATGGCCACACATGTCCACAAGTAAGTGAGTGCTCATCTTTGCTGCCTTTGCAGGAGTAATCACTCAGCTTGAATCCTCTTTAGTGCCTTCTCTGGGGACTTGGGTCTTAATAATGTCCCTTCTCAGACCCTAGTGGTGCTCATCATCATCTCCTCTTATATTTGCGGACTGTAGGATCACTGTCGTTTAAAACAGACTTTCCACTATGTCATTCCACTGGTGAGGAGTCTCCTTCTCTGGAGACATTTAAAACCCACCTGGATATGTTCCTGTGTTACTGGAGGATCCTGCTCAGGCAGGAGGATTGGACTGGATGATCTTTCAAGGTCCCTTCCAATCCCTAATGTTCTGTGATTCTGTGATGAGGAGTAGAAGATGGAAGTTTCAAAGAAAAAGAATTGTTTTTCTTCTGTTTGTTCAGGAACAGCTGAGGGGTCTGGGGCTGTTTAGCCTGGAGGAGAAGAGATTGAGGGAAGTCCTTCTAGATCTTCTTCATACTTGAAAGGAGGTTGTAGAGAGGTGGGGGTTGGACAGTTCTCCCTAGTGGCCAGTGATAGGAGTGGGGGAAATGGCCTGAAGATGCACCAGAGGAGGTTCACGTTGGATGTCAGGAGGAATTTCTTTCCTGAAAGGGTTGTCAGACACTGGACCTGCTGCCCAGGGAGGGGGCTGAGTCCTCATCCCTGGAGGTGTTGAGGAGAAGGGTAGATGTTGCACGGGGGGACAGGGTTCAGTGGTGCTGATAGGGCTGGGCAAAGGTTGGACCTGATGATCTTGAAGGTCTCTTCCAGCTAAAACTGTTCTAAGCAAAGTGAGACAGTTTGTCCCTCAGTTGATTTCCCTCACTGCAGCAGGAAGAGCACCCTAAAGCCATGGGTCAGGGTGCACCAGGACAGATCTTTTCCCTCTCTTGATCTGAAGCATTCAATTTAGTCTTGGTCTTGTTAAGAACAAGATGTCAACCCAGTGAGGAAGGAGAGGGGGGCTTTCCTTACAAGGCCATGCCTGGCACACAGATGAGTGATTAGAGTGCCCTAAATACAGAGGTTTGCCTTTGTTGCTGCAAGATGACAAACTCACATCAGGCTCACACAGAGCATGATGGAGCTTTAACATTAAACCTGTCACGACCACATCAAGGTGTTTCCAGCAGTCACATCAAAGGAAAAGGCTCTCGTGGTGAATGGGGAGCTGCACAGTCCACAGCCAGGCTCTGTTACTGCACTCTTGTGCAAAACAAAGCCCAAAAAAGCTGATTACAGTTGAATTACAAGAAGGTAACAGTAAAAGTCTTCGTTATTCGTCTTTGAGCCTGATACCACCCCCCTACCACCCCCCCAGAAAAAGAAATTAAGCTCAAACGACAGATGCTTTCTGAGATGAGTTTGTATTTGGAGATCATGTGTGAAGAGTGGGATGCAGCAGACTTAAGGTGTGAAAAATAACTCACTGGATAGGAAGGCTCTCACCAGGGGTGCCCACACGTGTGTGCAACAGTCTGCGTTCACCTCCTAGAGTGACCCCATTACTATTGCTTGTGATAAATCACAGAACACTGGGGATTGGAAGGGACCTCGAAAGATCATCCAGTCCAATCCCCCTGACACAGCAGGATCACTCAGATCCAGTCACACAGGAACACATCCAGGTGGGTTTTATACATCTTCAGAGAAAGAGACTCCACAACCCTCCTGGGCAACCTGTTCCAGTGCTCTGTCACCCTCACAGTGAACAAGTTCCTTCTGATATTTATGTGGAACCTCCTATGTTCCAGCTCACACCCATTGCTCCTCATCCTATCACTAGATGACATTGAGAAGAGCCTGGCTCCATCCTCCTGACACCCACTCTTCACATATTTATAAATATTAAAGAGGTCACCCCTCAGTCTCCTTTTCTCCAAGCTAGAGAGACCCAGCTCCCTCATCAGGGAGGTGTTCTACTTCCTTCATCATCTTGGCTGCTCTGTGCTGGACTCTCTCCAGCAGCTCTGTGTCCTTCTCAAGCTGAGGCGCCAAGAACTGGACACAAGACTCCGGATGCTGTCTCACCAGTGCAGAGTAGAGAGAGAGGAGAACATCTCTACATCTACTAACCACTCTCCTTCTGATCCAAGGCCGTTGGCCTTCTTGGCCACAAGGGCACATAGAATCATAGAATCACAGAATCACAGAACCATAGAATCAGTAGAGATTGGATTGGTGGCTCATGATAAATAATCCACTCAAGACAGAAGTACCACCGCCCCAATTTTATTCCAAGAATTCAGTCACAAGGAAGATGTTTGTCAAAGGTGTGAAGAGACCAGCAGGGTTTAGATTAGGGCTACCAGCCTGACCTTGGTTTGTTTTCCTTTACCCCTTGAATTTTAAGATGAGTGAGCGTGTGACCTTTGTGAAATGACCTGGAGGATCCAGCTCCAGCCCCTGCTGCAATACATAGAGGCGACCAAAGCTTTTACCCTCCTTTGGTGCTGAGAGTGAAGAATAACCCCCAACAGATGTATATTTAGGGCTCTTTGAACCAAACGTGATTACATCATTGAACTTTAAATTGAGGGAACAAATTAAAAGGTAAAACTTTTCTATTTAAGTCTTTACCTGAATTTACCACCCTGAAATATTTAGATATGTATTTCTAGCTTTTGTCATCAAGTGCATAAGGCTCAAATCAAAGGTAACAGAACCATTGATCTCCAGTAAAACAATATTAACATTTCCATATAGCTTTTATAATTAATTTGCTGCCAGATGAAAAGGAAACTCTGGGTCCTTTTAGTGCTAGTGATTAAAGCAAAGTAAACCTTTGAAAGCCAGATTTGCATGTACAACATGTTGCACCAACTCCAGCAGATCACTCGGAAACTGTTAGTGTATTGGGAGTCACATTGCAAAGTTTAGGATGAAAGAGTTGGGGAAGAGTCTGCTCTGTGCTGGGGTTCTGCTTGTTCCTGCAGTGTCAGCCTTGCTGAGCTCATGTCCTCACCTTGTTTGCTTCTATATTTTATTGCCTGCCAGGTTTGTACCCAAAAGTGGTGTCCACTTAAACAGACAGTCTGTAAAAACCAAGGGAAGGAGAAGGGAGAGGTCGTTTGGTTCTGTAGATGTTTGATCACAGAATCATAGAATCATTAGGGATTGGAAGGGACCTCGAAAGATCATCCAGTCCAATCCCCCTGCCACAGCAGGATCACCCAGACCAAGTCACACAGGAACACATCCAGGTGGGTTTTAAACACCTCCAGTGATGGATTGTTGGTAGCCAGTCCAGCTGGCTGGTTCTTACAGCTTGCTGATAAATTCACTCCCATAACTGAACATCCAGCCTGGTAATGTGAAAAGGCTCTGTGTTCTGCCACTTGCTGTCTGATTGCTCTCACTTAATCTCAGCTCAGGTTCTTTCAAGTTGGGCACCTCTGTCAGCTGTCACTTGTGAAGGTGATGAAGCCAAATGATTTGCTTTAGATTTATTCTGTGTCAGAATGGTTCTATTTTCAAGCTCCTCTTTTCTAGAAATAGTGTAAAAAACTCAGAAAAAGATTCTGAGTCAGGTTTAAAATTTGAAGCAAGGTGCACAGCCCAAACCTTGCGTGAGGAAAGAACAGGGGTGTAAGGTCCCAGCACTTTCCTTATAACAAGGGCTGTGGGGGGCCCATGTGTGAATCTTGGATGTCTGTGCACTGTGTCTTCTAAAATCAAGGTTGCCATGGACTTATGGGGCTGTAGGGAAGTCGAGACATTGCTTTTTTGTGCAAGCTGGCCGTGTGATGCTCACTGGAGGAAGATGAAATGGGACCTTTTATTTGCAGTGCACGGTGGCTACAAACCTGCTGCCACCTGAGAGAAGGCTCTTCCCAGTGTGGCCACCTGAGAGAAGGCTCTTCCCAGTGTGGCCACCTGAGAGAAGGCTCTTCCCAGTGTGGCCACCTGAGAGAAGGCACTTCTCACTGTTCCCCAAATACCTTCTGGATCAAGAGCAGTCGGTCCCCTTGCAAAGGCCATGGAGCTGTCCTGAAGAGCACGCAGCTGGCAGCAGCTCGGCGTTCTGTGCCCTGGTGCTGTGGAGATCAGTCACAACTGAACCAAATCCAAACAGTGCTGCTGGGTGGGTCTGCCAGAGCAAACATCCAGGGGTAATGGCCACAGAGCCAGGGCTGGGATGGTTTTGTGTGACTTTGCACAAACCTTTAACTGCTCCGTGAAATGGCTCTAAAGGTTTTTCCTCATTGCTGGATGCACTTTGAGGTTAATTAGTCAAGGTAATGCCTGCAAAGCCCTCTGAGATGAACGGTGTCACAGGACAGCAAATGTCATTGTAAGTGAAGTATTTCTAAGGAAGAACTCTGAGGAGTAAGTGAAGTTTGCCTGCAACCAGAGTGTGCAGCTGAGGCTACATGAGGGCAGCCTTCATCCCTGCAGACGGGTGTTGCGGTGCGGTACCGGCGTTGTGGTGCGGTACCGGCGTTGTGGTGTGGTTTGCATGTTTACAAGCCACCTTGTCTCCCTGCCCTTCTAGGAGTAATTGAAAACATTAATATTGGACTCAAAACATAATTTGGCATCACGCTGAAACACTTTCTCAAAGGAATTTCCCTTCCAGCACTGAGTTTTCATAGCGATTATAAATTAGTCGAGTTATTTACATCTTGCACTCTCACTTCACTTAATGATAGTCAAATAAAAAGCCCCCTGCAAAGTACTTTTCCTAATGTTTGATTTTCTTTGTATAATTATGCCCTAAAGGCCAGTTCTTTATCCTCGGTCTGCAGCCTTGGCAAAAGCAGAAAGGAGAGAAGGGAAGAAGAGACCCAGTGCTTCATCCTACCTGGGCTTTGATTTCCAAAACAGCAACTCAGGTTTGGTATCTTTCTGTGTCTCTAGCCCTCACTGATGGTTCTACTGTACCCTGGTGACACCACAGGTGGAGTCTTGTGTCCAGTTCTGGGCCCTTCAGTTCAAGAGGGATGTGGAGCTGCTGGAGGGAGTCCAGCGTAGGGCAACAAGGACGATGAATGAAGTGGAGCACCTCCCTTCTGAGGAGAGGCTGAGGGAGCTGGGTCTCTTGAGCTTGGAGAAGAGGAGACTGAGGGGTGACCTCATTAATGTTTATCAATATGTGAAGGGTGGGTGTCAGGAGGATGGAGCCAGGCTCTTCTCAATGTCATCTAGTGATAGGACAAGGGGAAATGGGTATGAGTGGGAACATAGGAGGTTCTACATAAGTATGAGAAGGAACTTCTTTCTGGTGAGGGTGAGAGAGCACTGGAACAGGCTGCCCAGGGGGGTTGTGGAGTCTCCTTCTCTGGAGATGTTTAAAACCCACCTGGATGTGTTCCTATGCATCTTGGTCTAGGTGATCCTGCTGTGTCAGGGGGATTGGACTGGATGATCTTTTGAGGTCCCTTCCAATCCCTAATGATTCTATGATTCTTCTGTGACTCTTGAGGCAGTGGATAGGCAGCTAAATGCTTCAGCTTTGGGTGTCCTCTACCCGATGAAGATTAAAAAACTCAGGAATAAAAATTACGTGGTGTTTTCTTCATCCTTCCATGGGACCCAGTTCCTCAGCCTCAAGAGAAATTCCCACTGACTCCACGTGAAACGTTTGTCCCTGCGTAATTTTTCTCATCACAAGAAAACCAGAAGCTCTTAGATGTGGCTGTAGAAAAGTGAGAAGAGAACAGTTCTCTTTAGGATTAATCTGCAAGTGCTAAATAGGAAGGTTTAGTATTATTTACACCCACTGGGAATTTCTGAGTCTTGGTGACAAAATGAGTTTCCCCAGCCCAATCCATCTCTTGCCCGTTAAAGATTCCATCACAGTTTCCACGTGAGTTAACAGCACTGACAGCAGCAGTTGCCTCTTGTCATCTGCCCTGTTTCCAAAGGAGGATGTCGCTCTCCTCTCTTCCTCCTTGTCCTTGGCAAGGGAAGGTGCCACCAGCACCTGTAGCACAGCCTGACTCGATGAGTCTGTCGCTTTGTGCCCGAAGTGATGACTCACCCCATCTTGCCTGTGCAGAATACGCACCCGGTGAAGACCAAAATAGAGCTCTGCATTTTCCTCCTTCAGAAAGTGTTTGCAGGGCTTATATTTATCTGAAAGCATCTTATTTGTCACTCACATGCTATTTATTCTACGACAGAGTATGAAAGGACATGGGGAACAAAGAGGCTGGTGAATTCTGCAGGCGGATTGGACTGGATGATCTTTCGAGGTCCCTTCCAATCTGTAGTGATTCTGTGATTCAAGGCACAGTAAGACCCACTTGGATGAAGACATTATAAAACCATAGAATCATAGAATCACTATGGATTGGAAGGGACCTTGAAAGATCATCTAGTCCAATTCCCCCTGCAACAGCAGGATCACCTAGACCAAGTCACACAGGAACACATCCAGGTGGGTCTTGAACATCTCCAGTGAAGGAGACTCCACAACCCCCCTGGGCAGCCTGTTCCAGTGCTCCATCACCATCACTGTGAAGAAGTTCCTTCTCAGGTTGATGTGGAACCTCCTGTGTTTCAGCTCACACCCATTGCCCCTCGTCCTATCACTAGATGACACCAAGAACAGCCCAGTGCCATCCTCCTGACACCCGCCCCTCACATATTTATAGACATTAATGAGGTCACCCCTCAGGCTCCTCTTTTCCAAGAGACCCAGCTCCCTCAGCCTCTCCTCATAAGGGAAGTGCTCCACCTCCTTCATCATCTTCGTTGCCCTACGCTCGATCCTCTCCAGCAGCTCCACATCCCTCTTGAACTGAGGGGCCCAGAACTGGACACAAAATGTAATTGTGTGGTCAGTGCATTCCGTACCAAGGCTCTTTGAAGCATCCTCGTGCATCCTCCGTGCCTCCAGCTGCAGCAGGTGTTGCAGAGACACACTGCTGGTGTTTTCTGTTTGGGTTTCCTTAAGCACCACAGCAGAGTTTCATGAGATTAAGTGCAAAATAATTATAATGTCACCCATGTTTTTAAAATCTCGTTATGCCTTTTCTTTTCCTCAGATAAGTGATTTGCAGAACAAT
This sequence comes from Rhinopomastus cyanomelas, assembly GCA_013400115.1. Classification (NCBI taxonomy): domain Eukaryota; kingdom Metazoa; phylum Chordata; class Aves; order Bucerotiformes; family Rhinopomastidae; genus Rhinopomastus; species Rhinopomastus cyanomelas. The sequence goes on along the minus strand of VXBP01000457.1, from coordinate 200,441 downwards.
AATTAAATGGCAGGAAATGAATCGCAGATGAGCTGCCGACATCTGATAGTGTTTTGTAAACAGACTAAATGAGTCCAGAGAGAGGTGGAAACTATTGATGTTTCCATAAAAAAACAGTCTCCACAGAGCCCCTGGAGGGAGAATCTGTTAGTGAATGTAAATGCAGCAGCCTGGTCAAGGTGGGCTGTAAGCTGTTAGGGACAAGAAATGATTTCTTGGTGACTTAAATGGGTTGTTTTTTTACAGTAAATGTGGTGTAGGAGGTAGGTTTTGTGGTAAAGAAGTGCTTTTCCTGTTCCTACAGCTCCACTATGGATTCTCCACTGAAACACAGTGGTCGATGGATAAGCAAACAGCTGCTGTTCAGACATCATCTGAGAAATGCAGGGGGCACCGAGAGCCTTGAATTGAGTCGCCCTTTGAGCAAATGCCTTCACAGGGATGAAGGTAAAGCTGTGAGGAGTGTTCATTGAGTGTATTGGCGCCATCCTAGAGAGACGAGGCAATTAAATGTGTGAGGAGTGAGCTTCAGTGCCTTCTCCGAGTTATGCCTTGGAAGGTAAGAAGGATTGTATGTCCCAGGAGACCTCTGGCATAAGCACAGACCCTCGAGGGCACAGCCAGTTCTGGGTAGAGCCCCAGCTGCAGGCAGAGGTTTCGGTGCAAAGCGCATGACGCCTGCTCGACCAGCATCTTTCCTATTTTCTTGGAGCTTGAACTAATAAGACCTGTGATGTGGCCATATGTCTCCAGCACACTGAAATGGGGAGCAGCATCCTCTGCGCCCCGAATACTTCAAACACACCAATGAATTGTGGCAGGTGCCCACGTCCCTGCGCGCTTCTCCGGGCGCAGGCGAAGTTGAACGTGGCACCGAGTCTCAACCGATGCAGAACACCGAGAGACTTGCTGATAGAGAATTCTTGGCTTTCTTACTGTGATTTCCCCAGAATGAAATCCACAGTTGTGATAAGAAAATTACATGGCAAAAGCTCCTTACACGAGGGATTAAAAGTTGGATCTGGTTTTGCTCTTATTTCCTTCTCTTCTGTTTCAATGCATTGAGCAAACGAAGCTGATTTTCCCTCTGTCCCAAGTCAGAGCAGCTTGACTTCTTTTGCTTTACACTGCAGAGCTGTGGATTTACTTCACACAGTCCTTCAGGCAGGCAGAGAGCTTCCAAAGAGGAACTTTACGCGTGTGCAAGGCAAACACTCTTGCAGTTTCTTCTCTGCACCTTCCCAATTGACTCAGACCACAGAAAAGTTCATTTACTGTAATCAATATCACTTTACCTCATGCCTCGACGAAAAAACGCCTTCTGCAGTCAATAGCAATTAGGGAGACAGACAGGGACTGAAATATTGATGGATGAAACCAGAGATTTACACCTGCTTACTCTCCTCCCTGAATATGCAACCGGGTGGCTGCTCATTGTAAAATACTCTGTTTGGTAAATGTTCGTGGAGAAGCTGCCTGGGGGAGGGTGCTGCTGTTCCACGCCGGCCACGCTCCTTCCCTTCCGCACTTCACTTCACTGGAGTTTTCCTCCAGTGAGTCTGTGGAACTTCTGTTACTTCATATTAACACAGAACTGCCATTAGCTGTCTGCTTGATCGTTTCATTTATCTCAAGAGGGAATGTGGCTCCAGTCTGCCCGGTTAAAAAAATTGTCAGGACCTGCTTGTCTAATGGTGCATGAAGCCTTCCCCCAGCTTGATATGAAACAATAAAATCTACATGAAAAATGTATTTCAGTGCTTTTAAAAGCAGAACTGAGTGTTATGTATTTATCATCTTCTCTCTGTAGCTGTTCTTCATTAGAATGACAAGTCCTTAAGTTTGTGATCTGATGACTCTGACAGGACCATCAGGACGTTCTCCTCAACAGCTTTTTCGTATCAGAACTGAAGTTAAAAAACAATAATGACACAAGACTCAGTCAAGTGCTTTCTGCATAGCTTCCCAAACTGCCATTTAAAATGTACAGACGTTCCTGAGCAAGGGAGATTCCTTTCTTCTTCCACCCGTTCATTCCTTTGTGGAAACTTCCCCCAACGGTACCTCTGACAGCTGAACACGGCTCCTGACTTGTGATCAAAACTGCATGAGAGCTCAGGCAGTGCCTCCCCTTTTCCCTCTCCTGCACCTCTGCGGAGCCTGCCCTGTAAAAATCAAGTTCACTGTCCCCACTGAAAGACACAAGGTCTCAGAGAAGTAATTATTTCTGGTTAAACCTCTGTTAGCCCGGCAACGTATTTAACTGAGGTGGGGAAGGGCCGTAATTGAAATGTATAGGAAATCTATAGCTTGCAAATGGAAGTGCAGCCAGGAAGGAGTGTGACTGGTGTGTGATGGAAGCCCCACGTCGTGAGCTTCTGGTGACCTTTCAGAGGAAACAGCAGCGCTAATCAGGTGCTGCAGGGCTGCAGGGATGCTCACAGAAACGGCTGTGTGGACCTCAACGCTTTTTTCATGCTCTGCAGGCTACACCTGAGCATCATTTTCTGTTGTTACTGCCCATTTTTAAAGCCAGCTAAGAGATGCCTTGGTATTTAGCAGTGCAGCAGCATCACGCCAGAGCCAGGGGTCTTCCTGTTGTAAAGCCACTGGCTTTCTGCCTCAAACCTGCATTTCAGCACCCACCGTTCCTCCGGAGCGCAGCAGAGGAGACGCTGGATGTTCTGACCGGCTCCTGCCCACTGCAGCCTGTGGGGCTGACACCGTGCAGCGATGTCTTGCTCAGACTCCACATGCCATAGTCACTGTGGCCCCTCTTACGTTTGCCTACTGTGGCAAGCAGGTAAAGCAAATCCAGTCTTCTCTCCTTGACAGTGTGGGGAAATCTTTGTGCCGCTGTTTGGGAGCCGGTGCATCCTCTTATCTTTCTGGTTTGAAGCGGATGCAGTGCAATGGGTTGCTCAGGGAGGTGGTTGGGGACCCATCCCTGGAGGTGTTTCAGGCCAGGCTGGATGAGGCTCTGGCCAGCCTGGTCTAGGGTGGGGTGTCCCTGCCTGTGCTGGGGGTGGTTGGAACTGGATGATGGTTCCTTCCAACCCTGAGTGATTCTGATTCCATGGCTTCTCCAGTGAGGTGATCCTGCTGTGTCAGGGGATTGGACTAGATGATCTTTCAAGGTCCCTTCCAATCCCTATCCCTGATGATTCCATCATTCTATGAAATGTCCCTTTTGGTGTTTGATGGCAGGAATGAGGAAGAGCCCTCTCTACACAAGGGCAAGGGTGGTGTTTTGTGGGATACACTTGAGTGAAATCTGGGTTGTTCCAGTTCCAAACTATTTTAATAGATTGTGCATTCTGGATGCCTCTCTGTAGCGGGGGGGGGTTGGACTTAGATGACCTTTCAAGGTCCCTTCCAACCTCTAATATTCTGTGACTCTCCTGTGTTGTCTGCAGTGCCTCTGCAAGCGCCATGGCCTGGTAGGAAAAGCAGAGGTGGGGATTTGTGTGTGTGTGTGTGTGGCAGTCCAAACGTGTAGTGGTGAAATAATAACAGCACAGGACTAGCATCAGGAAATTACTTCAGTAAATTGTGAGTAATAAATGATGTCGACAAGAGCCTTCGTCAGTCTAACAGCGGTGCTGGGGAATGTATTAATCATGCAGCAAGTGCTAGTGCAGAAACTTCATGCCAAGGGCTGTTGCTGAAGGGATGAGGCATCGACTCGAGGTGCTGAGCCCTGTGGAAGGGATCTTCAGCTGAGGACTCAGTGCAGTCCTCTCCCACCAGCCTTCCCTGCGCAGCACACGCGCACAGAGCTGAGGTCCAGCCCCTTCCCCAGCCTCATCCCGCACACTGCAGCCAGGCTGCTTTCAAACAGGACCTGTGCATTTTACACTTGGCTTCAGAAAGCTGCTGGTAGCTGTCGGAGACTCTTTCTGAATGTTTTATTCATGTGTCGCTCGACTGCTCGTTTGCTAACGGTTTACAAACGCTTCGTTAATTATTAACAGCCCCGATACCTGCTGTGGTTTTTGTCACTGTTGTGTGGGGGTGTTGGAAGGGGGTGGTGGGGGCAGAGAGAACACTACGAGCTGAAGAAAACAGAGATTCCAGTAGGAATTAAATCACTTCCACCAGCATATTGCAGTATTGCAGTAATTATGCATTAGTGCAGCCAGCTTCATTTTTAGAGGAAATAAGTTGCACCAGAGACAGTGGAGAGTTCCCAGGTGTTTGCACCGCGTGCAGAGCTCCTACGTCTGCGGTGCACGCCGGGGTCAGCGTGGGTGCTCTGCAGAAAGAGGATACAAGGCTGTTTGAAAATAAAACTTGTCTGTGCTCTTGTGGCCAAGAGGGCCAGCAGCATCCTGGGGTGGATCAGAAGGGGGTGGTTAGCAGATCAAGAGAGGTTCTTCTCCCCTTCTACTCTGCNTGATTCTATGATTCTAAGTGCCATCCTGTGCTTCACGAAAGTGTTGCTCCAGAGATTGGGGTCACATTGTTTTAGCAATCAGGGTACCAGGGGAGGTGTGTCCTGGCCTCCCAAAGGGAATCGCAGAGCCTCACGGAGGAAAAGGTGTCTGTCTTTCAGTTGGAGGAACTGCACCTGGAACAGACAAACTTAAGGCTTCAGTAGATGTTGGCAGTTTGTTTTGGCTAGTGTTTTATTAGTTAACTGTTTACTAACTGCCTCTTCCAAAGGGAAGGAGGAGCATTTCTCCCTCCCTCAGAAGAATAAACTCCAAAGGAAATTCTGCCAAGCTGGCTGGAAACCTGGGCACTGGAGCAGCAGCTCCACACAGCTGCCCTGGGCACTTGTCTGTTCTGAGCTGAAAGCCCTGCTTTGCTGAACAAATCAATAGATGGAATTTCTTTCTCCAAAGCCCTTTGAAGCTGGAGCAATTGTCTGGATGGGCTCTGACTCCCTGGCAGGGAGAGCAGGATCAATGATCTGATCTCATGAAAACAAAGTACAGGAGCAGGGCCGTGCGGGGCTTCTCTGGTGCTGGGCGGCACCTCAGCGGCCTGCAGGGACATGGCTGTCAGGGCTGAGCCCACCTCCTGTCTACCCCAGCCACACACAAATCCAGCCAATGGGGATGAGGCCCACACAAATCCAGCCAATGGGGATGAGGACCCACACAAATCCAGCCAATGGAGATGAGGCCCCACCCAAATCAAGCCAAAATGAGTGAGACCCCCACACAGATCCACCCAACACAGGTGCAGCCCTGCTCTGCCCTAGACAGTAGGGGTGAGGCCCCACCCTGCCCACCTGTGCAGCTTCACATCTCAGTTCTAGAAGCTTGTGCTTCTAGCACCTTCTGCTTTCAGCTGCCCAGGCAAACCCAGGGTCCTTGTCCTGAGCTGGACCCATCTCCCCCAGGCCTGGGGAGAGGGCCTCTGCAGGGCACAGTTTCCTTTTGCACTTCCTTTCTCCTCTCGTGGTTAGCTCCAGGCTTCATCTGTGTTCAGCGCTGCTGTAGGTCAGACGTCCCTCAGAGAGCTGCGGCTGGTTCCAAGCTCAACAGGTGGGTCCCGGAGCACCCCGTGGTGATGGTTCTGTGTTGGTTCTTACGTGCTCTGGGTTTACATCGTCCTCGCTAGCACCACGTAGCAATTTGAGGCAGCTTAGAAGCGACTCCCCAGGGCAGCTGAGTGGGTTTCCCTTATAGGGAGGCTGGTTGACACAGAGCCTGTGGTGTGACACTGGGTCCAGAGGCTGTCCTTACTCCAGGTGATGTCCTCGTAGCCCTCCCAAGGTACTGGCTGTGTAAAACCAAATTAAAGTTGTAATTTTCTAATCCCTTTGTTAGAGACAAACTCATCAACAGCCACATCTTCTCATTTTGGGCTCTTTCTGCTGCTAGACAGAGCTGGGCTTTGTATTTCACTCCGAGCAATGAAGGAGAATAACTGCTTTGTGTTTGGGTTGCTCACAAAACCTCCAGTAAATCAAGAAGCACTTGGGGGCACTTTGCTGAGGGGAAGGTCCACAGTGCTCTGGATGAGCTGAGGTCTGGGTTCCAGCAGCTGAACTGGGATGTTGGTCGTGTTTCTCTTGCCCACTCAGCTGTTTCGTTGCTCACCAGATGTGCAGCCAAAGTCAAGGCTGACAGGATCCTTGATTTGTCTTCCTCAGAGTTAATGATGAACATGGACACTTGGGTTGATCTGATGAGTGCTGGAAGTTCAAGACTGTTTTTCTGTCTGAGGTGAGTATCAGCATGGCCACACGTGTGGCAGGCTGACCTTGGTGTGTTTTTCCTTTATTCCTTGGATTTTAAGATCTAAGTGAATGCGTGACCTTCATGAAATGACTTGGGGGATCCAGTTCTGGCCTCTGCTGGGGACACCTCCAGGCCACAGAAGTTACCATCTAAACTAAGTTAAGGTCAATTAGTTTTTCTAGTTAGCAGTTTCTGAAATGATGCCATCTCAAGGGTGAAACACAGCAGCTAGTTAACAGAACTTTACACGGTGTCATTGTGATACCTCCACTGATATGTAATCACAACAACAACATCAACAATAACAATCATCTTCCCTTCCACCCAGGTTGTTTTTCAAGTTGTTCTGTAGCAGATCTGTTTGTCAGGCCTTCTGGCTCCAAGAGAAGCCAGCATTATTGTTGCTGTTCGTGAACACTTAGGCTGAGCTTATTGCTTTCTCCACGATGCTGGCCCTCAACTTTTAAAATCTACATTTTTCATTTTCACCTAAATTGTATTTGATGATGTATTTATATACTTCTCAACTAACTTCTGTACTTAAAGGCAACTTACGATACCAGAGAATCCCAGAGTTAATATTTTTGGTTTCAAAGCTTCACTTTATTTGAGACTGTATAAATAAATTCCTCATGAAGTATTTATACACCCTAACCCAGCTCAGGGAAACAATCAGAAGCAATAAGTAAGCAATGAAGAATCAAAGACTTTGTGCTTTTGCATCTTAAGAACCATGAACTCGGTGTAAAAAGTATTTATTTCTTAAAGGAAAAGAAAAAGTTAGTTATGTAAAACAGAGAGTCATTCAGGGGTGGTGAGATTCTGCCGTTGTCAGGTCTCTCTTTCACGGTGATCTGGTTTTGTCAAAGTGAATTACATGTGATGGACACAAGCCCTATGAGGAGAGGCTGAGGGAGCTGGGATTGTTTAGCCTTGAGAAGAGGAGGCTCAGGGGAGACCTTCTTGCTGTCTACAACTACCTGAGGGGTGGTTGTGGCCAGGAGGAGGTTGCTCTCTTCTCTCAGGCAGCCAGCACCAGAACAAGAGGACACAGCCTCAAGCTGCGCCAGGGGAAATTTAGGCTTGAGGTGAGGAGAAAGTTCTTCACTGAGAGAGTCATTGGCCACTGGAATGGCCTGCCCAGGGAGGTGGTGGAGTCGCCAACTCTGGAGCTGTTCAAGGCAGGATTGGACGTGGCACTTGGTGCCATGGTCTAGCCTTGAGCTCTGTGGTGACAGGTTGGACTTGATGATCTATGAGGTCTCTTCCGACCTTGGTAATACTGTGATACTGTGACACCTGTGACTGACTTTGTGTGCAGAGACAAACCGCCCTGTGAAGCCTTTGTGCAGATGACTTTGGATAGATTTTATGGAGTCCCCCAAATCAATGAAAGCTCTGTTGTTCCAATGATCTAGCACGTGTGTGATTCACTGCCGTGGATGCAGCATTCACCGTGCTCCCTTGGGTTTGTTTCCCTCGTTACGCAGTGGCACTCACTCCTTAAGTTTCTACCCGGCCTCACCCTAGTGAATTCTTCCTATCACGAGTCACCATCGATTATTCTCTCTTTCTTTGGATTTCTGAATTGCCAAACACCTTCAGCAATTTTTGTGGTAGAGAGCTGAGCTCACAGCCCCTTCCCTAGAATGGACTTAAAATAAACCAAATTCATCAGTCTAAACAACTGCAGCTCTGAACGGGGTAATTATGCCTTCTCAAGATAGCATCATCTGCACCACATTTATAGGTCTGTGAGAGTTCTTGGAAACTTTAATTAAAAATTAGACTTCCATTTGCATGATTTTGTCTGACTTTCTGCTGCTCCCACTGGTTTGGATTCTTATTTTAGGGCTTCTTTCTCCACAGAGGGGTTGTTGATGACCCCTCAATGTCTTCTAAAGACATTTATGCTACATGCAGCGAGCGTGATTTGATTTAGCCCTCCCCCACCTCTGTTTTATGAAACATGGAGGTGTAACAATAACCTGTGATTCAGCACATTTCCATCACACAAAAATCAAATCTCAGTGGCTCTGATTACTCCGTATTGTGCTGAGATCAATAGATGGGAGAACCCTTCACCTAGCAGCATGCCAGAGTGACCGACATGTATTCATAAGAGCAGTCTATAAATTCAATAGAAGCTCTGGGATGAGGGGACAGTCATGGCTTGAATAGCAAGAGGAGGGGGGTTACGTTTTTCTACCTTGTTTTACACAAATTGTGCTTCCAAAAAGGATTGGAGTCCTTCAGGGTTTGTACTTTGTACCTGGGTGAGAGAAAGATGCAGGTAGTTCATTTGGTTGGTTGTACCTACCCAGTTGATGATTCCTTAGCACTGAATCACACTTTGTTTGTATCCCCCAGTTATAAATTAACCCTAAATTTTACTCATTAAAACCTCTCTCCCATCCTGGTGGTGATGGTACCATGTGCTGTATTTCACTGGAAATTCATTTCTAAGTCTGACAGAGGTGCAGCTGGGTGAGAAGAGGCCTCCCCTTCCCTTTAAACTCATTGATATGGATCTGGAAAATATTTGAAAGCCACTGGAATTCATGTAGATTTTGGTGGAACAAGGAGGAGGACTTGACCCTCACTGCAAAGATGGGTGGGATAACGCTGTGTTTGCAGCGTGAGACCCTACCCTGATAAACAAACTGTTGTGTCTTTAGGTTCATCCTTGCAGTGAAGCTGTTGGTCAGTGACTGATGGAGAGGTTGTGACTTTGTCCTACAACTGAAAAAACACATTCTCTTGCGAGCTGGCGTTTCATTCTGCGTAAACTATTGGCGCCGTGTGAGGAAATACGAGCCAAGCGCTGGTGTAAGTCACTGCAGCTTCTTTAACATTTTCCTTCCCAACTCATTCCAGGGTTATTTTTGCCCGTTAAATGATGATGTTTAATACTTTTACCGGTGCCAGGGTTCTGTAACAGGGGTGTTTTACACACAACCACACGTCTCGTGTCCTTGCTCTCAGGAAGCTGCTCTCCAGTTGGAGGAAATCTGTCTTCATTAAAGAGAGCAACCAGCACCTTTATGTTCCCGTTTGAAGGGTCATAGCTTTGCTTCCTCTCTGCAGCAAACACAAATGTCACGTCAAGCGCCTGGCAGCGCAGAGCTCCACGCTCTTCTTCAGAAGAAAATCGGGTCTGTGAGAATCTCTGCAGCATGAAAACTGTTTAAGAATTTCTTGCTGAAAGCCTCCAGCTTCTGTGCAAAGAAAACTGAAATGAATCTGTTTCTATTTATTCAAATGCAGCCTCCTCAGGGCTGATTGAATCGTTCCATTGAGGTGCATCCTTTGATGGCTTTGTGAGGAGGGGACGTGGACACTCGCTGTCGGCAGGTATCGCCCCTTCGTGTTCCATGCAGTAAAACGTTCCTTCCAACACAGGAGAGAAGTCCCTCCTGCCAAAGGCAGCTCTGTGTGGTCCTTGGTTTAGTTTTTCTTGAAAATTTTGCCACGGGCTGTTTTGAGAAGTTGAGGCTGCAGACCAACACGTTCATTTCACATGAGTGGTGGCAAACGCAAGACTGACTTCCACCCTTCTCTGTGATTGTCTGAGAGCACCAGACAGAGCTCTGTGTTTGCTGAGATGACATCTCTGACTGCAGCTATTAAAGATTTACTTGGCTGGAGAACACGTTTTGGTTCTGCAGGAGAATACAAATGGCCAGGAGGCTGAACACTGGCCCTGGCACGCCGTCATCGTGACAGAGCGCAAGCAGCCCTGATTGCCACGCGGGTGCTGTCACTGGCCTTCCGAGCAGTTCTCAGCTAATTCTTCTCAGTTTGTTTATGGAGACTTAAGATTTGTCATGTTCCCAGTTTTGGAAATGGAGGTTTGTTTTGTTTGTCTGAGCCCCTTAAAGTCACCTCACAAACAGCTCTCTTCTACCTACTTCTCATCCCACGTAATACATCTCCTTCACTGAGCTGGCAAAATCCTTCTTGGAGAGTATTTTCAGAAGAGAATTCCTTCTCTGCCTGCGGGTTGTCCACAGGAGGTGTTAGGTACCTGAAACTATGAAGCATGTTTCTGTGTGGGAAAAGCCAAGGAAACGTGTCAGGTATCTTACCAATCCTAAAACAAAGTGCCTGTTTGGTTCAGACCCCTTGAATGCTCTCTGTTAATGTCTGCTCTGAAGAGAAACAGAGAAATCAAGAGTTCTGAGTGGACCTTCTTTGGGTGGCACTTCCCTAAGCCTGGATTCTTACCTAAAGCAGCGTAGCACCAGGGTTTAACAAGCCTTTCACAAGGTCATTGGAGAAACAGCTTTTCTTCACCAAGAAAAGCCAGAAAGACATTATGGGTCTTGCAGGACTGGACTTCTTCCCTCAAGTCATTTCTTGTCAAATGGAAGCACCCTAGAAACATTTAGCTGATCACCTTGAAATTAGGAGGGTTGTTGAATAGAGAGGAAACAAGGGATGTGAAAAACCCAGTTGTTTTCATCCACTCTAAATGTACCTGTGGGTTGGTACAGCCACCAGTGTGCTTTTTCATTGATATTATTCTTCCTTGTTTGCCTGCTTTCTTTTTCTCCATCTCTACAGCCCGTCTTCATTGGCAAAATCAATCTTTCCTGTCCTTCTGTTTTTTATTAAAACCATTGTTGCCTTTTGTTGTATGTCCAGAATTGATCCCTCGTGATAAGGAAAGGTTGGGTGGAAAGAGGGCCATAAATAGAGTAAATCACAGCCAAAAGAGCGTGATATTTAACAGCTTGGGTTTGCAGCAGTAAAGGGCAAATTCGCAGGTGTCACGCAGAGAGCTTTCATCGCCCAGAGGGGCAATTCCAACAAGGACTGCCTGCTGCAGAGTACAATGGTGTGAGGTGATTCCTGGGTCACCTGCACACAGTTCTCCTGATGGATTGCAGAAACTTTCTCTTGTACTGATCTTAGCGACATCCTTGCTGCCTGGGGTTTTCTGACAGGCCTTTTCTTCTGCTGGTAATGGACTCTGCCTCCTGTTCAGCATCTTTTTCAAGCCAGTTACAGGAAAATCCCCCATGATCTGTCTCAGAGAGCTGGCAGCCCACAGAACTGTGCCCAAGGTGAACTGCTTTACTCTTCGCTCTCCAAAGGACTCGACCCTTTTGCAAGCTGGCAGTTGGACTGGTGTTCACAGTGTGCACTTTGCTGTGACCTGTCATCATCCCCTGGGGAAAAGGGATCCTGAATGGGAAGTGGGATTTCTGTGAGGTGACTGCGAGGAAGGTGTTGATGTAGTGCCCAGTAAAGTGAGGAGACAGAGTCCAGCTAATCCCATTGAGGGTTAGAAGGAGCCTTTTTGGGCTGGACCTCAAAAACTCAACATTTTAGAAGCAGTAGAGCTGAAGGGATGGGAGGGGTAAACGTCACATGTTGGTTTATCGCAGAATCACAAAATCTTTAGGGATTGGAAGGGACCTCAAAAGGTAATCTGGTCCAATCCCTCCTGCCACAGTAGGATCACCTAGACCAAGTCACATAGGAACACATCCAGGTGGGTTTTAAACATCTCCAGAGAAGGAGACTCCACAACCTCCTTGGGCAGCCTGTTCCACTGCTCCATCACCCTCACTGGGAAGAAGTTCCTTCTCATATTGATGTGGAACCTTGTAGCTTACAACCGTTGCCCCACGTCCTATCAGAGCAAAGAGCTGAAGGGCTCTGAGATCTTCAAGCAGTGCTCATTGATGGAGTCTGACCACAGAATCAATACCTGGGCCCCATAAACAACAAACAAAACAAAGAGTTTTGCAATCAGGAAGCTGCTGTGACTGAACACAGACAAGCACCCGCACGCACCCAGTTTGGAGCTCCACAGTCAGAATGGTGGAACTGGTGTATCTCCAAATTTAGACTATATCAATCAGAATTTAACCCCTTGTTTAACTGCATCAATAAGAAATGGCATTGGGTTTTGTCCCAGCAGTTTCACACCCTCCACATCCACTGATCTGTGCCACTAAGCACTGTTCTTTTTCCAAAGTGAGAGAAATCACAGAGGCGTAAAGAGACAGAGTTCAACTGCTCTTCAGACATTTCATGGCCTCAAAAGGGGTGCAGCTCAGAACTCCACACCAATTAGAAGTAAGTGAATTACAAAGGAAAATTGGCAGCGAGAATATGGACTAATTGGACTGGAAAGGGAACAATAATAAAGTGGATTCGTATTTTGAGAAGTGCTCATGGTAAATAAAAAGAAGAGACACTCTGCAGCCTCTCCATTTTTGCTTTATATAGAGTGATGCTCAAGACAGGGTGATTCATGTGATGAAATAGAGGATCTGAGCAGATAATAGTTTGCCAATTCCCCTGGCTGCTTGCAGGGTGCAGAAGGTTGTCCAATTAATCCCTCTTGTTTGGATTAATCATGCCAGCCTGTTGTATAGGAGAAGCAGCAACCGAACAAGAGCAGAAGAAATGCCTGTTAGAAGGGATTTCACACAGAACAGAGTAAATCAGCATACTGCATTCATACAACAGTGTCCCCAATTAAACAGAAATCCCTCTCCTGCTTGTGTCCATTCTCTATGGTATCTTTATTGCAATCAATCACATCTAACAAGCTTGTGACCTCTGATACTCGGGGCATCGCGCTCAGATTATCACCTCTACTCCAGCAAGGCTTTGTGCGGTGCCCTGCTTACAGCTGGAGTCCTGCAGACCTCCCATGTTTCCTGCTCCCTTTCTGCCTTTCCCATTACTGTGCTTGCAACCTCTTTCATGCTCATTTCTTCCCCTAAAACAGAGAATGAAACGAAGATTGACCCTTCCAGGATAGATGCCAATAGCTACATTATCTCATTTATTAATGCAGCTTATAAATTCATGAAATGTATTCACATGGTGCAGAGATGTCCTTACAAGATAAGATGTGGTGGGACAAGAGGAGCATTTTTTTCCTGTGTTTTCTGATTCCTGTACAAAGCAGTAGGTACTTGGAGAGGGTTCCTGAAGCATTGAAATGAGTGTGTTCTTCAGTGGGCTGTCTCAGGCCCACTCTTGCTTTCATAGAATCATAGAATCTTTACGGATTGGAAGGGACCTCGAAAGATCATCCAGTCCAATCCCCCCACCACAGCAGGATCACCCAGACCAAGTCACACAGGAACTCATCCAGGTGGGTCTTGAACATCTCCAGTGAAGGAGACTCCACAACCACCCTGGGCAGCCTGTTCCAGTGCTCTGTCACCTTCACCATGAAGAGTTCCTGTGGAATCTTCTGTGTTCTCACACCCACTGCCCCTTGCCCTATCACTACAGGACACCTAGAGCAGCCCAGTGCCATCCTCCTGACACCCACCCCTCAAATATTTGTAGACATGAATGAGGTCACCCCTCAGTCTCCTCCAAGCTCAAGAGACCCAGCTCCCTCAGCCTCTCCTCATAAGGGAGGTCCTCCACCTCCTTCATCATCTTCATTGCCCTACACTGGACCCTCTCCAGCAGCTCCACATCCATGGTTTGTTAAAAATACACCCCTGGTTTAGTTCTTTTCACTACCATTTGTGTGTGTGTGCACAGATGCTCTGCTAGATTGATGTAAGTACCTGAAGCAATACAGGACGGCTGAATATTTAATGAGCCACTGGAAGGTTATTCATTATGTGTGTTCCTGGAGAGCCTCACTCACAGCCATTTGCAGCTAACTGCAGCAGGGCCCTACTAGGTCCAGAGCCCTTAGCTGGAGAAGTCCAAACAACCTTCCCTTTGGTAAACAGAGAGATGGAGAGGAAGATCACCTTGGGTGTTAAACTGTCACAGAAACCATCATTATGTCTCAGTACGAAGGAAGCCAATTTCTAGCTTCTTCCCAGTGAGGGTGACAGAGCACTGGAACAGGCTGCCCAGGGGGGTTGTGGAATCTCCTTCACTGGAGATGTTCAAGACCCACCTGGATGTGTTCCTGTGTGACTTGGTCTAAGTGATCCTGCTGTGTCAGGGGGATTGGACTGGATGATCTTTCGAGGTCCCTTCCAATCCCTGATGATTCTATGATCCCTCGTTGCCATCCTTCCTTCCTTACGGATGCTCGGACATTTGCGGGTGTTTTATTTGTCTGGTTCTTGCTGTCTGAAGGCTTGAGGGCAGAGTTGGAGAAGAATAAAGCTGTGGCCAAGCCAGGGCTGAATTCTCCCCTAGGAAGACTTGTCGTTTTATTAACAGAGCTCCGAGTGTTACGAGAGAGGTGCGATTCTCACGTTTAATGAAATTCCTGTAACCCGAGGCATTCATTTAACAGCTGCTGTGCAGTGAAGATGCATTGAAGGTTACTCTGCACTGGATTTGGTTAAGAAGAGCTGTTAGCATCCTCCCCTCTGTTTTCAGAGAATCTGAAAATGGTCTCAGGACTCATTTAGAAAGGCAGACAAAGGCCCCCAGCTGAACCATCTCCAAGGACCGGGAACGCTGATGGTCCGGTCTTGTAAGCAGTCCTGCTTCCAGCTGTCAAGGGGCTGGTGTCCTGTAGAAATAAATCAGGGCTGACAAACTGTAGTTTAGCAATAACAAGCACCCTGGGTTAGATCTGCATGATTGGCAACCATGATAAATTTCTGTAATTACTATTGACTCTGGGCAGACTTTAAATGCTGCAACGTTTTGCTAGAGCCGTGAAGTTTTGATTAGTTTAAAAAGATGTATTGCACATAACTTCCAAAGTCTGGTGGACTCTCTTGATGCCTCAAGACAGGTAACAGCATCCTGCTGAGGAGAAGGTGACAGAGCTGGTAACGCCTGTCATCCTTTTGCCTGAGAAAATGCTCTCCGTTGGTGACAGAAATTCTTTCTCTTGCTGTGATCTTGCTAATCTGTCTGTAATTTTCCATCCGCTGCACTCACTCACATCTCTTTCTCCCTGTCCATACTTGGGTGCTCAGCAGACGAGGCAGTACTGTGCCAGGATGCCTGACCTTTTGCTTAGTGAACACATGCTCAGACGTGCTAAGGATGAGGCTGTGAAGGACCCATTTGGAGTTACACAGAATCATTAGGGATTGGAAGGGACCTCGAAAGATCATCTAGTCCAATCCCCCCACCACAGCAGGATCACCTAGACCAAGATGCACAGGAACATTTCCAGGTNCCCCAGGATGCTGCTGGCCCTCTTGGCTACAAGAGCACACTGCTGGCTCATAGTCAGCCTGCTGTCCACCAGGACCCCCTTCTTCTTTGAAGAAGCCCTTTTTGTTGCTCTTGACCTCTCTTGCAAGGTTTAATTCCAAGGAGGCCTTGGTTTTCTTAGTTGCATCCCTATAATCACCCTAAGTCACCACACCCTCCTTCCATGACCTTTAGACATTGTTCTTCCTCTAGAGTTTGCCCAGCAGCTCCTGTTTAACCACACAAGTCTTCTGGCTCCCTTCCTTGACTTCCTTTCTTTTGGAATGCCCTTGTCTTGGGCTTCAAAGAAGTGGTCTTTGAATGTCAACCAGCTATCCTGTGCTCCTTTACCTGCCAGTACCCCATCCCATGGGATTTCCTCTAGGAATTGCTTGAAAAGGCCAAAGCTGGTCCTCCTGAAGTCCAGGGTTGTGATTCTGCCAGGTGTTCTGTTCCTACCACAGGAGATGCTGGAGTTGTGCCTGTTGCCATTCCTCTTTTTCACACAGTTCTCATTGCAAGCACTGGGTTTGGTTTCCTACCCATCCACAGTGCCTCTCTCTCTGTCCAGCCCTGCCTCTTCACATCGCTGCGACAGCACTTCTCTCTCTCCCCCCTCATCCCTCCCTTCATCAACGATCACAAAGATCTCTCATCCAAACCAGCCCTCGTGCTCTTCCCCAGACCCTCAGTCTATCAAACTGAGGTTAAATCCAGTAACAGGTTTTCAGTCCATCTGTGGCAGACAGTGACCTGTGGAGAAAAACAAGACCGAGTAGTTCCTGCGGGAAGAAAATGAAAGAGGCAAAAAAGCAGGGACATGAGAAGCAAAGCCAGGCTCGGGAAAACGCTGCTGCTGTACAGAGTGTTCCCAGCCCCTCTCCTGAAACTCTACTGAGCCTTTAGAATAATCTTCTCTCTTTTATGTTCCCAGTCACTGTGCCATGCAGCAGTAAATTGAGTCCTGTTTCTGCAAGCTCTGATTGAAAGGGACATGCATCCTTTCAACTGCCCACCTCTGAGCACCCGCAGCAGGGACAGTAGGAAATTAAACGTACAAACTAAAGTGTAGAGCCTGCATAAATACTGCATTAGGCTTATTGATCTGGAAATTATTATTTGGCCACAGATGAGCCTTCAGAATGTGTCTATGAACAGTTTTCATCAGAGAGGATCTGAATTGTCATGTCACACTTTTATCTGCTCCCTGAGAAGGACTCTGACCAAGGCATCTCTTCTTTTGCCACCATGAAGTTACTATTTGTGTTCCTGTGAGCCTTGCAGCTCTGTTCTTTTAATGTATTCAAGCGTGTATGGAGAAGAAGTTCTCATGCTGAAGGGTTTGCAAGAGCACTGAATTCTCTGCTGGAGAATTCTTTAGAGAAGGAATGAGAGGAAGACAAGAGCAGAAGGAATACATGTATTGTTGTTCCCATTTTCCAGACGGGCATGGCCGAGGTGCAGGGACTTCAGATCACAAAGATGTGCTTGCAGACTCGTCGTAATCTGGCCTGAGTAATGGATGTCTGCTTGGTTTTCAACACACACTTGACTTCCTTAAAGACCTGTAGCCTCAGAATTTGGTTCCCCCTGCACCTAAGTTGTAAGTGAGGGAGCAGCAGCTGAGATTCCCTTCCCCAATGCCTGCAGTTGGTCATTTACTGGTACGGCTGTGCCTGCCTGTGGTGTTAATTTCTCTTCCACAGCTATGAGAGCAGCTAATGGTCATTAGGTTCTGGAGCTCAGCAACTCCATTTGTGGCTCATCTTTCTTTCACAGGTGCACATCTGAGTGTGTTTCAACTTTCTGAATAGTACCTCATAGTGTAGGGTCCCTGTTGCTGTGTGGTGGCTGAATTCTGTCCGTTTGCTGGGGAAGAAGTGCACGTTGTGTCTCCCAGTGGTGGAACAGCTGTGGGTATAAATGAGATCTGCTGAATTTTGCACTACAGATGGTTTAAGCAACACTGGGACAGAGCCTTGGCTGGCAACTGCCTTTGTAGGAGATACAAATGGTTGTGGAACCAAGGAATTGTCAACACTGTGTCTGGAACGTGCTCTGTGAAAAGCATGTGAACAAGACTGTGACAGAAATACAGGTCTCTTGTAGCCATGAGCACATGAAGGCATCTTGATGTAAATAAGAGTTTGTGCCTTTGTGGTTCAGTGCCAAACCATTTCAAAAAGCACTTTTAGATGCTTTAGATGCTTTTCAGCTGCTGCTTTCCAGAACAGTGTGGTCTTCTTGTGATCCTCTGCCTGTGCCCTGAGATTCCTGAAGGTGGCTGAAAACTGACAGAAACTGCATTTTGTGTCTTCTCAAAGGCTGAAGAATGTTCCTGTTCTTGGTCTTGGCAAGAGTCCTTGCTGGAGCCAGCTAGACAGGCAGAGCTAATTGGCAAGAGCAAGTGAATGACATAATTGGCTGCAGCATATCATTATCTTGGTGTAGCAGCAGTAATGAGTGTCATTCACTCGGGCCAGATGCAGCATCTGACAATATGCTGGGGCAGAGAGCGAGTTTTATCAGGGGAGCTCATTCCCGATGCTCAGGGTTGTCATCACCAGGAGAAATGAGCTCTGCCTAAACGTGCTAAACCCTTAAATGCATTTCCATGCAAAATGTACCACAGTGAAGATTATCAAATTGAGGAGGATTCACTGTGGCCTCGCTCAAGAGATCGAGACTGAGAGGAACGCTGGTGCCTTGGGGTGAGCAGAACCCAGCTACCCTTGCACGTGCTTATGTACATCCTAGACTAAACCTCCTCCTCTGAATCCAAATCCAAGATCTAATAAATTCGGGAGACAAGGGTATTTCACAGCTCCAATTATAATCAGCTCTGGAGAGAGACCTGTAGGTAACGAATTGCCTGCACAATCTTTAACCTCAATTACCAACTGCTTGTGCTCATCCATAATTGTCTGTCCCGAAAACTCTTCCTTCCTGAGGTGGCACATGATGAATTGAAGTCGTGTCTGTCTGTGGACAGTTCCATGTTGATGTATTGTTTGAAGGTTCCAGTTTCCTGAGGCGCAGGTGTTGGCAGTCTCTTCAGGCACCACATAATCCTTATGACCTCCTCCCTGCTCATGAATATACCCCAGGCATAATGACAAACCCTCTGGTAGGGAACTTTGCAATGCAAATTTGGTTTGAAAGATGCAGGAGAGGGGATGATTGTGATGATTATCAGTTGGTATTTATTTAGTTGGCTGATCTGCACCAAGTTCTGTTTGTGTAGTAGCACTACATTTGGGTTAATGAGGTCTGTGGAATTCACCAAGCTCTGATGTTTTAAATTCTTTGGTTATAGGCTTTACACATGTTTGTTTCAAGTGCCAAGTCTTTATGATTTCATAGACTGGATGGTTGTGCTCAGCCAGTGCTTTCAAATACTTCTGTGAAGTCAGGAGGATTAGAATGTGTTCCCCACTGAAGGAAAACCAGGATACACGTTCTGTCTGGGAGCTGAGGACTCCAAGCACTTCCATCAGATATGGCCAGACACAACAGCACTACAGCAGGTGTCACAACTGCACGGTGCCAGCTGCTGCTGCTGGGGCCAGAAAGAGGAGAGAGGCAGGGGGAGAGATTGAGCCTGATGAGACTCCTTAGCTTTGTCCCACAGGTAAAGCAGTGTCAGACAACCACAGCAGCCGTGCAGTCTGAGCACAGATTTTATCTGTGTAATTTCATCTCATGAAATGATGATGGCTGCACTAAAGACATCCACATGATCTATGGAACTACGGCTTCAAATATAATAAAACAGAAAATAGAGTGGAAGTATATGGATTTTAGCACAGATACAAAAGCAAGTGTGCCTGTGATTGATAGCTCTCTCGCAGGCATTGAGCTGAATTGCTGGTAGCTTGGCAGTGAATGAGCTCAGCCTACTACAGAGGTAGCGTTTAGTATTGCTAATTTTCCTCTTCTGATCTGTTTGTAGAAATCCTGCAGTGTGAAAAACAGCTCATATCTGATTTCTAATCTCCAAATTGATTGTATAAGTAGGGAATCAAAAAAAAGAGACTGTCCTTCCTGTCAGGTATCTGATGCTCTCATTATGTCCTGCTTTATGGCAGGGCAGCGTGGCTGGCGTTCGCAGGAGAGGATCTCTGTATCTCCACCACCTCCAGAACTCTCCCCTTCTCTTCCTGGAAGCTGTTTTTCTTGCTGTTGCAGAATTCTTTACGATGCACTGAAAAGCACCACGGTGCTGGGACTGGCAGTGTGCTTCAGCCCCTCTGCTCTGAGTGCAGAGTGTAAGGGAACTGTGGGAGGTGATGGGAGGGAAAGGGGGGAGTGAGTTAACCCGGTATTAGATGGTCTCATCTGTGTATCTGCAACTGAGGAATGACCTTGTAAAAGATAAATATGCTGATAGATCGAGACTGGGGTACAGAGTGGTGGGGGAATGTGAAAAACACAGGATGTGTGATGTAGGAGAAACAAAGCCTCTGGGTTGTTTAATCCAAATGACATTTGTCTGCTTTGGAGAGCAGCAAAATTAGCAACCAGCTTTCTTTTGTTCCTCACAAGAGCTTTGTGCTTGACCACACGGTGCCCGGGAACTTTGGGCATTTTTTGTTATTTTGAATAACAAAACATTGTCCCAAATTCATGATGGGCTAAGTAAATGTCACACACAGCAATCGGGACCCACTACACCACTGGCTGGGCAAATGCAGATGCCGGTGACTCACAGCCTGTGAGAGAAACCTCAGGTGTTCTCCAAGAGTAAACAGAGGTAATTGGATTGAGTTTAGCTGAGCTGTGCTGACTCCACCCGGCAGGAGACCTGATCCAAAGTGCGTCCCCATCTACCGCCTGGAGAACTCTCGAGGTACTTAATACCCAGTCTTTAACATCAAATTGTCCTCTGCTTAGTACTGAGCTAATTGTTGTGACAGGGCGTTAGGCTTGCTTGGAGCAGGCTTTCTACACCAGGCTTGGGGAGCTTTGGATCTAAAGCAGTAGGTGTAACCTTGGAAATCACTCTGTGTTTGAGTACCTGCAAGCATAAAGAAGAAGATTTTATACAGGGCTGGATTTAGCCCAAAGAACTTCCAGCTTAATAAGTCTCTCAGAATCCCATTTTTCAGCCTCCTGAAGATGCTGTGGTTTTTTTAGAGGTAGAAAAATAATGCTGAATGCCAATGGAGTATTCTGAGTGCTGTAGGAATATAAATCTGAGATAACCTAAGGGTACAGATTGCTGCTCCACTTGCTGGGTAACTCACAGTTTGCAGAGGAGTTCAGGAGAGCTCCTTAAAACTCAGAGCATCTGTTGCATCATTAGTGGGTTTTATCAGTTAATGCAGAAGGTGTTTGCAGCTCTGTGAAACCAAACACTGAGATTATTGCACGTTTTACTGGCCTTTCCTGAGCTCTGACACTTGAAACTCACCTGCCTCTAACCTCTTTCACCCAGGTCGGGTTCAAACATGAGTAAAGGGAGAGCTGAAATTACAGGGGGCTGTCGAGGAACGAGTTGACCTGCTTTCTTCTGCCTAACCTGGTACTGAAACGATGAGGAACAACAGGTAAGCTAAGGGGGTGATGCAGGGTGAGTCACAGGGAATGGATGGGCAGGTGGCTCGTCTGCCTGCTCCCTGACATTACTGATTTCTAATTCTCTTTGGAAGGGGAGATGTTTGCTTGCAATCCACAGGAAAGCAGGAATGAGGAGGGGGGAAGCTGCTGTGTGTGTGTGTGTGCAGATAGTGCCAGTCACCAGAGCCTGCTGGAGACATTAAATGCTTTAGTAAACAGCTTGTAAATGAAAACACAGAGGAATTGCTTCTCCCCCCCCCCCAATATTTTATCCTTCTCCTCTTCTAAAAGATACTTGTCAGGCAGCTCTGTGTTTGTCAGTGTCACAGCCCAGCATCCAGGAGCAAAATACAAGCCACAATTGATTTGTACATCCAAGGGTGAATGTACACTCCGATTGCAGAGCTGCAGCAGTGAAGCAGGGCTGTTTAATTTGCAGCACAACAAAGGGCCAGTGCCCTGCCAGCCCTGTGAGTGCTGGCGGTTCTCCATGGGCAGCAAGGGCTGGAGGTGCCATAGAAACTGGGCCTGGCTGCTGGCATTCTGCACAGATGAGCATTCTGCTGCCTTCTAATGCAGTTGGGTGAAGATATTAGGCACAAGTTCAATAAATAAAGCACCTTCCAAATGGCATTAAAATAAATTAAGGCTGGAGATATGCAGGCTGGAAAACGGTCCAGCTGGCGTCAGTGGAGTTCAGACACGGGCACGTTCAGTCTCCAGGCTGGGCTCAGCAATCCCAGCTAGGCAGCCCCTTCATCTGGACATGCAGATATGAGAAGGGGTGGGCAGAGAACGGGTTGTGTTTATTTTGAAAACACAACAGGCTCATCTTGTGTGTTTCTGCATCTTCTTGCAGCGCACAAGCTTCAGTCGTTCGGGTGAAAAGCCCCGCTGCAGTCCCACGTGTCTGTGACAGGGAGGCTCATGGCTGTCAGCACGCAGAAGGGTTAGGGCTCCAGTGGTGCAGGAATCCTCAGGGGTGGCTTGGGTCAGTTCTGATGCTGCATGTGAAGGGACAACCCTGACCACTTACTGCAAGAGCTGCAGGACTTCCCAGTCGAAAGTAATTCTTTGGTTAGACTGAACTTTCTACTGTGGGCACTGCCTGCAGCATCTTCTTTGTTCTGAGCTGTTCTGACACTCAGCCCTGCAGAGAGGCCCGAGCATGGTTAGCTGCAGCCCTGCTCCACAGTTCAGCTCAGGAGGACTGGAACGCTGGATTTCAGCGTGCAATTAAATTATTGCTCCTCATGAGCATCACTCACAGCTAAACTGTTTGCCTAGTGACAGAAAGGCTGATGGCCTGACTCTCTGAATTACATTCAAATCACATCGTCCCATTTCTTGAGGGACCTGTTGGTGCACTTAGGAGCTCTTTAGGGCCTTGGCCAGGCTTAGGAAAAGACAGTGGATTTGAACTGGCAGCTTACACAGCGGGACTTGGTGTGGACACCACACTAAATCTAAACCCTTTTCCTGTGCAAGAGAACAAATAACCTGAGAACAAATATTCTGTAAGGAAATAGCAAGGACTGGAGAGGTATTTGTCAGGAACAGAATTTTCTGCCTGCATTTATAACAGGTTTTACAAGATTTTTCAGAAGGATCTAATGTACTGAATTCCCTGCTTTCTTCAAGTGAAATCTCATTATGAACCTCTATGAAAACATGGTTGCAGTAGGAAGTGAGACAGGAGAAACAAGGGAGGAGGAGAACTGTAGTGGCTGGAAAAAGGATGAAAAAGGGGATGGAAATACTATTGCATTTCCTCCTTCCTCTGAAGACAGTTTGTTCACACAAAGAACCCCCAATTAGTTCAGGCTGGGGAAAGTGGAAGGGTAAATCACCACAGTGAAAGGCAGGAGTCACTTCTTGGTCAAAGGCTGGTTTCCGAATCGTAATGCAGTTTCATTAGTGTTAGAAGAAGCAGATTTGCCTGCAACTGGTTTCACTGCCACATGTCAGCTTCAATCCTGCCAAATTAGACAGGACTCTCATCGTGAGAGCTGCTTGTTTTCCTCATTTGCCACACTCTGCAAGTTGCAGCAGCAACGAGACACCGAGAGTAAGGACCTGCCCAGTCACTGCCTTGTGTCTGCTGGTTTTATCCCATAGAGTCCAAGCTGAAGAGACCCAGCTCCCTCAGCCTCTCCCGTCCAGGCTTGTTCCTGAAAACCCTGACCAGCTGAGAACGGTGTTACCTTGCACCTGGTGGTCGTGCTCTCTGTCCATTGGGGTGGCAGTTAGAATTTGAACACCCATCCTGACTTCTGAGCTCGTTGAGACCCTGGGAGAGTCAGTCCTGTTCTGTAAGGATTTCTTCCTTTCGTGCCGGTGAACACAGGATGTTTTTCTGTCACTGGTGGTCTGTTGTGTCTGCTTAGACCACAAACTCCTTGAAGCCTGTCACTGTACCATATTAGGTGTTCACATCATATTCAATCCAGTTTGGGGCTTCAAAATGAGTTTCCTTATATCCAAGTGAGGGATTTTGTAGGGGGTGTTGCCTGACTTGAGTGGACATGTTCTTCTCCAGAGCTACCTAGACAAGCCAGAGGTAGCAGAGTGCCCAGCGGCTCACGGCTGTCTGTCAGCTGGGGGCTCTGACACCTGCCAAAGGGGAGCCAGCAGAACAGTGGCCACTGAAGAGCTGGGGCACAAACCCATCCACACAAGGCAAAAGCACTTTCGTCAGCATTTGGTGGTAATTTGTGTGACTCTGGGAAAGAGGTGCAGAGGGCTCGTGCGCTGTGTTCTGTCAGTTCAGGTAGGAAGACGAGAGCAAGTGGTGCCTTGAGCCATCCAGGTGTTTGCAAAATAAACATCTCTGTGACCCAGGAAAGTGCCACTAAGTTCTGAAGAGGGGCCACACAGTAAAATCAGTCAGTTTGTGACCAAGGTTCAGGCAGGAATGGGGTGGCCTTTCTTGCACTCAGTGTAGCCTTTCATCGCTTCCTTTCCTGAAATAATAAACCAATTAGTGAAGTGTCTGTGCTGGAGGGAATTGCTCCCATCATGGAGCACCCTACAGAGTGGCTCTGCCAGCTCAGAGTCATGAAAAAACCACGGGAAAAGGGCAACAGAAAATGTACATTTTCTAATGACTTTGTGAAGCTGCTCTTAGAGCTGGAACAGGGCAAGCTAGAGGGCAGTTGCTCAGTGAGCCAGTAAATAAGGTTAATTAATAAAATATCTTGTGGAAAATTCTGCACTGCAAGTGCAGCTGCAAAAACTCTTACATGTCTGTACTCTGTTGTTAAATATCGGGGAAAAGAACTGGAGACTAGGTCTTACCTTAGGCTATCATTTTGTGTGAGTGCAGGTCAGATCCCACTGGATTCCTAAATAAATCTGGGCTCTTGACAGAGCAGTGCTAGAAGCCTTGCTGAACGCCTGGGTGCAACCACCGTGGCAAAACCATCTGATGTGGCCTTGGGCCTCCTGAGGGATTCCTTCACTTAATCACAACTGTTTTCCACAAGCATTTTAATCAGGTGCTAATCCTCATCTCTTCTTTCCCATTAGATGATTAAATCAAGATTATTATTTATAAGCCTTCCCTCAAAACCAGCGATCCTTGTGATGGGTAGGGGTGGCCGTGAGATGGCTTTTTCTTTCAGGAGCTGTCCTGTCCCCTTGATTTATCGTGGCTGTGACAGGCTGGGGTCCTCATGGTAGGTTACATCATTCAGGCACTTTTACATTTCTTCCCCTTTAACTACCTGCTTCTGGGCTATTCACTGTGTAGCAACACCAGGACTACAAAGTCTGAACACTTCTTCAGTGACTTACATGTGGCACCATCCTTCTGCTTCTCAGTGATTTGTCTCCTAAGAGAAGTTTGTGCTATCAGCAGGAGTTAAGTTGGGAGAAATATGCCAGTATTTCTGTACACTGAGTCACTCTCCTTCCAGCACCACTGCCTGTTTACTGGCTGTAGCAGCCACCAGCACCCAGGGTTTAAATCAGTAGTTGAAGCATTTCTGTGCTACTGGAGAGTAGGAGGCGTGTAGTAGAACTAGAGTAATGAATTAAGCAGTACAAAAAGCAACAACTGTTTGCAGCATTAATGTGCAGTGTAGGAGACTCCCAGAGCATATCAAGTGAAGCTCATCAGGGAAATTCTACCAAGCTTTTACTCCTTCAGCATCAGAGAGATTACTTTGTGCAAGCCATCTGAAAGGCATTGTAACGTAATTAGTTGCTCTGAGTTATAGGAAGCTGCTTGCCAATTCTTCATGGATTTCATTTGTAATTTGCCTCAGGAGTGTGGAAGCTGCTCCAAAACCTGTTTAGAGAGAACTCTGTGGAGGTGAGCCTATAAATACCTCTGTCAGGTTAAGCAGCATTAGCAGGGTTGAGCTGTTCGAGCTGCTGTTGTTTGGCTCAAATGCATCCAGAAAGGCATGGACATGGATTGTGCTCTCCTGACAACCACTAAGGTTCCGTAGCTGTGGAACTGCTGTGGTCTGAGAGCACTTTTTCTTTGTCACCGCTTTGTTCTTCAGCTATTAATAGGTTTGTCTAATTACATTCTCCTTCTTAAGGTGCACAGAGAAAAAATACTTATTAAAATTCCATGTCCTTCCTTTTTCAATGCATGACTTCCTGGAGGTGTCATTGTTCCAGGGGAAATGAAGCTTTGGGGGTTGTGTTTATTTATACACAGAGAACTAAAGTCTTCTGAAGTCACTGGAAATTTTTCTATTAATCTCAATGACTTCTGCATAAGTCTTGTACGAGACAAGGAGAGGCATCTTCAAACCTTCCTAATTATTTTCATACACTAGGCAGCATTCAATGGTTATAGAATCATTAGGGATGGGAGGGGACCTGGAGAGATCACCCAGTCCACCCCCCCTGCCACAGCAGGATCACTTCACTGGAGAAGTTATGGAATCAGAATCACCCAGGATTGGAAGGGACCACAGGATCATCCAGTTCCAACCCCCACACCAGACTGGGACACCCCACCCTAGACCAGGCTGGCCACAGCCCCATCCAGCCTGGCCTTAAACACCTCCAAGGATGGGGCCCCAACCACCTGCCTGGGCCAACCCATTCCAGGCTCTCACCACTCTCACGGTGAAGAACTTCCTCCTCACATCCTCTCTAAATCTATCCACCTCCAGTTTTGCTCCATTCCCCCTAGTCCTGTCACTACCTGACATCCTAAGTAGCATTTCCCCAGCCTTTTTGTAGCCCCCTTCAGATACTGGAAGGCCACAATAAGGTCACCTGGGAGCCTCCTCTTCTCCAGACTGAACAGCCCCAACTCTCTCGGTCTATCCTCATAGGAGAGGTGCTCCAGCCCTCTGCTCATCCTCGTGGCCCTCCTCTGCACTCGCTCCAGCACGTCCACATCCTTCTTGTAATGAGGGCTCCAGAACTGTTTTTGACATGTGCAGTCCTGGCTCTGCTGGAGACAGTGAGTTTGTGAGGAGATACTGAAAGCAGTGAAATTAAATGACTTCACATTACCATTTGTCCTTTCCTTTCTCTCGCCCACGGTCAGCTTTGGAACTCTTGACCATTGGGCTTGTGAGGCCTCAGGTTTTACCCCAGTTCTATCACGGTTCTGCCTCCCTACTTTTTACCCACTTTTCGCATGGAGTGTGATCTTAGCCGACGTGCGGAGACACGCACCCCTGTACGTACCATCTCCTTGGTGATGCTTTGCAAAGAGGCAAAACCAAAGCTGTCAGGGAAGTGATCTTCACAAACACGAGCTTTGTCACGGCTGACTTACTGCACACCACATCTCAGTGCAAATCTTTTGTTACTGCAGAGTGAGAAGACTTGTTTTCTTCACGAGTCCGTTGTTTTCTCCCGCAACGTAAAGCAACACAATTACTGCGATTAGTGGGGCTGCCCAGCCTGTCAGATCTGCAGCTGCACAGGGGGGGTTTAGACAGAAGTTCCCTCTGGGAGATCTCCAGGTTTTCATTACATTTCTGGAACAATCACCCTCCCCTTTTGCTCATTTCTAGAGGGAAAGATAACACCT
This sequence comes from Rhinopomastus cyanomelas, assembly GCA_013400115.1. Taxonomy (NCBI): domain Eukaryota; kingdom Metazoa; phylum Chordata; class Aves; order Bucerotiformes; family Rhinopomastidae; genus Rhinopomastus; species Rhinopomastus cyanomelas. Next base: position 173,573 of record VXBP01000457.1, on the reverse strand, counting down.
CCCTTTCATTAATGAGCCTTCTTTTATCTAAATTATTTAAATACAAGGCAAGGTCCCTGCTCATTCTCCTGCAGGATAGGCAGTCCTATACTGAGGTACTGAGGACACCTCTAAATGAGATTTAATAATATAGTAGGACATTTAGCATATATTAATTAAATATCAGCAGATGGTGAGGAGAGCCCTCGCTGAGAGTGAATAAGGAGAGAGAAGTATAACTGCCATGTAATTAAGCCAAACCTGCTGAAAGAATGAAGGTGCAATTACTTTTTTATTAACACATTACACTTGCATGCAATGCTGAGGGATTTAATTACTATCTAACTTCAATTGCATCCAGCTCTGGAGATGGTTCAGGTAGAGTTCTGAACGTGGAGATCTGCAAAGTGTAAAGGTGGTTGGATCTGGAGTTGCTGGCCATATAAACACTGGGAATAGCTGCACGCTCAGCAGTCAGGGCTGTCAGTGTGAAAAGGAGGATTCATAAAGCCCTGCTCTTCCATCCTGACTCTTTTCCTTCTCCCAGACCATGCCACTGAAAAGCTTGGTCCAGCCCTGCCTGGTGGCAGCTCCACTAGAGATTAGGTGTGGAGCGTTACACTGGGCTATGAGGTTCCCGATTGCTCTGCAGCCTCTAACAGGTGCCACATCTGCAGAGGGGCTGGGGGTGGTGATTTCTATTTGTCCCTGTGCCCACAGAGCTGGGCAAGACAGCCTTAGGGCTTTGGTTTTTCACCCCTGTTAAAGCCAGCATTGCAGGAGTGGACACACATCAGCCTGGGGACAGGTGGGCTGCATCGGTGCCGGCCCTGCACCGAGTTACTTGTCAGCCGCACGCGGCTGTTGGAGTCGGTGTTTGTGCGTCTGATTCTCATTGAGACCTTAGGTGGGAAAAGGAACAATTACTCCAGCCAGCTGGATGTGTCCCCTGAGACACGAGTGGTTCTATAAACATCACCTAAAACCTTCATCCCGAGGAGTTTTCAAGAAAAATGTCTGTATTTACACATGATTCCAGGAAAACCCAGTATTTAGTTCCAGAAGAAGCCCCGTTAACTTCCACTGGCAGAGTCCCTGTTATATTCAACCTGACATTAAATGGACAAGAATGGCATTTAAATGCATGGAATCGACAGAGCTACCTCGAGGAGTGGGCTGGCTGGCTATTTTTTCTAAGCACTAATGCAAAGACACATTTGCCATCCGGCCCTTCTACCTTCAAGTACCTTGTTTGACATTTTACCGTGATGAGCGAACCTTTAACAAGGTCACTGGCTTTGAAGGGTTTTCTCCTGGGGCTGCGGAACGCCGTGTACTCCACGTAGCCAGGAAAAGAGAGGAAAATATAAATAAGTGAAGATAACGCTGTAGTAACCGTGAAAGATTGAATTTGGAAGAACACAGAATGCAAAGCTCAAAAAATAAATGCAGCCCTTGGAGAACACAGGAGTTGTGTGAATGAATAAATCCAGCCACACCAAAACAAAGCCCCTTCGGTCGGTTGTCGTTCAGGAGTCGCTGCGTTGCTGGAACCTGAGGTACCACGGCAGGTCCGAGCTGCTCGGCCCTAGAACTACTGGAAAACATCCCCAAAAGAACTGCCGCTGAGCTTAGGGGGAAATCACAGGTTAGGCATTAAAAGGAGTATAATTTGTCAGGTTAGACTCACAGAATCATAGAATCATCGTGGCTGGAAAGGACCTCCAGGGTCATCGAGTCCAACCGTTTCTCCTAGTGGTTGGTGGACAGTGTCCCTGCCACCAGTGCTGGAGACGTGTTGGTAGCAGCACTGTTCCCAGCAGGTTAAGCTCTTTCACCAGTGATGCCCTGGCTGCTGCTGTGGGGTTTCCTCTTTTCTTTCCTTCTGTGAAGTGAAGAAAGATTCAGGCCAGAGGCAGCATCTGCCTGTTCCCATTGCTACCTCAGCGTTAGCAGGAAGCTGATGGATGATGTGTCATCTGCTGGTGTGGATTTTCAGCCTGGTAAAGGTCACCATGGATATCTGCAGGAGACAATGCACTAAGGTAATATGGATGAAGCAATTCCATTTCACCAGAGGCCTGCCCAAATGCTTGGAAGCCAGCAGGAGTGAAAAATTTGCCTCTAATATTTCTTTTTCCATCATTCCCTCCACTACTACTTACTTCTATCTAATGAGCGTCATAACGATGTTTAGAGAAACAACCCTCAAGTTTCCTCCTTCATCTCCCAGTGTCCCTCCTGCCCAAGATGGATTTGGCAGGGTTACAAACTCATCAGCTCAAGTATCGCTATCATTGCAACTCCTTTTCTGTAGCAATCCTTCTTCTGAACAGCCCTGGTGGAAACACTCACCCACGTTTTCCGAGGGAGGATGAGCAGTTTGGCTCTTGCTGCTCTTCTGTATTTGTATCACAAGTGTGAAATGGAATCTCTGTGAGTTCTGCTCCGTCAGGATCCAAGTCCTTTTATCGAGATGAATGCACGAGGCTGTGTGACAAACCTCTGAGCTGAGGACCAGCCAGGTTACAGCTAGAGAGCGGCAGGGACTGAAATGTCACAGCTCCAGCTAGCTATCCGAGAGAGATGGAGTAACTGGAGAACGAAAACTGCTGCTAGTCTTAAATTAAAACTTCCTCTGTGTTACCAGCTTCACCCAGGGAGATTGTTCTATGACAGAGCACAAAGCTTCTTAACTCTGCTTTCTCTGCTAACCCTTCTTTTCTTAAAACACTGGCTGAGAAGGCAGATCCTGGAAATAGCTTCCCACCCTCTGAACGTAGTGAGCCAAAGGCATCAAGAGCTGGCTTTGATTATCAGTTATAGGGTCCATGGATTTTCAGTTAGTTAGTTGCAGTAGCCTGATCTTTTGCTCTCTGCAAGCTCTGAGCACTGACAGGTCCACAGAGCCTTTCATCAGGAGGTTAAACTAAAAATGTCCACACAGCATTCCAGGGAGACGACGCCTGGGTTTGCCCGTCTTCTTGCCCCGGCTGTACCTTGAGAAGGCACCTGCACCCTGTTTCTGTCCATCCCCTTCAACCATTTCCCGACACACGTCACTGCTCTGAAGATTCTTGTTTCAGACTCCGACAACAGAACGAGCCTGTTACTGGGGAACCAGGTGCTATAATGGGAAACAGAATGGAAGAGCAAAAGGAAGTGTGTGCCCTGAGCCTCTGACAGCAGACGATGCTGCAGTGATTTCCCTGCCCGCAGCCGGTACAGAGCATGCGGCTTGGCCCCAGGTGTCACATCATGCTCTGGATTTCCAACTGCTGGTGGCAGTGAAGCAGCAGGACTCTTCTACAGCAAGTGGAACGGTCTCTTAACTTTCTAAACCTTTTACCCTTTAACATGGTTTTTAATTGCAATTTGAAGAACGGTGATGTTCTGCTCTAACACATGAACTGATAAAAAGAGTTGGGAACTGAACCCTGGAACCTTGTTCTCAACAAACACCTTGTTTACCTTGGCACGGGAAAAGAGGTTCTGTCAGAAGCCCTTTGGCCGACACTAACACCAAGGTCTTCAGCTGCACCCAGAAGTACCTTGTCTTTTTTTAAATCTCATTTGTGGCAGGCTAGACAAACCTGTACAGAGATGTGATTCTATGATTCTATGATTCTATGATTCTATGACCTGATACTGTGGGATGAGGAGAGATGGCATCAGGTATAATCCAGTAAGCGGACAGCAGCGCCCATCCCTTTTCAAACTGGGGACGCTGTGACTGCTGGGCTGTGTCGTGGTTCTGGGCATCAGTCAACACTGGCAGGGCTCCACCTGACTGCTGCTGACAGCAAACTGTGGAGATCAAGTCAATGCTCTGGAGATAGTGCTGGAGACATCTTTGTCAACTTATCATCATCGGCAGGTGCGGACCAAAGCAAATGGCTGTTCCAGCCTGATTGGCTGGGAGCAGCATTAATTGCACCACTTAGTAAGCAATTAGCAGTGAGCACCAGAAGAAGTTGTATTATATTTATGTGCTGCCTGTAGCCTCTGAAACAATTCTTGTATTTAAAACACAAATATGTCGTGCCTTATCTCTTGCTTCACAAGGGATTTGTTTAACTAAGACTCTGGCTGATATGAGCAGACTCTTAAATTGAAAAATTGCAACTCATTCCCCCACAACATTGATAGGAGTCTTATCAGCCCGAGGAAGTGACAAAAACATATCTCTTCTCCAACAGTGTAAGGATTAGCTGAGCGGCAAAAGAGACTCATTTTGTGTCTCAGAAATGAAAATAATAGGTGAAAAGCTTTGTCCTTGATTGAAAGCGTTGGCTGCGGGCACAGGGCGGGTTGTCACTCTCGGGTTTACTCCTGAGTGTCAGCAAGGCCACATCACCTTCATCTTGCTGCTCCAACATGAAGCGAGTGCAGCAGTTCCCGGGGTGTGAAACGTGTGGAAGAAGAGGGAATGTGGAGGAAGAGTTAACTGGAAGATAAGAATGGTTGTTGTGTCAAGCCACTTCACTGCGTGTTGATAACAGTGAGTCTGTCTGGAGCCAAGATTTATTGTCTTAAGATGCTCATTAAATCTCAGTGCTGGTGGTATCATTTGAGATACTGTCTCAACTCAACAAACTGCAGGGCCAAAACATGGTTTTAACCTCAAAAAAGCTTACAGTGAGCACCAGACAGCTGACAGCAGCTGGATGCGGACACGAGATCGGAAGGAAGCTGGATGATGCTCTAGAAATGCAGCAGATTGTCTGTGTTCAAGAGTCCTGGAGAAAAATGGTTTTTGAAAATGAAATAGGAAGTTCCTGAAAGAGAAACTTACGAGGTGAGATGCCCAAGTTCACGCCAGGAATCTGTGACAGATTCAGGACACGATGCCGGTGCTGAATTTCTCAGTTCCATCCTCGGCAGCAGATGATGCCTCTTGTGAGTGCACCCAAACGCGCAGCGCCGGTGGAAGCCCTTTGCTGCTGGTAGCACACAAAGGGACTAGCAGTGTAGTAGTCCTTGCAGAGATCCCAGCACGGTGTCCTTTCCTCTGGCTTTGCCCCCTGTTAGAGGAGTTTTATGTGAAGGGCAGGACTTCATGCAAAGCTCTCCGTGACTCTTTTCCACTCACAGTTTGCTTTCTGCAGATGGTGTTGGCTGGCCGGGTTCGATCACGCTGTGTGTGAAGCGGTGCAGTCCAGTGGTCGCAACCTGGGAGTCAAATAATCCAAGTCTGGGTTTTTCTAGCTTTCTCACCAATGTCAAGTGTTGGCGAGCACCCTGAGAGCATTTTGAGGTATAACAAGAGTAAGTGCAGTCTTGCATCTGGGCAAGAACAACCCCAGGGACCAGTATAAGTTGGGGACTGACCTGTTGGAGTGTAGTGTAGGGGAAAGGGATTTGGGGGTCCTGGTGGTCAGCAGGATGACTATGAGCCAGCAGTGTGCTCTTGTGGCCAAGAGGGCCAACAGCATCCTGGGGTGGATCAGAAGGGGGGTGGTTAGCAGATCAAGAGGGGTTCTTCTCCCTCTCTACTCTGCCCTGGTGAGACCACATCTGGAGTGTTGTGTCCAGTTCTGGGCACCTCAGTTCAAGAGGGATGTGGAGCTTCTGGAGAGAGTTCAGCGTAGGGCAATGAGGATGATGAAGGAGGTGGAGCACCTCCCTGATGAGGAGAGGCTGAGGGAGCTGGGTCTCTTGAGCTTGGAGAAGAGGAGACTGAGGGGTGACCTCATTAATGTCTACAAATGTTTGAGGGTGAGTGTCAGGAGGATGGAACTGGGCTGTTCTCAGTGTCATCTGGTGATAGGACGAGGGGTTATGGGTGTAAGCTGGAACATAGGAGGTTCCACATCAACATGAGAAGGAACTTCTTCCCAGTGAGGGTGACAGAGCACTGGAAGGGGCTGCTCAGGGTGGTTGTGGAGTCTCCTTCACTGGAGATGTTCAAGGCCTGCCTGGATGTGTTCCTGTGTGACTTGGTTTAGGTGACCCTGCTGCTGCAGGAGGATTGGACTAGATGATCTTTCAAGGTCCCTTCCAATCTGTAGCGATTCTATGACTCTATGGTTTCAGCATAGCTCTGCTTGACCTCTTCCTTGCTCATTTCTCCTCTGCAGCCCCACAAAGGGTTTGAACCTGGTACTTTGATCCCACGGTGTCAACATCCTGCTGTGCTGTAGTTTCCCTCTTTTATCTGGAAAAAAGAACTAAGTCTCTGAGTTTGAGTGATAGTAGCACTTCTCTCAGCATGTGGAGGCAGCTGCTTTAGAGGCTCTAGGCAGGCAGATTAACGTGGTGAGGAGGCCACAGAAAGTGACACGGCTGTAGAAGAGGTCAAAACCTTTTACTGATTAAAAACCAACAGACAAGAGTTAAGCACAGTTATTGCACTAAACACAAGTCAGTCCTTTGTTCTCTCAATCCTTTCGTACCCCACCTCTTCCATTTTCACTTGGAATTCAAGGTTATAACTGCCCACCCACATTAACATCTTCAGGAGCCACCCAGTTCCCTCCATGCAGACAGCAGAGTCCTCCAAACTGATGTACTTGTTCCCTGAACCACACTTGGTGCCAATTAAGCACCTTTGATGTGTTTAATCATTTTTGCCCTTTGGTCCACCTACTAGTGGCTCAGTGATTAAAGGGGATCAATGGGTGGGGTTTATGATTGAGCTGGATGGAAACTTTGTTGGATGATGATATGGAATCCTCGTTAGGAATCAGTGTCTGATTCTGCTTGAAGGTGCAAGAGCATCCAGGTCAGCTACAGGAAGGTGATTGTGCCCCTGTACTCAGCACTCGTGAGACCACACCTCAAGTACTGTGGCCAGGTTTGGTCACCACAGTACAGGAAGGACATTGAGGTGCTGGAACAAGTCCAGAGAAGGGCAACCAAGCTGGTGAAGGGGCTGGAGGACCTGCCCTATGAGGAGAGGCTGAGGGAGCTGGGGTTGTTTAGTCTGGAGAAGACTGAGAGGAGACCTTATTGCCCTCTACAACTACCTTAAAGGAGGTTGTAGCAAGGCTGGTGTTGGGCTCTTCTCTCCAAGTAGTGATGATAGGACGAGGGGAAATGGCCTCAAGTTGCATCAGGGGAGGTTTAGATTGGATGTTAGAAGGAAATTCTTTACTGAGAGTGTGATTAGATACTGGAATGGATTGCCCAGGGAGGTGGTGGTGTCACCAACCCTGGAGGTGTTTAAGGAACGAGTAGATGTGGTGCTTAGGGACATGGTCTAACGGTTGGACACTAGGATAAAGGTTGGACTCGATGACCCTGGAGGTCCTTTCCAGCCAGGATGATTCTATGATTCTATGATACAGCTGAACTTACCAGCTTTTAAAATGTGGGGTGGCAAGTCTTCCAAAACCAGGCTCAGAACTCACCTGAGCCAGCACCTGTCAGTCTGGAACATTTTTACACTACATTTAGGTTTAAACCTAATTCCAGACAAAATGCCCTCAGTGTCTTTTAGAATAAAACTGTATGGCCGATGTCTTAGTCGTCGGAGATGGGTTTTGACTGCATTGAGGGGAATTTATGCGAGATCCTTAGTTCCCACTTAAAATTCCACAACTGCACTTACACTCAAGTGGAGTAATTCTCCCTGAATGGATCTGCTTCAATTCATCCAACTCTGGATCACTTCCCTCTCCTTGCAAGGAACACGAAAAATAACTCGATTAAAGTGACGTTGCATTAATGGTGAATCATGGCAGCTAATAAATAGTCAGTGCTTTACGTGCCGCGTTTAGGTTCCTTTCTTCAGCTCACACTGCAGCACGATCTGACACTTGTGTGTGTTAAATCATCTCCAGTAGACAGGGTGAGCAATGAATTGGGTGTGAGAATCAGAGCAGCATTCTGGAAAGAGAAGGGGCTCGTCAGACTCCCTTCAGACAAGTGCCTGCATGAGGACTGGGGCAGTTCACATGAACTAGGACCATCAGATTCAAGGACCAGACTGGAAATGAACTTGTAATTTTTTGCAGAACACTCTTCCTTCCAGTACAATAAGTATTATTTTTCCCTTAATTACTACCATCTTTATTATTTAATAACTTGAGTGAAGAAGAGCATCTCATCTGAGGTCGAAAAGGTTCTTGGTGTTTCATCCTACCATGCAAAATTCAGGATTCACAACTGTAAAATCCCAAAATGTTTTACAAGTGGCCCTGATCCAGCAAGGACCTACCCATCTGTTTACCTGAATAATCATAAGCATTTTATTCCACTAGTGCCCTTTGTCTCACTGGGTCTTTACACAGAACCATCTGCTTCAAATAGGCTTTCAGGCTAAGCTCACCAAGACCCTCACCCTTGTAATCTCACCTGTGCCTCTGACCTTGCAGAGTGTCTCTGAATGAAGGATTAGGGTCCACCTCATGCAAGGCAGCTTGTGAAAGCAGGTCCACCGTTGCAATTTCTAATTGGAGTCAAGGAAGCTTTTCTGGAATACGTCTTGAATTTCTGATGCACTTGGCGTAGGACACAGCAAGAAGCAGAATGCAAGCCCACCTGCTCCGTGTGTTGTCTTGTCTGCAAGTTGCTCCTTGGGCAGCCAAAGCAGGAAGGTAGAGCTCTGGCTGTTTATTCCTCTTATTATATCTCTTTCCAAAGAGAAGCACGTGGTGAGTGGAAGTGTCACTACACAAAGGAGAACTTCCAACAGGCTGTCCCCCAAGCAAGCAAGAACATGGCCCGTTGAGGCATGTGTCCAGTGGCAAATGAGTTGCCTCTCAATAGAAACCTTTCTTGAGCTACATAACCTTAGCACAATCAACCTAAAAGGAAGGTAATTTCTTCAGCCAAACCCACTTAGCCATCAAGCACCCCCATTGCTTTGAGGAGTTCCTGCAGCCCTAACTAGCAGAAGAGACTCAGCCTTAGCAACGCGTGGCCTCGCCTTTCGCAGAACTGGTGCTGATGGAGTGAGGAGCTTGGTCTTTCCAATTTGAGACCGACACTTCCATGTTTGATGTCCTTTTGCTCTAGCAGGATGGAATGCTGGCTTACTTCGGAGGGTTTGAAAGGATTTCCTTCTCCACTGTACCCTTACCTCCCATGCCTTTCCCTAATTCTGTATTTGTTTAGAATTTCAAATATTCTTCTAGAAGAGCTTTAAGAGCAAGAGGCACAAAACTCCTGTAGTGTATCTTGAGGTCAAACCATACATTCAGCCTCATTTTCATGTTATCATCAGCACTGAGAACCCCAAGTCTCATGTCTTGGTCCTGCTTTGAACAAAGGGTTGGACTAGGTGACCTCCAGAGGTTCCTCCCAAGTAAATTATTGGGGTAGAGTCTATGGTTCTGGTCTATCAGATGAAGCTTTTAAAAGCTGGAGCTGGAGCTGTGAGATGCAGAATCCAGAGATGAGTATTTGACTGCAGTCTCCTGTAGTGACCTGATTGCAGTCGTGCTTTAAATTAACCACAACTTCACTTAATTGTGCTTTTGGGACATTTTCTGTGATAAACTATTCTCGTACTTTATATCTCCCTAAATTATTTGTAGCACTGTTTGCAAACCCACAGAAAAGGGTGCCTGAAGAACTAGACAACGGGAGAGATGTTCTGAACTGCAGTCCTGTGTGACTGCTGCTTTGCAAAGAGTTCATGGAGAAAAGCAAAGGCAGCCTTGCTCTTTGGAGTCTGACAGCTGATGAGGAAATGCTTGTAAATCTGGCTCTTTCTTTTCTAATTGTTTTTGTTTGTCTGCCTTTATCAGGCACTGAGAATGGTTGTGGGCTCTTACTCCTTCCACAACCAGAAACTGCTCAGAATCCCTGCCGTGATAACACTGTGGCCTTCTGACTTGTGAAGCTTGCAGAGACTATTTCATTCTGTTGGGCACTTGGTTGTTTTCCTGCTTTTCAAAAGCCAGGCTTTGGGTTGGCAGATTCCTTGTCTTCAGAGCTGGGGAAGCTGCTCTTGGCTCAGTTCTGAAAACCTTGAGAAACACGGCAGGGTTAGGAGGTCCAACTGAAGGAGTTATGATTGCCTTCCTTTGATAGTGGAATGCTTGGGATTAGAAACCATAATCAGCTAGGTTCTTGGTCCTTCCCCACAGGTAAATCCCTGCAGGGGAGCAGGCTGTATCTCAGGTTTGGCGTGTGGCACCCCGTGGTGTCCCTTACACAGTTGATGTGTTAAAAGTTACCTCCACAGGACAGCAGCATTGTTGATTTGATGCAGAAGACATGAAGAGTGGTAAATCTGTTCTCAGCACTTCAGGCTGTGGTGTCTGCTGTGGCAGTGGTCAAAATTTACACAAGCAATAGGGGATGTGGGCAAAGAGAGAGTAGTAGCTGGTGAATGGTAGCTCATAATCCTCCCTCTCTCATAATCTGAAGGTGCTGGGAGGCTTTCTAATGCCTTTGCCCCTTGTGTGCTCCAGCTTGTTTGGATCTGGAACAGATTATGCTCTTCATAATTAGTTGCCTGTCTTCTGCTGGGCAAACAAAGCTAAGGAAGGAGAGGGAGCCCTTGAGATGATGTCTGAGCAGTAAGTTCCCAGTGTTTTATTGAGAATCCAGCACTTCTGTTCACTAATTTCCCCAAGCAACTGGGATTTACTCAGGGTTCCCAGTTATAATTAAATGATAAATCTCAGCATGGACAACGTCCAATATAGAGTAAGTTGGCTCTGCTGGCATGGAGCAGGACCCCAGGTACATTGAACCAGGAAGACTCTTCTTCACTGAGAGAGTCATTGGCCACTGGAATGGCCTGCCCAGGGAGGTGGTGGAGTCGCCAACTCTGGAGCTGTTCAAGGCAGGATTGGACGTGGCACTTGGTGCCATGGTCCAGCCTTGAGCTCTGTGGTGACAAGTTGGACCTGATGATCTATGAGGTCTCTTCCAACCTTGGTAATACTGTGATACAATGCAGCTTGGGACAGTGGTGCTCTCCTGTCAGAGGGCAGACAGAAGGCAGACACCAGTGCTCAGTAAGACAGGAGCTGGCTGACCAGTGAAACGTAGCGGCCGTAGTCTGCAATGTGCAACCTCTACGCAACGTAAAAGGACTTAATATTTCATCTCCAGTGTGAATTCTCCTTACATGGCTCTTTATTGTTGTTGCTGCTTGCAAGAACAATCCTAAAAGAGGGTGTTGATTTATGAACATAGATTGTACTGTGGTTTTTATTGCTTTACCCATTTCCCTAAACCATTAAACAAAGCTACTTCACTTATCAGCCAGTGAACCTTTATAAAATACTTTTATTAAAAAGTTTGCAAGACTTGGCTCCAACGGGCCCCACAGCTCAGCTGCAGGTGGAGGCTGCAGCTCTGCACATCAACAGGTTCTGCTGAAATCAAGTGGCTTCCCAGTGCCCTGGCACATCTGGCTTAGCCTCTGGATCTGTGTTGGTCTAGACTGACACCGGCCTCATGAGAGCCATCACTTACTGACTCCACAGTGGAGACTCCTGGCTCTGATGTCCCTCACATGGGCAACATCTCTGCAACCATCCCTAGTCCTTTAGGCATTCACAGCAATCAGGAGGTTAAATCATACTGAACAAACAGCAGTGGCTAATGTATGTGCAACACAATACAGCAGAGGAAGTCTCTCTTGTGGGCACAGAGTGGCAGGACTAGTAATTTTATGAATGGTATCATTAATAAAATATACTTTATTCTATTTGATGCTGACTTGGGAAGGTTCCTCTATGGTTATTACATTCCTTAGCGTCAAAATTTTTTTTCTAAAGGCTTCACTGGAGGCTAAATTGAGATCTAATACAAAATTCAAAGAGGTTCTGCTGAAATGCCATTAAAATTTTAACTTTATGTTCTTTCAGGGGTTTAAACGTTACAGAGGCAAAGCTGTACGAGCCAAAAGGAATTTAACTGTAAGATGCCTGTGATCTGTAGGATGTCTAACCTGATGTAGATTCTTTGGTGGGTTATTTATTCTGGGTGTTTTATTTAGTGCATTTGTGTTCACTAACTAAGGGGTGTTCAGCACTTGATCTTTCCAAGTGGTTTTCATCAGGAATTTTCAAGCCTTTCTGTCCTGTGAAACGAAAATGAGACCAAGATTTTTCTAATCCAGTGAAAAGATGAAACTGTTCTTCAAAGTGTGGCTGGGAGATGTTCCCATCTGAAAGGAGACAGAAAAGGTGCTTAGGCCTGATTGCTCTTACCCAGGACCCACTGCTTGTGGCCACTGCCAGCCTTCTGAAGGTGCTAACTGGTCTCTGACCGTGTGCAGCCTGTGTGACCCAAGAGTGTTGGTTCCTGCCCAGCTGAAACCTGGATCTGCACCAACCTCCTACTGCAACTCAATTCAATGGGAAGGATTCCTGGGGGGTGGGACTGTAAAGGAGCTGGAGTGTCCCATGACCATGGCCCCATGATGTCTGTTTTCTTCCATGAAGGACTCTTGAGGGGTGGGACTGTAAAGGAGCTGGAGTGTCCCATGACCATGGCCCCATGATGTCTGTTTTCTTCCATGAAGGACTCTTGAGGGGTGGGACTGTAAAGGAGCTGGAGTGTCCCATGACCATGGCCCCATGATGTCTGTTTTCTTCCATGAAGGACTCTTGAGGGGTGGGACTGTAAAGGAGCTGGAGTGTCCCATGACCATGGCCCCATGATGTCTGTTTTCTTCCATGAAGGACTCTTGAGGGGTGGGACTGTAAAGGAGCTGGAGTGTCCCATGACCATGGCCCCATGATGTCTGTTTTCTTCCATGAAGGACTCATTTAGCAGAGCTAATAACTAACAAGGGGAAACAGCTAGAATGTCATCAAAAGACAGAATTTTCCTGCTTTCTGTGAAAAACTCACCTTTTGGTAAATGTAACTGTTCAACTAGTCCTTGGCTCATCAGCGACTCCAGAAGATGTAGAAGTGCTTTCGTGGGTTTACTGCGTATTACCTCTGCTGATGGTTTTAATTTACAACCCAGAGCTATAAAGCCCTGGGAAAAATGTCTTTTGCAGGCTGTGAAGCATTAGCACTCTCATATAATATTTTTAATATGCCACAGACACGGCAATTAAAGTGCCTGCTGATCTCAGAAGCATCTCCTGTGGCACTTTTGCTTTACACTATCCAGGAAAAAAATCCCAAGTTCTCATGCCTCTCTGAAATGATTGCACACTGCTTTTAATTTTGATGATAACTACTGAAAAATGTATGAATAAGCTTGTCTGCTATCAAAAGCTGCCTCATGGAACTTTGCTCTATTGGCACTCGTGGTGATCAGGCAGTGTGTGTCATCTCATTTAGGTTTGAAGAATGTCTGCGGGAGCGGCACGGTGTAGGACTCCAGACAGGCAGCTCTGGGAAGCACAGACTGTCTTCAGCTCTGCTGTGGCCCCAGAGGAAGTGGCAGGACTACAAATGCTCTTTCTTCCCTGGCCATCCAAAATTCCTTATCAGCCCTGCCAACACATCTCGGGTGTGAGCAGGGAGAATGTTACCAGGATGAGTACAAAGCTGTTCTTTATACCAGAGAAGCATCTAGGTGGGAAAAGACCTTTAAGCTCATCGAGTCCAACTATGAACCCAACTGTCCCTCAACCAGCTCCATGTCTACACCACTATTGAATACTATGAGTGCAGAGCCATCAGGAGCCACCAGCACTGAGATGATCCCTTCTGTGAGGAGTCTTCTGTCACTCTCTGGCTCGGACAGAATCTAGAGCCCCACACTACCCATAAGAATAGACATGGGGCTGCTCTCAGCTGTAGCTGCTCCTTAGGCTGCGTGGGGATGAATCTCTTTAGGCAGGAACGTGTAACACAGACACCACAGCAGCCTGGCTGTGCAGGTGTGTTCTGCTGTGGTTCCAGAGCTGTGATGCTCTTAGAGCACCCAGGCAAAAGGTTCATTTCCACTATATTATTATTTCATGGGAAGCAAATGTACCAAGATAAACGTCAGTGGAAGGCAACATGATGCTTTTACAGTCAGCTGGCTCTGGCAAACAAACTGGTCAGCAGCACCTCATTAGGCAGATCACCCTGCACAGGCTGAGAGAGCCAGTCGTGCCAGAATCAGTCACAGTTTGCTAACAAAAGGAGAGTTTGTGTGCAGCCCCTGGCTTCCAGTTAAAGCTGAAGATGTCAAACGAAAGCACTCGTGGAGAGGGTGGGGACAGGGCTGGAGGAGAAATGCTGTGAAAGTGTGAAGCCTGACTTCTCTAAGCCCCAAGAAACTTCCTCGCTCCACATAAACACAGGTTTAAGAGGTGGAAAGAGGCCAAAGGAAGCAGATAAAGCAGTAAGTGCTGTAAGAAGAGGAAGGAGGAGAGGATATGTGACTGGGGTATGATCCAGCTTCTAGGGCTTCTGGGCTGGAGGAGTTTGACTGGTGCAGTAAGGATTGTCCTTAGCCACAGCAGCATCGCAGTAGTCACGGTGAGAGTTAGGAGTTCAGCTCCTACGAGTGCCCTCGTACGCAGGTGATCATGAGTGTGTGCGTGAGGGCAGCACAATCTGTGAAGCTTTCTGACTCTGTTTGAGGAGAGAAACTGAACTGTCTTGGCTCACGCTTACTCCTTGTAAATTGTGTCCTAGTTGCTCTCGTGACTGTTTCCTAAGACTCGACCTGCCTTTGTTCTGACAGGGCTGAACGTTCCCCAAAGCGCTCTGCTCGTTCATGTGGAACAGGGAAAAAGCAGCTCCTTGCTGTAGCAGGAGTGACCCAGAGCACACATCTTCACCACAAAGTGACTAACCTGTCAACAAGCTGTTGGCACCCAAGTTTAAATGAACAGTCTCCACAAGGTAATGAATGTGTTCGTGCACGGGGTTGGTTTTAATCCTTTTGTTTTCATTTCAGTGAAATGGAGCAGAGAGAAGTCAAATCTTTTGGGGAGAAAGGGAAATGAAAGAGGAGGGCACAAGGACCTGTACAAGTGAATGGGTCTTGCCCCTTTGGTTTTATGCCTCTTTCATTAACACTTCATGTAGCATCACATCTGCGTTCAGTGGAGAAAGAAAATGCTTCTTGCCCAAAAAGCTCCAGTGCACAAAGGAGACGAGCAAAGCACTGAGCGCTGATGCATCAGGATGTGAGGTTTTTCTTTATACATGTAATGTCATAAATGCAATGTGCATGTGCAGATGCTAAAAGCTGAACTTCCTGGTAGCTCAGTCTGAAGGCTAGTTATTTCCTGTCACAGAATCACAGAACATGAACTCGAAAGATCATCCAGTCCAATCCCCCTGACACAACAGGGTCACCTAGACCAAGTCACACAGGAACACATCCAGGTGGGTTTTAAACATCTCTACTAGAGAAGGAGACTCCACAACCCCCCTGGGCAGCCTGTTCCAGCGCTCTGTCACCCTCACCAGCAAGAAGTTCCTTCTGATATTTATATGGAACCTCCTGTGTTCCAGCTCACACCCATTGCCCCTCATCCTATCACTGGATGACACTGAGAAGAGCCTGGCTCCATCCTCCTGACACCCACCCTTCACATATTTGTAGACATTAATGAGGTCACCCCTCAGTCTCCTCTTCTCCAAGCTCAAGAGACCCAGCTCCCTCAGCCTCTCCTCAGAAGGAAGGTGCTCCACCTCCTTCATCATCCTCATGGCTCTGTGTTGGACTCCCTCCAGCAGCTCCACATCCCTCTTGAACGGAGGGGCCCACAACTGGACACAAGACTCCAGGTGTGGTCTCACCAGTGCAGAGCAGAGGGGCAGAAGAACCTCTCTTGATCTGCTAACCACCCCTCTTCTAATCCACCCCAGGATGCTGTTGGCCCTCTTGGCCACAAGAGCACATTGCTGGCTCACGGTCATCCTGCTGTCCACCAGGACCTCCAGATCCCTTTCTCCTACACTGCTGTCCCTCTCCTTAATGATCTTAAAGGTCTTTTCCAACCTGTGCCTCTGTGACACTCAACTTTTTCTTATCCTTCAACTCAAACTAACTGGATCCTTTAGTTCTGAAATTTCAGCTTATTAGGGAACCGTGGTTTTTCAGACCTTGGCAATTCATCTGTCTCACACCACAAAACACCTAGCACGACGGTAGGTGAAGAATTAGGGTCTATTCTCACTCTCATGGTTGTAATCTCATGATTGTGCTTTATTAAAATGAGATGCTGAGTAATTAAAGGCAGCCTAGGCAGCACGTGACTGGATAAATACAGGGAGATCTCAAGGTTCAGTTGGCAGCTCTAGAGACTCACTGTTAGAATAGACTGCCCGTGACTATTTTCCTTTGAGTCAGAAGAAAAGTGAGGCTTAGGAGATGAGCGAAGCACTAACTGTCTTCCCTGTACAATCTATCTCAGATGGGTTTGCAGGTGCCTCGCACCACCTCTGCTGAAATGGTCACTGGCCTTTGGCTGGTTTTGGGCCAAAAAGACAAACTGTTGGCTCTTGGAGCGGAGGCAGCGATGTTCATCCCGGGAAAATGCAAACTCAGCTCATGATCTTAGTCTCTTTTTACACTGAAGTAACTGGGATCCTGCTCACCCAATCCCTTGCATCTGTGACTGTCAACTGGAAAGCAAACTGCTCCTAATTCCACCTGAAATGCAAAGCTTTGGAAAGCAGAATCGATGAGTATCACGGGAGCTGCTGCTGAATCGCATTAACCTCACGCTGGTGACAGCTTTCCGTTGTCTGAATTTGCTGCTATTCCATGTGTTAGTTCAGCACTGCAACAAGAAATGAGTGTTTAGTTCCCCAGGAATCCGTGGAGCCTCCTCTGATTGACGCTGACGCCAGCTCCGTGCTCACCACATGGTGTGTTGAACCCTGCTTGGTGTTTGTGCTCTCCCAACTTACCAGAATGACTCCGTCTAGTGAAGGGCTTCCTGCTCCGTCTAAGACTCTTAAATGAAACACATGGTGCTTGCTGGGAGTGTGAATGAGCAGGACGTGCTGCCTCTCCTGTGCTGAGAGTGCCAGGAAGCGCCGGGCTATTCTGGGAAGAGGTAACAGACTGAATTAATGTGGTCTCTCATGGAAATTGGTCCAGGGTTTTCCTATTATTTATTCTATGGATGAGGATAAAGGTCACTCTCTTTGAAACTGTCACCCCCTTTTCAGCTCTTCGTACCAAGAGATGCCTTAGCAGTCACCTGATGGATTTCATGAGAATTGGATGTTGTCTCCAAGAGCCAACCGTAGCAGAGAGACAGACTCAGCTGGGGAATTTCCCTCCAGAGAGGGTTTCATTTGAATTAGTGGATAAAGCTTCTTCAGAACATCTGTCCCTGCTTCTACGCTCTTGCTCGTGGTGGTAACAATAGCAACTATCCAGTGTTTTCTCACCCATGTTTTTTAAATCTTTGCCGTGGGTACCGTGCAGCATCATCAACTGGTCTCTGCTTTTCTTCTCCCTTCTGTGGGCTTTGCCTCTTAGACTAAACCAGACATCTGAACTAAACTAGACATTGCTTATGCAGATCGTTGAGAAGTGGCTGTGTCAGCAGGTGTGCTAAGCTGAAGACCCTGTCTTGTGGTGGGCTTGTAGTGTTCATTAGAACCTTAAACCAGGAGAAAGGAACAAAGCACCCAGGGCAATTAAAGCCAGCCCACATCCATGTCTAGGGAAACAAAACATGTGGTAAGGATGAGATTAGTAACCTCCAGTGACTAACATGCAGCACTTCTTGTGAGTCACTGCCAACAATTCACTTGTAACCACCTTTTTTCAAACGTGCACTCGATGGTGTCTGACTTCCAGTCTTTGGCGACGACAAAACCTGACCTTTAATTTCTGCTCCTTGTCCTCTGCAGCACAGCCAGCTGTAGTGATGACAGTGCTCTGCCCGTCACACACTCTGCTCTCAGCTTCACAAGCAGCCTCCTCAGAGACAGGATGTTCTTTTGTATTTAAAACAAGTTAAAAGTTACTTCTACAAATCGTGGTCTTGACACTCAGTTGCATCTGAGCAGTCTCTGGTGGGAGATGTTGCCTCTGGTTCTGCAGAGTTTTCATTGACACCTGGTGGTGTCTGATGAGCAGAGGACAGGTAAAGCTGGAGTTTGGTCAGTCTTGCTGCATCCTGTGTCAGTGTCAGCTGGATTCACATGCAGACACTCATCCTTCAGCTCAGTATCCTTCAGCACAGGATCTGTAAAGGTGATTAAAACAGGATCACAAAAGGTGATTCAAAGATAAAGAGGAAAAGAGTTTCTGAAGCAAACAGCTAGATGGCAAAATAGAGAAGAACTGGTTTTTAACAGGGAGGATGCACAGAACTGGAATATCAAAGCCACCTAAACATTGGTTTAAACTTTAGTGTGTGTGCAAGCACGAAAACAAATGAAAATGTCTGGTTATTGCTACAATTGCATTTTAATTTGAAAATTAAAAAAAATACAGCAATTCCTTGGAGTTTTGTGTCTGGCTTTTCAGCCAGGAAGGAGATGGAACTGCTGCAGAAAAGCCTTGCTGTCGTGTCCCTGCATTCAGCAGTGTCAGTGCTAACAACACTGACAGCCCTGCTGAAGGCAGCCCCTGGCGTTTCTGATGCTGTTGGTTCAACTCTGAACAAAGTGACCGAGCGACAGAGACAGCAGCAAAGGAGGTGGCAGCTTGTGGCATCATGGTTTCCACTGCAGCTGAGATCTGAGTTTGTGTAGAAAAATCAGCCTAAAGGTGTCTGGTGTAGGATCCCGTGCCCTAACACAGCAGATACACCCTGCTGCCAGCCTGTGTGCTGGTCCTTTGAACCCCGAGGAAGTCACTGGGAATCAGCAGCAAGTGGTCCTTGGACTTCCACATCAAGAGCAAGACTTGCTGCGATGGGGTAGACCATAAACATTCTGTGATGCAGTGATCCTGTTCCATGATGGGAGGTTTAGTCATTCACTATCTGAAATGATACAACTTTTAATTGTGGAACATATTTGTCACTCTGCTCTGACAGGGGGATTGGACTAGATGATCTTTCGAGGTCCCTTCCAATCCTTGATGATTCTATGATTCTGTGATTGCTGTTCTTGGGAGGGGAAGTCAGAGGGAACACAACCCTGTTGGCAAGAGCATTGTCTGTTCCAGAGCATTGGGTCTGTGGAATGTTCATCGTGCTTTCTCTTGGTAGACAGTCCTCTTTGAAACCTGAATGTTCTTTGCTTTCCCTTGACCTCTTCTCTCTCCAGACATACCCATCAGATGGACTAAAACCTGAATGTTCTTTGCTTTCTCCTGACCTCTTCTCTCTCCAGACATACCCATCAGATGGATTTTCTCACTTATTCTCATGATCCTTTATTTTATAGCTAAGGCACAGTGACAGAGCTCAGGGGGCTCACACAAGAACATGCCTTGAGTGTGGTAGAGGCAGGACCAGAGGAACATCTAGCCCTCACCATGGAAACTGTTCATGGCAGTGACACCGTGTGTCAGACACCTGCTGATAGCCCAGTGCTGCACAGTTTGTACCTGCTTCAGAAAGCAGTTAGCTCTTCACTCCTGTCTCTGCGGCTCTGCAGCCGTTGAGGTCTGTTTAGATGCCTGAAGAAAGTTGTGTTGTGTGAGGACCTTCTCTGCTGGTTTAAGAAATGAGAAAACAAAGGGAGCCGTGGTTAAGTGCAGCCACGCTCCTGTTTATACTAAACACATGGCCCCAGCTGATGATGCAGTGAGGGCGCTTAATTGCTTTTCTTATCCTTAACACAGACTATAAATCCCTGTTGTTGCTTTGTGTGCACCTGAATGAACTCCTGATGGTTCTGAAATGCCTTCAGGGTGAGAAAATACATCCTTAAGGTTGTTCAAGTGTGCTGCCAGTAACCAGCCTGGCAGTGACATGTTGGAAATGCTTGTTAAAAGGATCCTGAGATGCAATGTGAAAGGCATTATATTTGAAATTGAGCACTTACAGTCACATAAAACCCCGTTAAAAGACCTGTGGGCCCGGGCATTTCTTGCCATGAACAACTGGCAAGGCAATAGCAGGTTTTCTTTGTTTTCTAATCACTCCACTGTCGCTCCCCAGGATGCTGTGAAGCTCCTGGTCCACACCTTTCCTGGAAGAAGGATGCAGGATGAATTCTGCTGTGAGCTTAGTCCGAAGCAGCAGTTCCTCTGGTTCCCCATGCAAAGGCAGCTTGACGTTAGGTGTTGCCAGAAGAGTTGTGGAGGCAGCCCTGAGCGTGAGGGCTGCCCGCTGCAAGGGGAGGATTTATTGGCCGTTTCACAGCTGCGTGTAGTGCACTCAAAGGATGAATAAACAGTAATGAATTGGAGCAGCTTATGCTTTATTTATTTATTTTCGATAGAGGGAATTGGAGAGTAGTTTTGAATCATCTGCTCTGCTCCTGGCCCTTGCGGTGGGTAATTACCTCCTAGGCTGCCTCTGGTCCGTGCAGTGCCCGTCCCTCTCCATCCCACCCGGGAGATCCGTGCGCTGAGCTAACAGCAGCTTTGCTGGCGCTGGGAGGGAGGGAGGGCTAAAGCCTTGGTATTTTGGGAGCAGAGCCAGCAGATCGTTGTTGTTGCTGAGCTTCTTGTGTTCCTGCTAGTGACACCCTGTTCCGCGGTTAGGAAGTGTCATCTCATGGATGAGCCATCCAGAGAGAGCAGCGTCCCTCAGCAGGATGAGGCTGCAAGGAGGAGCTGCCCACATGCAGATCTGTCCTGGAGTCAGTCACAGACTTAGGGGAGAAAATATCCCTCCAATCCTCTCTGTTAATTCTTTATTTCCACTCTTAAACTACAGTTCTCTGTGGGTGTTAATGCTGATGCACATGTAAATCCTCATCTTCCTTAGCTTTCTGCAGCAGGTGCTCACGTGCCAACTGCAGCAGCAGAAGCAGATGGTGCAAGTTGCTGAGGTCCCCCGGTAGTTTTTGGAATAGGAGATATTATTCTGAATCTCCTGGCTAATTATACTGTGGCAATGGCATTTTATCTGTCTGTGTTTTCCATTTCTTCTCCCTGGGCAAGCTCCTAAGCTAGAGGTGACTTCTTGTGGTTTCAGAGCCAAGCACCAGCAGAATTCTCACCTTTCCCACAGCAGTGGGAGTTTAATGTGTGGAAGTGCTTGATGCTGGCTAGACTAAACTTTTGTTGAGGATTCTGACAAAAAGTGTGTTTAAAGCTGGTTTTACTAGGAAAGGAATGGACTTTACTTTTCTATTGAGAATCCAGCCTCAGTGTTCTCATCAAGCAAAATCAAGTATTAGTTGGGCTGATCCATGTGTGGAAGGACAATGCTCGTGGCTGGAGACAGACACTGGAAAGTCTGGAAAGCCTGAGCTGCTTAGATCACAGAGAAGTAAATGTTGAATCAATAGCATCGTGTATCAGTGAAGGGGGATTCCAGAGCTGAGACTTTGGGACCTGAAAATGTATTTAGATGGAAATCAATTTTGGGAAGAATGTAATTTGAAGCAAAATAGAACTGCAAGGCTTCTGCAGCCCTCACAGGATGATTTCAGTAATGACCACGTCTCCACAACCAGAAGGGGGTCACTGTGGAAGATCTCTGCGTCTCAGATACAGTAGAGAGGACAAATGCTACAGCAACCACTGTGTACAGATATCCCTGGTTGAATCCAAAGGCAGATTTCCACGGGGGGGCCAAACACTGGTGTCTGCATCAGGCACTCAGGGGAGTGTGGCTGGAATACCTGTCAAAATCCAAATTCTGGGGGTTCAAAGAGGACCTCGTGCTGGCTCAGCCGTAAGGACTGGCACGAGTAGCTGCAAGACAGCAGCGGTGCTTTCAGGGTTTGTAAGTTTGAAGCTGTTTCCTCCTTCCAAAGAAGCACCAAGAAGTGGGAGGGTCTGAGCAGGAGGTCCAGCCCAGATCTGGTCAGCAGAGCTATTGTTCCCTCAGGCACTGGTGCTGCTGGAGCCAGGCTCTAGAGTAGGAGTAAGGGACCTGGGGGCCTTGGTGTACAGCAGGATGACCAAGAAGGCCAGTGACATCCTGGGGTGGATCAGAAGGAGGGTGGTTAGTAGACCTAGAGAGGTTCTCCTCCCTCTCCACTCTGCCCTGGTGAGACTGCATCTGGCATATTCTGTCCCGTTCTGGGCCCCTCAGGTACAGAAGGACACAGAACTGCTAGAGAGAGACCATGAAGATGATGAAGGGAGTGGAGCATCTCCTTGATGAAGAAAGGCTGAAGGAGCTTGGAAAAAAGAGACTGAGGGGTGACCTCATTAATGTCTATAAATATGTGAAGGGTGGGTGTCAGGAGGATGGAGCCAGGCTCTTCTCAGTGTCATCTAGTGATGGGACATGGGGCAGTGGGCGTGAGCTGGAACAGAGGAGGTTCCACATCAATATCAGAAGGAACCTCTTCATAGTGAGGGTGACAGAGCTCTGGAACAGGCTGCCCAGGGTGGTTGTAGAGTCTCCTTCTTTGGAGGCATTTAAAACCCTCCTGGATATGTTCCTGTGTGACTTGGTCTAGATGTTTCTGCTGTGGTGGGGGGATTGAACTGGATGATCTTTCGATGTTCCTTCCAATCCCTAATGCTCTGTGATTCTCTGTTCTAGCCCAGACAAAACCATAGCCCCCAGCTCTGTGAGACACCCGAGGTCTTGCTTTCTGCACAGAGCACACTTGGTCCTTTCCCATCGCTGTGCATCTCCCTCCTCTGCATCGACAGATGGAGCTGCTACAGCGTGAATCGATGGGCAGGCCCGGCTCGATCCGGCTGCAGCTACAGGGCTGAATGAAAATGCATCAGATAGACCTGGCACCCTTTTACCATCGTGTCTGTGTTTGTTAGCTCATCAAAATACATATGGATGAGGAAGATAAAACAATTGTTTTAAAGACCAGTTCATTGAGTTCTAATGAGTTTATATAATTTACTACCAGCATCCTTTTATCAGCTGCCAGCTCTCCTCAGTGACTTTCCTTTCGTGATTTCTTTTTGCTGAGACAAACCGATGCATTTTAAAATGCCTTGAATCTAGCATTTGACCAGGAAACTGTTATCTCCTACCGCTTCAGTCCGAAACTCGTCTGAGGTCTGAATTGATTCCACTTAAGTAGCCTTTCATTACTAATTGAGCGGCTATTACTAGTCCTCGCAGTTCCCAAACATTTAGTGGAAAGGAGTTTTGCCCCTGATTTCGGGCTGAGCAGAGGCGGGGGCTGTGGGAGCCGCACGAAGGCGGAGCTGCTGCTCGGCTGAGCCGTGCTGAGGGTTCACAGGTGCTTCTCCCCACCCAGCCCGGTGAAGTGGAGGCAGCTGCTTGGCCGCGTTCAGCCGCTGCTGTCTGGGGGGAAGAGAGCTGGAGCTGCTGCGCAGGCTGGTGAATGGTGCCTGATGAAGCCCGAGCACTTCAGCTCTTGCGATCGCCTGTGCAGACCCCAGACAACCCCCTCCCAGGGCAGTTTGAGCTCTTTGTTTCAGTTCCCAGCAGAGGGAGAAAGTTAATTAGCTGTTCTCTCCACTCGTGTAGCAACAGACAGAGTAATTAAAAATCAGAAAGGTACTGGGGCTGCACCTGGGGGTTTTTCTGATCCAGAACTTGTCTGTTCGTGGCTGTGTGGTCAGGGGAGCCCAGAAGGGCTTTCTGGAGGGGACAGGCATGCCAGGTTGCTCTGCTGCCTTGGAAGAGCAGAAGTAAGTCCTGCGAGAGCATGGACCTGGCGCCTGAAACGCCCAGGAGTCTGAGAGAGCCCAGGGCTGCGTTTGCCCCCTGCCTTCTCTGGGACTGCGAGCTGCTTCTGGCCGCACACAGACAGGCTCCGCTTCAGGGGCTGAGTCACAGAAGGGCAAGGACGAAGTGAGGGGAAAGAAACTGCAGTGTGGCCGTTCCCTCCCACTGCTTTTGTGCCACAGCAGGTCATGAAACTTGAAAGGTAGGAGAGACCTTTGTCACCCTTTCTTCCTTCTGTCCTTCTGGCTGGTGGCTGCGCTTAGAACAGCAAATCGAGTCCCACTGGTCTGGAATGAGGCTTCTGGAAAGGTTTTCATGAGCCTGTCAGCTCCCAGGAGTTAGCTGATACTACAGCTGGCATTTCTCGTGTTAATACATGGCAGGAAAGGAGCAGAACTTTCCACGATGAAGCCAGCAACTCCATCTCTCTCTCTCTGCGGTAGCTTTCAGCACAGAGCAGTGCCTGTGTGCTGCAGGTGTGACCCCAGAGAGAGACGAGGTTTCGCCAGAGCAGGGTGTTCATTCCGCCCTCCCTCAGCGATCTGACGGAGTTTGTTTAATAACATTCCTTTTGTTACGGCAGATAATCGTGGGCTGGCCCAGATAGCATCACGAATTTGCTCCTTTCTGATAACAGGATGTTATCAGGGCTTGAGCAGCACACAGGGTTTTACAGGATATGGCTTTAATTAAAATGACAATATGGGACAGGCGAGGTTAGATTCCTCAGTCTGGCATCTCTCTAACATCAGGCTGGAACGGGACAAGGTAATAAATGTCTTTCATGTGGTACCAGAGAGAAGGCAGAGAACTATGAATCATGTTTGCTGCAGCTACTGCACCTGAAAGGTGTCAGGTAGGAGGTCCGTGAAGGCACATCCAGTAACTGCAGAGGGCCAGTGGATCCCCAAGTGGGCTCAAACTGAAGCAGCAGGGTGTGCACCTTCCTTCTCAGTCTCTAGCAAAGGAAACCTCAGGTGTTGTGACCTGGAGTACAAGAGTATTGGAATCCTGGGGCTGTCCCATACGAGGGGTACAGCACCTTCTGTGTTTGGGGTGTCTGTGCCACCACAAAAGAAGTGTCCTTCCTTACCTGCAGTAAAAGGCCGGCTATCAACACAGCTGCTTTGTGCAGAGCCTCACCTCCTTGTTCCATCTGCTGCCTCCAGAACTCTGCAGACCTTGTTCCTACCCCCAACTCAGTTTCATATTGACAGCAGCCTGTTCTGTCACCTGCTCTATCCAAGATCAATGCCCGACCACATTATCCTGGTGGCTACAGAACCTCCCGAGACAGTGCTGATGCCGACAGCTGATGAAGGAAAAGCAGTTTCTTCAATAACAGATCTCCTCCAGAAGATGTTGGTTTGTTCTAACGAGTAAGAGGCCCTGCAAGCTCCAGCAGACCCTGTGTGGATGCAGGACCGGCTGCAAAACTTCTGCTTAAGTAGCTGCAGCCAACTGGGGGAAGCTTCAGTCTTTGGAGGTGCAGCTGTGACACTGCAGCACATCAAAGCAGGCACCTACCTTTGAGCGAGCTGACTGCTGAGTGATTTGAGTACTAAGCATCTTCTAAATTAGAATTTCACTCTCTTAACACCCTAACACAATCAAGGCTGCTTGTGTGATGTCCTAAATAACAAGAGCTGACAATGGATGAAAAGGCACCAGAAATCAGCTGACTTAAGGGAAAACAATTACTTTTACTCAGCAAGGCTGAAGTTAATAGTTTTGAATCACTGAATTGGCTGAAAGAAGCGTCCTAAGAGAAGAAAACTTCCTATTAATTGTAGTGCTTTCTCTTGCTTTCTTTTAGCCCTTTCTGTGTGTTTTGAAGGCTTTAAAGACTAAGTGAAAGTGCTCTGTATCCTGTCAGTACTGGCTTTGAACTCAGAGGTGAAAGGAAAACCCCTCGGTAGCTCTTCTCCTGAATTCACAGGGTTTATTCCCCTGCCGAATACCGAGCTCTAAAAGCCGGGTGTGATGTTCTGCTTTGGTGATGCAAAGCAACACAC
Source organism: Rhinopomastus cyanomelas (assembly GCA_013400115.1). NCBI lineage: Eukaryota > Metazoa > Chordata > Aves > Bucerotiformes > Rhinopomastidae > Rhinopomastus > Rhinopomastus cyanomelas. The sequence goes on along the minus strand of VXBP01000457.1, from coordinate 148,052 downwards.
ACAGATGGGATTGGGGTTAACATTTTTCACATCAAGGCCATGTCACTCAGTGCAGATTTCACTCAGGAGGCGCTGGAAGAACTGGGTTTGTGTTTTACTCTGCAAGACTCCTGGATTTACTAAAACGTGTGTGTGTGTGTGTTTAACTGCACCTGAAATACAAACGTGCTGTCAGCACAGGTCTGTGTTGTGGTCTGGAGAGCACAAACAGTTCTACCTTGGCTCACTACAGGTACCCTTCGAATAACTGCTAATGACTGTCCTTTAACTTCTAACTTGAAACAGCAGCTATTTCATATTATTTTATTTAAGCACTGAGCAAAGTAAAAATCTGTATCTCAATTGACTTTTCAGTTCTTCTCACATGAAGTGTGTGCTGCTAATAGCTTTGTAATGATTGCTACCTGGTCTGGCTTCTGCCCCCTCCACCACAATCCTCCTTTAGAGGATGACCGAGGAATTGCCTACTTCAGCTGCTTGTGTGTGGGGGCATAAAGAAGACTCGAAGCATGAAGAGTCCTGGCTGGAGGCTGAAGGAAAAACTCCCTGGTAAGCGCTTTCCTCTCAGAATTATGGACCTCAGTCCACGCTCTGCTTTTTGTTGTGCTGTCCCTTCTGCAGTGAGAAGTCGTGTGAATTGCTGTGATCCAATTATCCCAGTCTCTGGACTTACATTACAGTCACATTTAGATTCTTCAGGCAAAGTGATAAGTGAAGTAAAACCCCCTGCGTTCCACTTCTTCCTTGTCAGAGCTCCGTATGTTTTCTCTAGAGCCAGAGAAAACTCTACTGCATCTTTCATAGAAGGCCACTTCCACTAAGTTACTGTCTTCATGGTCTCTTGTGTGATTCCTTATGACAGAGTTCATTGTATTTGGTTTGAGAACATAATTAAGTCTTTAGTGTGTGGCAGTCGAGTGGCTGTCAGAGTTACAGGGCTTGCTGCTTCCCTCTGCTGCGTCCAGCTAGAACTGCTTGGCTACCTTCCATGAATCCTGTGCTGCAGAGACTCTGCCCTTCACTGGCTGGGAGGATGCACTGGTCTGAGGCTGGACCTGTAGTTCAGTGCATGCTGCAGCGTATCTGGAGCTACTGGCTGTTAACTGGAGCTACTGGCTTCGTCATCTTAAAACCCGCCTGGATGTGTTCCTGTGCAACTTGGTCTGGGTGATCCTGCTCTGGCAGGGGGATTGGACTGGATGATCTTTCGAGGTCCCTTCCAATCCCTAATGATTCTATGTGACTGCACCTCACAAGGAACAGTCCTGTTTGTCCAGGTGAGTGAGTGGCCGGTGGATCTGCCACCCTTCTAGACCTGCGTGTGTGTGGCCTTCGTACTTGCTTCTCCATCTCTGTGTACTTGGCTGTAGAGTTGGAGGAGAGCAAAGTCTTCCTGGCAAGGAAGTCTCTGTGGCAAGAGTTGTTTGTGTCATCACAGATCCTGGTCAGCTCCATGCAGGACATGCTACAGGGCCATGCTGCAGTGACCTCCACCTGGGAAGGACTTACCAGGTTTTGTACATTCCTGCTGCAGTCCCCAGTGAGGGCACTGGCATCACTGGCACCTAGTGGGCTTCTGTTGTTTCTCTGCATTTAGCTGAAATCATGTTTTAATGGTTGACTAGTTGTTGTCTTTCCAACCTGAGATCATCAAACAGCTGCAAGTCATGACATACAACAAATGATGGGTGATTCAGAGGTGTAATTACTAGGTGGGTGCCCTCTGCCTTTGTGCTGGAGATTAAAATGAGACTAATAAAGCAGAGAGTTCACTTTCCCTTTTCCCCTCTTGTTACTGAAAAGTCTCCATTATGTGCCTGTGTCAGAGGCCCAGCTGGGTGACTTGATAATACAACACCTGTATATTTCCAGTCCTAACAAATTGCACTTAATTAGGGTTAAAATAATTTCCCATCTCTCTTGACTCTCTGTGAGGCTCCAGTGCCCTGGTTGCCAAAAGGGGAGCTGGGAACTGTGCACGATTAATCCAGTGCATCCAGCTAATCAAAGCAGGGAGAGGTGTCCCTGAGCAGCCAAAGATGTCTGCAATCTCAGTGCCCAGTGCCTGCCTCAGCATCTTCCCCCACACACCTCAGCCTTCACAGGGAAGATGTGGCACCATCCAGCTGAGAACCTGGATCATCTCATTGACCCTAGTCTGGAGCATTAACCTCTTCCCTAGCCAGTTAGCTGTCGGCCTGTCTTTGCCAGGCTCCACACAAGGATTTTGGTTTTGTTTTGGGAGGCAGCAGTGAGGGGCAGGCTCAGCTCCCCAGTTCTATAGCTACTTCGTGGGTTTCTGTGGTCTAACAACCTGCAGTTCCATCCACTGGCATTTTGCAGCCAGGCTGCACTCACTAGGCACCGAGTGCACCTCAGCTTTCACTAATCTAATTGCCAGAGGGAGGTCTTGGAGAATTCTGCTCTTTCAGTGCTGTGTGAGTCTGAACTGAACAAATGGGGCAATAACTTCTCTCTTGATGAGAAGGTTCTGAACTCAGTGACAACCTTTTGAGAACACCACCACCTCTGACCGAGCCTGAAGTCATGAGACACGTCGCTGCCTTCCTTTGCGCTGCAGAACAGTCAGACTTGCCCCGTGTTTCTTGTCCCTTGCCACAGACAGCAGCATCCCTGCCAGCTCCAAACTGTGGGTTTGGAAGACCCTCTTGGTCTCTTGCGGCTCAAATGTGGAACCTTAGGATCATGGAATCATTAGGGATTGGAAGGGACCTCCAAAGATCATCCAGTCCAATCCCCCTGCCACAGCAGGATCACCCGGACCAAGCCACACAGTCAGTCAGGGTTAGAAGGGAGCAGAGGAATCAAATTATAGCCGCAAATTATAAGCAGCTACTGAACTGCTTGTCTGGTGGCCTGCTGCTTTTGGTTTTCTTTCCTTCTTCTCAGAGCACTTTCTAATTCACACGCATCTGCCCCGGCATCATCTGTTTCTTGCCGAGCACGTCACATTCCAAGTTAAAGTTCACATTGGAAGATCTGGACCAGGGTTCCAAATCTGGAACCCTAGTGAGTGACTTTAAAGGATGGGAAGTGCAGTAACTGGTGCTTTCTGCCTGCAGCCTGAGCTCCTCAGATGGGTTAGAGCACATCAGAGAGCAGCTCTTGGCCTGTGATCCAGCTGCAGTCACAACCTCAGTGCCTGGATGTGCAACCACAAATGTAAGTGGGATCGGAGTATTAATTTATGTGGGGAAATCTGAAAGGGCATGGAAATAAAAGAATAATTAATGCAGAAGGAGGAATTCTTCTTGGCCTGATAGAAGGAAATGCTATAGGTACGATTTCGAGTGCAGCTGATTTCTGCAAATTACAAATCAAAGTGTGAATTAGACATGAAGATTATGACATTTTCTAAATGCCTGAGTCTTATGATTCTTAAAAATCGATTAGTGAAGTTCAGATGTTCCTCACCCCCTTGGCATATTAATCCACATTTTCCTATTGTGATGCACAGCCAGCCACATCAGCATTTTACTTTTTATCAGATTAACTTTGCTCTGTGGTGTCTGTCGATGGTTGGAATGAGTAAGGAGCTGTATTGTATTTCATCTCTTATTAATCAATTTAGAAATAATATGGATTTTTAACTCCTCAGAAATGATGATTTGTGGCAGCTCAAATGGTGACTTCACTTTAAGGCAGTCAGGCGGAGTTGTTTAAAGAAACACCAGGGGCTGCATTAAGGTGTGGGTTTGCTGGGGTGTGTTTGCCTCTAAGGAGGCTAAACAAAAGGGTTTGTGTGGAAACAGTGAGGGTTGCTGTTGCTCTCTGTGTGCTCGCACTTCAGAGTGCTCTGCCCAGCAGTGACTTGGGGTCATGTTGTGGAACCAAGGAACTGCAGAGATCCTGCGATGCTCCCGAGTGAGTCCTGCTAAGCTGCAGAACAGCACCGGTGAGCTTTCTCCCAGGACATCTGGGTGAGGAATGCCAGTATTTGGAGTAGATGATTCAGCCACTAGATGTCCTAGTGCCGAACGGCAAACCCAGCCGAGCAGTGGTTGCCACAAGCTGGGGCTCAGAACACCAGGGTGATGAGCTGCATCATGGAGCACTGCGCCGAAACACGACTGCACACAGAACTCTTCGCAGAAGGCTGCTGTGCAGGCGGGTGCTGCTCTGCCTGTGCAGTGAGGAGGAGCTGTGATTGCCCATTTGAGCACGTTCTGCCTTTTTTCTTGCATTATCACAGATGGGGCCGTTTCTTTACTTTGATGCCACAAACCAAAAGACCCAGCTCCGTGGGACACGCTCGGAGGTCAGACACACGTTAGCTCTGTGCGCGAGCAGAGCGCGCTTTGTAGCCACCGCTGAATCAGCTTCCTCACAGCTCCTGCAGGTGGGTTGGAGCATTTTGCAGATCCATTTTGTTTAAAGTTCTTGTGAGAGAGAAGGGGAGGTATACGTGCTGGAAATAGGCTAAAAGCAAGTAGGGTGTTTCATTGGCTTCACTGAACATCACCACTTCTTTGTTGTTCTAGTTGGATAGTCTTGCTGCTCCTGCATTGTTTAGGTAGAGGTGTGGATGCCTGCATCCGAGCTGTGTCTACCTCCCTGTGATACACAGCAGTGCTTTACTCTCCTTTAATCACCATCTATTTTGAGTGCAGCAGTGGAAGGTTCCGTCAGGTTCCCTCAGGTTCCCGGGCCAGCTCCAGGATGTTTTTATTTGCCAGAGCTGCAAAAGGAAGCAGCTGAGTCTCTTCCTCTGCTCCAGAGAGCGTGTCACCAGTGACCCTCCCCAGCCTGTTACCTGCCATGCAGGTGGGGTGGACTCTGATCCACATCCTGGTGATGACTGCCAGTCACTGGGGGTTACCCTGAGGTTCTTCATCCAATGAGGACCAAAATGTGATCACCTGGCTGAGCACTGTTGTGGTGCACTTGAGAGACACTGAAAGCACCTTCACAAACTCAGCTGGAACATCCTGCTGAGCTTCCAGGGTGGAGGAGGTGACTCATTTTATACATCCTTTCTCCCCTCCCTCCAGGCAGTAGCTGTGTGACCTATTGGAAATTATTAGCTTATTGACATAGCTCTTGCTGGGAAAATTTACTGCCTCATTGTAAAGTGCCGGGAGTTTAATGAGTTCATGTGGTTGAAGGCTGGAAATCTCTTCAGCTCAACAGCACAGGACATTACCTGAGATGTAGAGATGTGGGAAGAAACGCTTAGAGGGATCTGGTGCCCTTTTTTTGACTTCTGCTCTCTTCTCCCCCAGCATAATTGCATTGGGAACCGAGCACTTGATACTTCCCTCTGAAGCACCAAATGTGGACTCAGCAGCGTGGGCAGAAATTGATGGTTGGTTGGGCTTGAAGCAGAAGTGGCTGCATTTACGTAGGAGAAAGGAGGGCTGTGGTGCCGACGCGTTAAATGGAGTCAAAACTTTCCTGTGTTGCCTCCCAGCTCTGGCCCTCGAGGGTAGTCTTGGGTCTGGTGTTTTCTTTCTCCTTGGAACCCTCTGAACTGGAGAGTGACCTAAAAGGCTGTTGCAGCAAATGTATTTTTCATATATTTTCTCCCTGCTGTTGCTCTTTGTTGTGAGCTGGAGTCTGGTGAACGTTTGATGGAAAGGGAATAAGAGATCTTCTGATGTGATGTTCTCAAGTATTGATTTATTTTCTCTTAAAGTTCTGTTTACAAATTCTTTTTGCTTTAATTATGTGTTTCCTCCTGAACACAGTAGAAGGGCAGCCTGCAGGACCAACTGCCAGAACCTCTGCAGAACTAATCCTGCTGTGCTGTCCCAGAATTTATCAGTCAGGGGTTTCAAACAGCTGTGAGTCCCTTTAGATGTGAGATGCATTCACACATTGGATGTTGTGGAGTGGACTTGGGGCTGGACTCTGGCCTGTGGTCTTGGTGCCTGATGAGAATGCTCCTTATTTCCAATACAAAAGGAAATGGAGAAGACCCAGTGTTCCAGGGGTAGTGTGCACACCAGTGCAGTATGGAACATCTTGGCAGGGAATAGACTGTGTTTGACTTCCACAGTGTTGTAGTCACAGTGATACCACCACCATCCACTTGTTCTTATCTCACAGAGCTGTAGAAATCTCCTGGTGAGATACGTCATCAGAATCAAATCTCATTTTGTAGCATTTCTGCTCCACTGCTGCAGAGTTTGTGCCCTCCTGTCACACCCCACGTTGCACTGGGGCTGTTTCCCCTTTCCTCTGCTGCCAACTACTCCTTGTGGCTCTAGCTCCGAGTGGTTGTGTGTTGGCTGCACGGATGGGTGAAGCACGGGGAGAGCTGCTGTTCTTGGTGACTGAAGAGTCTCTCCTTTGGTAGCTTTTCTTCCAGTGGTACCTTTATGCTTCAGGTTCTCACCCATCATCCCTCCCCAGAGTAGAAGAGCAGCAGTTCCACCTGAGCAAACTGGTGGGGTTTGGCCTTGGAGGTGTCTGGTGCTGAGCAGGAGTGGAGTAAAGACCTTTCTGTGCAGCTAGACCGTGGAAGGGAGGACGAAACAGTGACGCTCCTGGCAAGAAGAAGGATTTCTGATCGCAGAGCGGTGCAGCCGTAATAAAAATGCCCCAAAAAGCATTTGCCCGGGAGCAGGGGTCGGTCACTCTAACAGTGGGGCCGGCTTTTAGGGCTTTGTGCCCTACCTGGGACTCGAAACAGGTGAGAGGGTCGAAGACCCTCCAGAGTCTGGAGAGCTGCAGCTGGGGGAGCCTTAATTAGCTGCGGGTGGTGGGGCGGCTCATTAGGGATGCGGGGGGAGGGGCAGCTCATTAGGGATGCGGGGGGAGGGGCAGCTCATTAGGGATGCGGGAGCGCGCGGTGGTTCAGCAGTCGCGGCGGGAACGCGGAGCTGAGGGAGAAGGGCTGGGGCTGAGCCCTGCCCGCCCCCTGCTCTCCGCAGCTGGAGGGAGGGAGGGAGGAGGAAGAACCACCAGCAGAACGAGGAGAATTCTCCGGCTGGAGCTTGGCGGGGACCGAGCGGAGGTTCGGATTCGCAGCCCTGTAGCACCCCGGAAGCCGGGAGTTGCGGGACACGATGTGCGGAGGCTCCGGGGGGATGCTGGAGCTGCTGCTGCTGCTGCTGGGACTGTGCGGACGGGCGGCTACGCTGAGAGGTGAGCGCGAACCTCAGCTCGGATGACCCCCGGTCGCCACTCCCAGACCGGGGGTGCGGAGGTCTGCAGCGGGGTCTGCGGTGGGAGCTGCTGGGACCGGCGATTCGGGTCCCTCGGGCTGCGGGAGAGCTCCGGGCTGCCAACGCACCCGCGTCCCGGGGATGGAGCGTGGGGGAAATATGCGCACTGACCCCAGCCACCGCTCGGGTGGTTCCGAAATGGGGGGCAGGGGGTGGCAGAGAGACCGGGATGGCCTGGGGAGCGGGGCAGGTTCCCGAGTGCGGGCTGTACCTGCGGCGGGTGGGGAGGTGCACCAAGTCTTTCGGGTTTTTTTTAACTTTTCTCTGATAAATCGCCGGGGTGGATCGGTGCCTTTAGGGCAAAGAGCCCGAGGATGTCAGCAGCTCCTCATCGTCTGGCAGCCCCGACGCCCTGGCTGACAGGTTCTAAGTGTCGGAGCGCCGGGGTGGTCAGCGACCCTCTTCGACGGAAGGTGCCGGCACCCGGCAACACGCAGGAGGCTGACAAACGGCTCCCTCGGTGCGGATCTCTGCTTCCATTCGCTCGGCGTGCCCCGAGTTGGGTTGGTGTGCAGGGAGCGACCGCAGGCATCTCCCGGGTTCTGACATCCCACCCCACTCGTGGCCCTTCACTGCTCCCCTCAGCTGCAGCCATCGGCTACTCGAGCAGAGAGGAAAGCTGAGAGGCTTTGGGGTCGAAATATGACCTTTGGGTGTTTTCTGAAAAAGAAATAGCACTTCCCGGAGGACCAGTGGCATAAATCAAGGGAGCAGAATGAAGTCTAATGTCTCTTCATTTTTTTTTAAATTACCTCCATCAAGAAACATCTGTGGTTGGAGAGGAACGGTGTGCCCGTAAATCGGCGGCGTGAGGAGCATAGTGCCTTTAGCTCTGCACGTCAGGGAGAGCTCTGAGGCAGTCCGGGTGCTGTGTGAAGTGCAGGGCAGGATCAGGCCCTGTGCACATCCCAAATGCCACCCACGAGTGGGTGCAGCAGGGTGACTCTCCCCTTGCAGTTAAGGAACAGATTTCAACTGTTTAACTGAAATAATCTGAGTGGGACAATCCTGGTTCTAGACTGGAGCAGGGCTGCCTTTGGATGCTCTTTTTGAGGAGGAGCAGCCTGTTTTTCATCTGTTGGGTGTTTGTAGTCTCTCAGCTGTGATGTTGCCTGGTGTTTGCTGGTAGCTGTGGCTTCAGGAGTGATCTCTGTAAATAGCCCACTGAGCTGTAGGATTTCAGTTTATGAAGTTGTCTAAAAGCTGCCCCTGAAGCAAAGTGTACTGCAGGGTTCGGCTCTGAATGGGGGCTAGGGAAACATGAAATGTTTGTAGACACCCTTTGCGCAGCATTTGAAACCTATTGGAACGAACAGACGCACTCAGCTTCGGGCTTTTAACGGGAGGCATCGCACAGACACCGTGTTGGCTTGAAAATGGGAAGAGGCAGTGATTATCACCTCCTTGATGCATTGAAACTGATCTGAGCTCGCAGAAAGATGCCTCTACAACGTGAGCACTAGTGGATGCGGACGCCTAAAGCCATGTGTTAGTGTTTTAGTTTAAATGAAGGTTGTTCAGGGATTTTGCTTTTCCCATAGGGTGGCACTTACTGCTCCGCTTGGTAGCCACTGCACATTGCTGTGGATTTTGTTACGGTAAAACGCCCTGTGCAGCCCTCTAATGGAACGTGGGGGCTTGGTGGGCAGAGAGCTCTTGAAGCAGACGACTCCTTGCAGTCTGCACGTTTATTTTTGTTAATGGCTGTTTGAAATGAAAAGCACCGATAACTTGGGATGCAGAGAGCTGCGAATTTTAAAGTAGCATCTGGCATCTAGAAACGAAAACAAACCAGCTACTGGCCAGCAGAGCTCTTGGAGGAATAGCAGTTGTTTTAGGAAGGTGAAACCAGGAGGATCTCTTGATGCTGAAATAAATGTAGCGGTGAGGACTGGAATGCAGGTTATTTGCATCTGGATTGTACCTTTTGTCTGGCATTTAAGAGTGTCCTTGTGGCCAGTGAACGAGCTTCCATTGATGTTGTTGTAAGTGGACTGGAATTCCATTTGTGTATCTGAGGATTCTCTCCATGTGTACCAAGTACCTCATTGCCACCAGCTCAGAGCTGTGTCTTAGCCACCAGTGGTGCTTTGCTTGAGGACTGGTGATTTGCTCTGCCTCAAGAGTTGACACTGCCCTGCCAGAGCAGGAGGTGCTCTGGGTGTCCTGGTCCTACCTCCAGGAGTCCTCACGCTGTACCCGTTGTGTTGTTAGTGTCTCAAGTTCTTCCTCTGCTGACACCCTGCTGAGTGCAAAGCTGTTTGGGGTATGTCTGATGAGTGGCCCTGGCTGAGCAGTGTCAGAGATGGACTGACTTGATCTCCAGGTGTGGGGGGGTGTAAAATCTCTGTGAGGCAAAGACCTGAAGTATTCTTATTTCGGGAGGCCCTGGCTGCTGTGGGAAAGTCTCGTGTGGCTGTGCAGTCAGATGTTGTAGTCCTGTTCGTTAGGATGAAGTGTTAATTAAAATACTAAGCACATGCTCTGCGTTGGGCTGCCCTTCCACTCACCCAGCAGCACGGAGCATCCAGGTGGGGCTCTTTGCCAACGTGTTTGTTACTTAACTGCTTGGAAAATAACCTCCTTCTTCCGTGGAGGCTCAGTCTGTGCGTGGTGTAGGGTCAGTTTTGTTGTTGCAGCTCAAGAAATGGAGGTTTCAAAGGAGTAAGTAACTTGTCTAAACCCAGAGGAAGTTTGGGGGCTCTGAAGAGCAAATCTGGAGGCTGGGTGCAGGATTCAGAAATTGTCACGTCCTAGAACTCGGAGTGTCTGTGTGTGGATCGTTTTTTAAGTCACTGACTAGTTGCGACAGCTTCTGCTCATCCCTGAATTGTCTCTGAATTATCTACTGGCTTTGCAGGCTGTTGAAACAGTTTGTGAGGTGACTCTGAGAAAGAGGGGTGACATCCCATCGAGGTGATGCTTTCTCAGGGAACTGCAGAAGACAACCACAAGGAGCATGATGGAAATTTACTCCTGGTGCAGAGGACCCCTCAGGGCCACTCGATGGATCTTCTCTGTATTTCCAGTCCGGCCTTCTGGTGAAAGGTGGAGTCTGAGAAGAAGCAGAGTTTTGACACCAGAGGCTGCTGTTTCAGTTGTTTTTAGATGCTGCTGCCGTTGCAGTGAAGCAGATGGTCAGATCCATTTGTATAGAACAGAAAAATGCTTCCTTTTCTATTTTTACTTCCAGAGAACGTGAGCAGTCCGCTCGCATCGCGTGGCCTTGGCTTAGAGCACAAGTGTCTGTGTGCTCTGCTGTATCTCATTAGAGGTCAGGAAACCACAGCTGAGAGCAGCTCTCAAGCAGCTCTTAGAAGACACTGTGTGCAAACCCAGGTGACCTGAACCTTGTGATTTACCTGCAGCGTTGTGAGCCCTGTTGGTTTCATCCATTTTCCTCTCCCCACCTGCCCTTTTGTGACCTTTCTGAGCACCACTAAAAATGTTGTTGCTAAAGAAACTCATTGGAGGCTCTTTGGTAGTGGATCCAGAGGCACTGTGAACTACCAAATGATTTGTAGGAGCCCTCATGCAGGGGATGTGGAGCATTAACACTTAGACTTGATGTTCCATCTTGAATGTTCTGCTGAACCCCTCCTGCAGAGATTTTGGTCTGATTTTTGCCTGGGGTTGGTTTTTTTTTTGAGTATTCAGATTTACAGACCTCCGTGAAGCCCCGATGCACCGTGTTCCTGCAGTGCTTTCTAGGTGACAAGGATTTCCTTATCCTAGTTTGAATGTATTCAGCAATTAGCTGGCTTTTGGATTGTTGAGGAGGATGAACAGGCAGTATCTAATTAATTTCCTCGAATGAGTGTCTCCAACACTGCGACTGTGTTGAAGCAGAGCAATGACAGATTGAGGTGGCTTCTCAGACGAGGATGCGCGTGCGATGCCACGCGCGGGCATCGTAAACATTTCAGCACAAGAACGCAGCAGCAGGCTGTTGCTGCACCCGTGTGAAATACCTGCTGTAAGGCTGGAAACCTCTGCTTAGGGTGTCGTGGGAAAAGGAAAATACAAGCAGCTAACAACCTTAATTTCAAAAGAGACAGCAAATCCAGTAACGTTGATTTACATGCCAGTGAAGGGCGGTGGTGTGGTAGAACTGGAGCCACGTTAGTCCTTTCCAGTTGTCACCTGGTGCCACGGTTTATAGTTCCCCTGGATCCCCAGAGGCATTCCATTACACTGAATTTGCCACAGGAACAGCAAAACTCCTTCTACTCCCACTGTAATATTAAAAACGTAGGATTTATTTTGTGTCAAATGAGCTAACAAAATAAAAGATGAATTTGGAGTATTTAATCTGTCAGCATCAATGAATCGAAGAGGATTATCATTCCATTAGGGTAATAGATTTTTTCCAAAGATAACTTTGCTACTTGACTTGCCTATTTCTGTGAAGATTGCTACAGATCTAATTTAGACTCCAATTTAAATATTCCTGGTTTGATTGAATCTGGGAGCCAGTAAAGTGGTACCTGGCTTGCGTTGAGCCTGAGAACTTGGTTGCTTGAAGGCAAACTCTTAATCCTTCATTTCTTCATAAAGGTTGTGTGCTGGTGTCTGTGTTGAGTTGTGACTTCACAGCTCAAGTGTGAGAGCTGCAATTTAACAAATGACTTGCCAACTCCTTGGTGAGAGGCTGGCAGAGCAAGAATAAAATTCAGGGTTACCCTTAGGATGGGTATGATCCCTCTGTGTGAAATGAGTAGCACGGTGCCTGTTGATGTGTAAGGACGAGGCTCCGAAGGTTTGGGTTCTTAGCTCTGAGTCGTCGTAACTGTCTGGGTTTCAAATGGACGGTGAGGTGTTCATTTTCTTGGAGATGACTGCCTTGATGCCTTAAAGAAATAGAACAGCATCCACCTCCCCGAACACTCGCTGTGAGGGAGGGAGAAGAATGCGTAGTAGGTGCAGAACTTGCTGAGTTTAGGGAGCCTTTAGTCAGAGCCTGGGCTATAGCTTTTGATTTAACTGTAATGAAGTCCTAACAAAGTTCTTGAGGTTTAACCATTAGAAACACCCTAGAGTGGGGGTAGATACTAAAGGCCACTCTCAGGCTGAACGTTTCACCGAGGACTGTCGCACAGTGCAGCACACTGTGAGGATTGACAGGTTTGCAGAGATGCTGAGCAGCACAGAGACACTGTGCTCATAGAATCTTTAGGGATTGGAAGAGACCTTGGGAGGTCATCCAGTCCAATCCCCCTGCCACAGCAGGATCACCTGGACCAAGTCACACAGGAACACATCCAGATGGGTCTTAAACATCTACAGAGAAGGAGACTCCACAACATCCCTGGGCAGCCTGTTCTGGTGCTCTGTCACCCTCACCAGGAAGAAGTTCCTTCTCAGGTTGATGTGGAACTTCCTGTGTTCCAGATCACACCCATTGCCCCTTGTCCTATCACTAGATGACACTGAGCAGAGCCTGGCTCCATCCTCCTGACACCCACCCTTCACATATTTATAGACATTAATGAGGTCACCCCTCAGTCTCCTCTTCTCCAAGCTCAAGAGACCCAGCTCCCTCAGCCCCCTCCTCATAAGGGAGGTGCTCCTGTTTAATTAGAGCAGTTAGCTCCACCACATCTGGGCAGGCTGCTCCCACTGAGTTTAGAATTTAGCAGATCCTTAGTTCTTGCAGGAGACAGACCAGAGACAGACGTCAGTGCAGACTGCATCAACCTCTGGGAGCCGGAATCATCTCCCAGGTTGCTGTTGCGTGATGTCAGAGGGAATTACAAGGCTATCAGAAGGCCACCATGTCCTCACAAAGTGGACTCTGTGAATAATTTAAGGAGTTTAGTTTGGGATATTTAGTGCTTTTCTCTAGCTGGCTGCTTGTACTCACCAAGTTGTTTTGGATGAACATTGGAAAAGCAGGAAAGGAGGAGGCAAATGTCAGAATGATGGAATTGCACTGTAGGAGCAGACTAGGACAACCCTGTAAATGGTGACCATCAGCTCTTGCTTTGATGTCGGGTTGTGCCTGTAACGAAGAGACATTTCTAGCTGTTTTACCATTTCCAGCAGAACAGCTTCAGCAGTCATGAACTGATGTGTGGGTTTGTGTTTGAAGTGCAGCCCTTGAAGATGTGAAAGCACTAAGAGATTTCATATTTTTGAAAGGGCAGGAGCAGTGTTGGTGAAAGAGGGGGTTTCCAGAAAACTGCCTGTTCTACCTCAGTGTTTTTCTCAAAGTGTTGTTACTGCCCTAAATGTTCTCCAGCATCTTCTGGCTGAATGAAGGGGCAGTGGAGGTGAGAGATGAAGGACCTTCTCTCCCTTCTCTCTGCTGATCGATTGCTGTGTCTTCAAAAGACATCGCGTAGACTCTTTGCTGCTTCTTTCTCTTCAAGACTGACCTCATGTAGAGACAAAACCAGATGAAATATTTAGTGGAGGTGTTGGCCCACCAGAGCTGGTGGTTGTGGAAAGGGAGAGCCGAAAGCCGCAGGGTTGCTGGATGAACTTAGTGATGCGTGCTGGGATCTGGACTCCCGTGTCCTGCTAAGTGAGCTCTATTTCTCTGTGGTGAAGGCTCGCTATTAAGACCTAGCTGATGATGATGCATGGTAATGGCTCGTAGTGCTTCTCAAGAGCTAGCCAGCTCCAGCAGACTGCTTAACATTCATGCACGGCATCGGCCGTGAAGCAATGTCTGAAAGCCATAAAGAGGGTGGCAGTGCTCTAATTTATTGCCAGTGCCTCTTCTGTGCCCACTGAACTATTCGCATCTCGCCGCAGTTGATTATTCTTCTCTGCGGTTACCAACGTAACTGGGGGAAGGAGGAGAGAAAGAAATGTCTCTGCCACATCAGCGCGTTACTGCACCGGCCCCATCGCTGCTTGCAAGCCACTTCTTGAAGTAGGTGTTTCTAGGAAGATGACCCGATGGCAAAGGGTCACTTAGTCAAGGGGAATACATGGTTTTCTGAGGTGCCAACGAGAGCTGCCACAGCTTGGGGCAGCTCAGGCTCCAGTACATTCGAGAACTTCATCTTGGGCTAGCGAGTGTGAGGTTTTGGCTGCGAATGAATTGAAAGCTTGTCTTGCAAAATGCTTCAAGACTTGCTATTGAGAGAGACTTTTTTATTAACTATGCCACTTGTGCCATTTCATGTTGTGCCTCAACAGCAATTTCATGTTGTGCCTCAACAGCAATTTCATGTTGTGCCTCAACAGCAATTTCATGTTGTGCCTCAACAGCAATTTCATGTTGTGCCTCAACAGCAATTTCATGTTGTGCCTCAACAGCAATTTCATGTTGTGCCTCAACAGCAATTTCATGTTGTGCCTCTACAGCAATTTCATGTTGTGCCTCTACAGCAATTTCATGTTGTGCTTCTTCCATCACAACATCTGTGACTTTCTCCTTTCCAAAATTCCAACAAGAGGTAGACACCTAAAAACCTCCAGGTGGAGACTCTGGTTGATGGTTTGTCAGCTGCTCTTTGTTTTCTTGGGCTGAAGATTTTCCTTTCCCTGTTCTCTGTGGGGTTGACATGGGTCTGAGTTTGAAGAGAGACAGCAGTTAAGTTATGGAATGAAGATGAGGAAATAAAGCAATTTAGATGAAGCAACCTCTCCTCCAGGAACAGGCACAGAGCTCGTTCTGAGCGCAAGCATCCCATCCCGCAGGTGCCACGGCAGCAAACCACAGCTGGTGCCTCAGCACGGGGTAGGGTGCCTTGGGTGCCTGAGGAAGGTTCTGCCGCAGTTCCTTGTCCCTGTTCTGTCTCCAGACAGTGTTTGAGTCATTCCCCAGATGGCCTTGAAATACTGATAGCAATTTGCAGCGTGACGTGCGCTGCTTTGTGAAGGAAGCACAAGACACTAGTGAACAAGTTGGGTTGTGATTGGGGCAGCCAAGCATCCTGCTGCTGCTCTTCCCAAGACATCAGCAATTTCTGGCTCAGCAGCACGATGGCTTCGTTAAGCAGATTACAAACAGTGGCCTTTGGAACAGCTTTCTGTAGACTACTGTGCAGTACTTCTTGCTGCGGAGCTGCCGACAGGAGGTGCATCTTGGTAGTTGGTCAAGCGTTCGAAGAGGAGGGTGTTTGTTGGCTGTAGTGCACTGTCTGCAAGAACTTGCTCAGAACTGCAGAGCAAATGGGGTTGATCAAAGGATCGTGGAGTTGTTGTTTGGTGAATCACAGAATCACTCTGTTTGGAAAAGAACCCTGGGATCATCAAGTTCAACCATCTACCCTATCTTACAAGTTCACCCCTAAACCATATCCCTCAATGCCTCATCCAAACGATCTGTAAACACATCCAGGGATGGCAACTCAGCCACCTCCCTGGGAAGCCCATTCCTGACCACTTTTTCTGGGAAAGAATTTTTCCTAACATCAAGTCTAAACCTACCCTGTTGTAACTTGAACCCCTTCCCTCTTGTTCTATCACTAATTGCTTGTGAGAAGAGACCAGCACCAACCTCTCCACCATGTCCTTTCAGGTAGTTGTAGAGAGTGATGAGGTCCCTTCTCAGCCTCCCCTTCTTCAAACTGAAGAGCCTTAGCTCTTTCAGTCTTTCCTCATAAGATTTGTTTTCCAGTCCCTTCACCAGCTTGGTTGCCCTCCTCTGCATCTGCTCCAGCACCTCCACATCTCTCTTGTCTTGAGGTGCCCAAAACTGGACACAGTACTCAAGATGTGGCCTCACCAGTGCTGAATACAGGGGGTTGATAAACCTCCCTACCCCTGCTGGCCACACTCTTTCTAATACAAGCCAGGATGCCATTGGCCTTTTTGGCCACCTGGGCACACTGCTGGTTCATATTCATCTTCCTGTCAGTTAGAGCCCCCAGGTCCCTCTCTAGCCACACCTCCCCAAGCCTGTAGCATTGCAGGGGGTGGTTGTGGCCCAAGTGCAGGACCTGGCACTTGGCCTTATTGAAGCTTCTGCCATTGACGTTGGCCCATCGCTCCAGTCTGTCCCAGTGTCTCTGAAGAGCCTCCCTACCCTCTGGCAGATGAACACTCCCACCCAACTTGGTGTCATCTGCAAACTTACTAATGATCCACTCTGTGTCTTTATCGAGATAATCAATAAAGATGTTAAGCAGAGATGGTAGATGTTAAACCCAGAAAGTATGATGGCAGCTGTGGTGTGGCTTTTCAGTGAAACACTCATCGTTGGCACATGCTAATGAAGATTTAGCCTGTTCCAGGAGCAAACCCCTACATGGAGCATGGAGGTGGTGTCTTAAGTTCATGGAAACACATCCTTGACCTCGAGGTCATCATTAAACTCTTTCTGCAGGAGATCAGCAGCTCTCCTGTGGCTGTGGCAGTGGCATGTTGCACTGCAGATGTCTCAGTAGTAGCAAGAAGTCAATTGTCCTAATAAAGAGGAGACACTGACGGGGTGTCTACTGAAAATGGGCTTTTTATCACATCAAGGATCTTGAAGGCTTTACAGGGAAACTGGAAGAAGCACCACTGTGTTCTTGTAGACCTGCCCTTGTAACCCACACGCAGGAATACAAAACAATTGGGGTTTGAGTTGCCAAATAAAGACCATTTGGTGCTGCCGCGTGTCACAGCAGTGACTAATGGGCGAAGGTGTGGGCTTTGAATAGTGCCACCTCCTTTCTCTCATCTTGCAGTACTTAATAACCTGGACTGCCTCATTGCTCACTGGACTCTCCTCCTCTTCCCCCCTCCACTGATTTGCATCTCACAAACCACCTTGGTGCACTTCCAAAAGACTGGTTCTTGTGGAGGTGGCAGTAGCTGCTGGCTCTCCTGTCGGCGCTTCGGTGCCTTCATACGAGCTGCAGAAATCCAGCTGACAAGGAAACAGAAGATGGAATTCCTAGACTCAATTCCATGTAAACAAGACCTAAACCTCCTCGTAACATGCATCGGGGGGCCCTGCAACAAGGGCTTTAAATGCTTCTGCAGACAAAGGCTGCTGTGTGTGGGTTTCCATGTGACCTAGTTCATAGCGCTGTCCGATGACGTAGAGTAGCCTCTGCTTTCTGCTCCATGAAGCTCCAGTGTCTCCCTGAGTTACAGCAGCCTTCAGGGGTTTGGGTTGTGCTGCCACCTTCTCTCCGTGAGGCTTCTGAGCACTGCAGCACCTCCACTGCACGCATTTCATGAGCAGGGCTTGGCTCAGTATTATCTGAGGTTTCTTTGGAGTGGGGTGGTTCTGCAAATCCCTCTTCTCCTGTGTAGAATCCCAGAACTGCTTGGTATTCGTGGTTCTTCCAAAGCTGAACTTGTGGGGTTGAGTTGCCCTGTGAAATAGTGTCTTTTTAAGCTTTTAAGTGACTGGGAGAGTAAAAGACAAGGGTTCTGGCTGTTCCCATGCCACAGAGCTTGTGCCTCATGTTGGGGAAGCTGTGACTTCAGCTGTCTCTACTGACAGCAGTTCAAACCTCAAGGTCACAGAATCATCATGGCTGGAAAGGACCTCCAGGGTCATCGAGTCCAACCTTTCTCCTAGCATCTAACCACTAGACCAGATCCCTGAGCGCCGCGTCCACTTGTTCCTTAAACACCTCCAGGGATGGTGACACCACCACCTCCCTGGGCAATCCATTCCAGCACCTAACCACCCTCTCAGTAAAGAATTTCCTTCTAACATCCAATCTAAACCTCCCCTAATGCCACTTGAGGCCATTCCCCCTCGTCCTATCATCACCAATTGGAGAGAAGAACCCAACACCAGCCTTGCTACAACCTCCTTTAAGGTAGTTGTAGAGGGCAATAAGGTCCCCTCTCAGTCTTCTCTCACTTGTGCACCTGGATTTTGTCAATTTACTGCCCATTCCTCTGGAAATGACTGTTGTCTTTCAAAAAACCAGCCAGCTGCTCAACACCCAAGAGAATCCCATGTGCCTGCCTTCAGAGAGCACAGAGGTACCCAGAGAATTCTCAGAGTCAGAAAAGATGTTTTTCAGCCACTGGAGCCAGACATTCAAGGTCCCTGTGTGTGTAACTTCTAGGTCTGCTCTGGAGAGACCTTGAAGTTGCCAAGTGTCAAGGTAAATACATCCAGCGTGTCTTCTGTCCCCCCTTGACTTACCTGAGCCCCAGAGAGTTTAGCAGAAATCCTGTTTTACCAGAAATACTTCTGCACTCAAAGTCAAACAGAACAGATGACCCAAATAGATACCTTTCACCTATGAATATCCCTATCACACAGTTCTTTGTGTCTGTCTGGCCCCGGGAGATAAAACCCAGCACCATTCTGCACTTTGCTAAAGTTGGAGAAAGTCTTAGTAACACTGTGAACTGATAAATTGCTGCTTATCAGCAGTAGGAGTGTCGTGTCTCCACCTCTGCGCTTATGAAGGGAACTTCAAAAGAATATCTGTGCCTTATGGATTCTTAAGCCTTTCAGAAAAGGCCATAAGACACTTTTGTGAACCTTAAACTGCTGTCTTCTCCCAAATCTGTTTTGACAACTGTTTAATGGAATTATCATCACAAGTGGACTTCTCCAGCGCTGGAGACATCAGAGCAATTCTAAAGATGCTGGGGCTGGTGTAGGCGGTTCTGCCTAGGAAGCAGCTAGATTAAAGGCTGAGCTCATCTGCTGCCAGCTGGGTGGGATCTGCTGGGAAAAGGGGGTGTCATGGGCCTGATGCTGAGAGTAACGCGGAAGGGAAGTGGTGCTAAAGAGGAGCAAGTTGGGGCTGCTGAGGCTTTGACTTAGGGCTTGACATTCCGTGCAGGGGCTTGGGTTCCACTCCCAGTCAGTGGTTTGGCTGCCTTGTTGCTTGTCACTGCTGGGGGGGTTTTCTGAGGTGGGGCTGGGGAGGCACGTTCAGCCAAACAGCTTTTCTTCTCATTGCAGCAAAGAAGGCTCTTTCCTCATATTGTAGTGTAGTTGTATTNGTAAGCTGGAACATAGGAGGTTCCACATCAACCTGAGAAGGAACTTCTTCACGGTGAGGGTGACAGAGCACTGGAACAGGCTGCCCAGGGGGGTTGTGGAGTCTCCTTCTCTGGAGATGTTCAAGACCCGACTGGACGGGTTCCTGTGTGACTTGGTCTAGGTGATCCTGCTCTGTCAGGCGGATTGGACTAGATGATCTTTCGAGGTCCCTTCCAATCCATAATGATTCTATGATTCTAATATTAGTGGTCCACGATGTCCGTCCTTGCCACAGCTCTCTGTGACTCTCTCATGCTAAGACCAGGGGATATTGGTTTGCCTTTCTCGAGGGAGGAGCTCTGATCCACTCCCAGGGAGGTCTGGCTGACTAAGCCTGTGGAATCGAGAGGAAATCCTTTGATTGGCAGGGAAAATTGCCACAGACTTGACTGTGCATGCTGGAGCCTCACCAGAGACTTGCTTTGAGGCTCCCTTGCTTCCTGCTAATAGGAAAATAAAAGTGGCTGCCTTCCCAATTACTCCTCTGCCTGCTGTAAACATGGTCCCTTGGGGAGGAGCTTCCTGGGAAGTGATCTGCATGTCTGACAGCAGGTCCTTCTCCCTGCCTTCAAAATGTAGGGCAGTGTCTGCCAGTAACAGAGACCCTCTCTTCATTTCTCCTTCTCTTCTGTGGGTGGATAATTGTATTTCCAAGCCTAGAGAAGAAAAAATAAATCAGCTGTCGTGCAGACAATTTTCATTAATTTTATAATAACTTAATCTGTGTCAAGGAACATAAAATAGATCAGAACCTAAATGAGAATGACTTCTTCAATAATAAAATGTTGGCACGCGGCTCAGCTCCAGCGCGCTGCCATTCAGACTGGAGAAGCTGTTAAAGTTGGAATGTTGTGGTGCATCTCCAAGGACCCATTTTTAGTTTAATATGTTAAATTGCATTAGAATTAGAGAACAGAAATAGCCTCTCCTACATTACATCTGCAGCATGTGACTGCACAGGCTTATTTGCTTTATTTCATCCTGCTGAAGGTATGACTGAGGCTGCTGCAAGCTTCTCTGTTACGTGGATGGTGAAAGCAGATATTCTTGTGGAGCTGGGCTGGGCAGCCTGCTGATGTGATGTCCTCGGTCAGGAGCAGAGGAAACTCATTGGACTCATTTGCAGCAGGCGGCTCTGGAAGCCGGAGCGATGCGCTCAGCTCACGGAAGGCAGAGCTCCAGAGAAGCTCCTCTGCTGCATTTCTTCCCCCTCCCCGATCTCCAGAAATGCAAAACGTGCCCTTTAGGTTTCTCTTGTGAGACCAAGGAGCAGAAGACCTTCAGCGTTCGGGTAAATTGGCTGTGTCAGGCGGAATGAGGTCGGACCACCAGGAGCACTGCGGGGGAAAGGACTCAGCAGAGTGATGGAGTGGCCATGCACAGCCAACCCTGGGCTTGTGTTGTGGAGTCTCCTTCTCCGGAGATGTTTAAAACCCACCTGGATGTGTTCCTGTGCAGCTTGGTCTAGGTGATCCTGCTGTGGCAGGGGGACTGGACTAGATGATCTTTCGAGGTCTCTTCCAAGCCTTAATGTTCTGTGGTTCTGTGTGGGTGACGCGGTGTGCTAGGGAGGGCTGAATTAAGGTGGCAAAGACACATTTGTGGGTTATGAATGACAGCCTGAAGGTGGCACAGGAAACAGTCAATCAACTGTAGAGTGTGGATATTGAAAATAATAGCTAGGGATGTCTCTTGTGACCAAGAGGCCAACAGCATCCTGGGGTGGTTAGCAGATCAGGAGAGGTTCTTCTCCCCCTCCACTCTGCCCTGGTGAGACCACGTCCGGAGTCTTGTGTCCAGTTGTGGGCTCCTTAGTTCAAGAGGGATGTGGAGCTGCTGGAGGGAGTCCAAGTGTAGGGCAACGAGGATGATGAAGGAGGTGGAGCACATCCCTTCTGAGGAGAGGCTGAGGGGGCTGGGTCTCTTGAGCTTGGAGAAGAGGAGACTGAGAAGTGACCTGATTAACGTCTATAAATCTGTCAAGGGTGGGTGTCAGGAGGATGGAGCCAGGCTCTTCTCAGTGTCATCTAGTGATAGGACAAGGGGCAATGGGTGTGAACTGGAACATAGAAGGTTCCACATCAATCTGAGACAGAACTTCTTCCCAGTGAGGGTGACAGAGAACTGGAACAGGCTGCCCAGGGGGGTTGTGGAGTCTCCTTCACTGGAGATGTTCAAGACCCACCTGGATGTGTTCCTGTGTGACTTGGTCTGGGTGATCCTGCTGTGTCAGGGGGATTGGACTAGATGATTTTTTGAGGTCCCTTCCAATCCCTTATGATTCTGTGATTCTATGTCTGTTTAGGGAAACAGCCACTTGCAGCAACAAATCAGTTGGTTTGACCCTTCCTTGGTTTTCCTTCCTTGGATAGTCCCTTGTTTCATCTGTTTGGGTTGGGGTTGGGTTTGGGTTTGTAACATCTAACTCACTGGGGATAGACACAGGCTTTGTGCAGTCAGAGCAGAGCTCCTGGCATCAGTAGTGTTCACCTCAAAGTTCTCATTTCACAGAACCGATCCTTAACGTCGCGTTTCTGATGGATCTGCTTGTTCCTTGAGTTCTTATCCAACCCATAGAATTAGAATGTTCCATCCTGGCTGCAGAAGGCTCTGTCTGTGTAGCACCCAGCACACGCTTAGATGGGATTACACGAGTTAAGGGAATTGAGCATCTCTTCTTCCTTTGCTGGGCCAGCTCAGCGAGCGTGGCTTGGGTTTGTAGCCATCAAAAGAATTGCTCGTGGCAATCAGCAGCTTTAGTTCAGTGCCCTGGGAACAGCTGACCTTGCTGGAAGCCACCGTGCCAGCTGTACTGGCCTGGGCCTTCATCTTTTTTAGCAGAATCCCTGCAGAATGAGTCACTGGACGTGTGTCTGCTGTTCTGAGTGTGTGGTTTGTGTTCTGTGCCTCTTCCATGCCCTGTTGTCTCCCAGCAGCCCACGAGTGTACTTGGCAGCAGTGGGAGTCCCCTGCACGTACTGCAAGGTGTTCGTTCAGGGCTGCACTTGCAAGATGGAAAACAGATGAGTTTTGTCCTGAGGAAGCATCTGAGGCATGTGCATGCCCACTGAGATCTGAACACCTGTCTTAGTTCTCATAGCTGTGCAAATTTCAGGCCTTTGGATGGAGGCTCCTGCTACAGAACCTGTTAATGGAGGAAACATTTGGCTAGAAGGACTCCAGTCCATGGCTTCTCCACCTGAGAAGTCAGTTGTGTGTCTGTACTGTACTTTAGGCTGGTACCTTGCCAGGCATTTCAGAGTCTTCCTGAGGCTCCAGTGGATCTTCCATTCACTGCAGCAGGACAACTTCTGGGGACAAAGCCCAGAATCTTGAGTTTGCCGAGTCTGCTGCTGTTGCTGCAGTCACCGTTGTGGCCAGTCAGTGGCAGCTGTGTGAGGGCCACTGGCAAGCAAAGGGTTCAGCAGTGGCCCTGCAAGGGACAAATCCAAGACTGTGCCCTGGTTACAGGTTGTCCATAGAGCAGGCAGAGCAGAGAGATGAGTGCACTTGGCCTCGGCAGTAAATCACAGAAGTGTTGACGGAAAGCGCTTTGTTCGCCCTTTTTTCCATTTACAGAGTGATTTAATTGCTGGTGAATGAGGGATTTTTTTAGATGGATTGCTGCTGTCAATGAATTTCGTAAACTGTGACCTGTGCTCTGCAACCTCCTCTCAAAGGCTTGTGAAAATACCCAAACTGCTTAACCATGATGGCTTAATTGCCAAACACATCATTGTGCTTGGACTGCCTGCAGCACTTGCTGTCACTTGAAAATGCCAGCAACTACCACTGTAGGCTCTGCAGTCATTTAAATACCTGCCTGGAGTGTAGTCTCTGAAAGAATCTGGCTGACTGGTGTCCTGGTGCTGCTGGCTGTGACTGGGGATCCTTTTAGATTTCATGGAGCATCTCTAGAGCCTCCAAAGGACTGTCAGAACCTTTCCTGGAAACAGCTTTCAGCACTCAGGGCTGGAGCACGCACTGCTGACAGGCCGTCCCTTCCTGGAGACCTGCTGGAGTGGCCCAAGTGTGACCTGCTTGTTGTCACTGAACTCAAGCACAATCCCTTCCTGGAGACCTGCTGGAGTGGCCCAAGTGTGACCCACTTGTTGTCACTGAACTTGAGCACAATCCCTTCCTGGAGACCTGCTGGAGTGACCCAAGTGTGACCTGCTTGTTGTCACTGAACTCAAGCACAATCCCTTTCTGGAGACCCCCAAGTGTGACCTGCTTGTTGTCACTGAACTCAAGCACAATCCCTTCCTGGAGACCTGCTGGAGTGGCCCAAGTGTGACCCACTTGTTGTCACTGAACTTGAGCACAATCCCTTTCTGGAGACCTGCTGGAGTGGCCCAAGTGTGACCCACTTGTTGTCACTGAACTCGAGCACAATCTGCTTGAAGGTGATTTTGGTGTTTCATGGGGATGACACTATTGGTGAGCAAGTGATGGAGACTGTGGAGCTGGAGATAGCTGGTTCCTCTCAGGTGCCCTCTCAGGTGCCCTCTCAGGTGCCCTCTCAGGTGCCCTCTGCCTACCCTGTCTGGCACTCAGGACACGCTTTGCCCTGAAAGTTTCCCTCTCCTCTTGGTTTAAGTGCTATTTGACTTGGATGAAGGTGGCCCATAGAGCTGCCACCCCCGGAGTGAAGCCCTGGGCAGCCTGTGGGAGAAGGTGACACAAGGACTCTGCTGCCTTGCTGTCCTTTGTTTGGGGTGGTTGGACTTGGGTGGTTTATTCCCCTGCTGAGGCTGAATCACGAAAACACCAGCCCAGAGAGGTTGGTGAGGGCTGCTGGAAGCAGCTAACACAGAGAGCAGCACGCTGTCAGCTCTGGGAATCCTGTGCCTGCTCGCCTCCCCAAATTCATCCTCCCAAATCTCCTGGCACCCCTGGGTGCTAAAGTACAGGGTGCTGCTCTGCCGGGGTGCCGTCGGGAGGTCTGCGTGCTGGGTACCCATCTGAAACCACGCGCCTGGTGACAGCAGCGCCGCTCTTGCTGCCTCTCAACCCCCCTTTCCCGAGCGTCGCTCTCTTTGAAGGCAGAAATGCTGACGTGAGACAAGAGTCTCCTAAATGGCAGGTTAAGAAACACCGTCGTCCCTGCCTGGGCTTTGACAGTCTTTCTTCCCTAATCTGCTCAAGTGAGGAGCAGTAGCTAAACTTGGCAGCACAAGGGGTTTTCCTGCCCAGATTGAAGCTGAAGCGCTGGTTTAGGTGATGTAGGAGCTTTTCTTTTTCCTAATAGATTCTGCTCAGGAAAGTTATGGCAGCAAAATGCTTAGAAAGCTGGAAATTCAGCAGTTCATGGCAATTCTCTGTGTGTAGGTATTTGCCTGGTGTCTGCTGTAGTAGCTAAGGGGAGATGCTTTGATCGAATCTTGATTCCTGTACAACTGTGCTGACAGCGGGTGTGAGCTAGAACATAGGAGGTTCCACGTATAGCAGAAGGACCTTCTTCACAGTGAGGGTGACAGAGCACTGGAACAGGCTGTCTAGGGGTGTTGTGGAGTCTGCAGTGATGGAGCACTGGAACAGGCTGTCCAGGGTGGGTTGTGGAGTCTCCTTCACTGGAGATGTTTAAGACCCACTTGGATGTGTTCCTATATGACTTGGTCTAGGCAATCCTGCTGTGGCAGGAGGATTGGACTAGATGATCTTTTGAGGCCACTTCCAATCCCTAATGAGTCTATGAAGATCCTCTGACTTGTGCAGATGATGTTGCAGAAACCATCTCCTGCCATTGATGGAGCCCAGGTGATTGCTAGGACTGCTGGTTAAAACCTCTGGGCTACCAATTAGTTGTGATCAGAGGAAATAATCTTTCCTCACCTTCTACAAGGCTGTGTCTGTTCTATTTACAGAGGTGTTCGAGTTCCACTTCTAGACCACACGCACACACAAATGTCTCTCACTAATTGTGTTTCAAGAACTGCTGACCTTTCCTGCCCAAGAGCTCCAGATGCAGTGAGTGTAGCTCAGCTAAAACTCCCTCATATCAAGAAGGGAGAGAACACACACCACTACCCCTGACTCAGGAGCTGTAAGGCCAAAAGCCTCCACAAATGAAACCTCTGCTGGGCTTACAGTAATGGAAACCATCTGAAGGTAGCACAGAGCCTCACGTGCTCTACTTCAGCAGTTAAGTGGCTGCAAAGGGCAGCCCAACCCTGGTGCAGCAGCTCCTGCTGACGAGCTGCTGCCTGGGATTACTGCCTTCAGTGCCTCAGCAGTGGCTAAAGCAGAGTAATTCCATTAAGATCTAATCTGAAATAGTTTTGCAGCCCTTTGTGTTGTGTAGAAAGAGCCATAAATAAGTTATGTGTCTGGATTTCTAACCTGTGTTGAGAGGATGTGACAGAGGCAGAGGAGAGGGGCTTGTTTTACTCTTTGGTTACCGTGTAGTGATAGTGCTGGTGGCTCTGATACAGAAGCCCCCGAAATCGAAGCTGATAGGAACCACGACAGGCTTCTTCAGAGTGCTGGTGCTTGGGCTTTCTTCTCCTTTTCTCACTAACCAGGGATGAAGCGACAAGTGTGTCTAAAAATCATTGTGTAAGTGCAGCACAGGGTCGTGCAGCAAGGCACCTGCCCCCGGGGGACAGCACGGAGCCTGGTGCCTGTTCCATCCTTGGAAGTGGCTGTTTTCCACAGCTGCTGGCTCCTTAAATCACAGAATCATTGGGGATTGGAAGGGACCTCGAAAGATCATCTAGTCCAATCCCTCTGCTTTTGTTACTTCTCTCTCAATCTTCCTATTTGCAGTAGTGAGTGGAAAGAGAAGGATAAATGCAACTCTGAATTAAAAACAACTATTGTCCTTAAAGAAGATAAGAAATCTCATAGAATCATCATGGCTGGAAAGGACCTCCAGGGTCATCAAGTCCAACCTTTCTCCTAGTATCTAACCAGAATCATCCTGGCTGGAAAGGACCTCCAGGGTCATCAAGTCCAACCTTTCTCCTAGTATCTAACCAGAATCATCCTGGCTGGAAAGGACCTCCAGGGTCATCGAGTCTTTATCGTAGCATCTAACCACTAGACCATATTCCCAAGCGCTGCATCCACCCGTTCCTTAAACACCTCCAGGGATGGTGACACCACCACCTCCCTGGGCAATCCATTCCAGCACCTAACCACCCTGCCAGTAAAGAATTTCCTTCTAACATCCAATCTAAACCTCCCCTGACACAACTCGAGGCCATTTCCCCTCGAGAGTGTAGACACCGAGCTCTTTACGCGCCCTTGTCTGTGCTGTGCATCAGTTACTCAAGTCAACACAAGCTGGGCAGCATCAACACAGTGAAAACCTGTTCAGCTTCATCTTTGCTTGAAGCTACCTCTTTCTTCTCTTTAGGCTGAGATGCTGTTTGGCTTGTAAAAATTAAAAACAATTAGAAGACTCATTGATCTCTTAAATTGTTATTTATTTATAACAACGTAAATTACCGTTAAAAGCTTGTAATTCAGTTCGAAGTAGTGTTTGTAAGAAGCGTGAAACAGTTTCATCAATAACATTTCAGAAGTCAATCAGCATTAATCCAAGTGTAGATTTTAGAGCTCTCTTAACTGATGCTGATAGTGAAGAAGCCCCAGCTCCCTTGAAGCTCCGTTCCGGTGTGGAACGCTGTGGTGCAGCACTGGCAGCGAAGGTTTGTTGGAAGCCTAGAAACAAAGTCCTTGACTTAACGGCTTTGAAGCACAAAGCATCTTTAATATGAAAGGATCAAACAGGAACAAATTGCAGGGTCTGTGTGAAAGAATTTGCTGATAAAATGTCTCCCGTGGATGGTTTGCATTTCTAATGCAGCGTGGATGAGAGGAAGCATCCTCTGAGTGTGTTCCACAGGCACAGTGAGAGCTCTGGCGGCAGGGCAGCGGTGGCTGAATTAAATAGGGAGTCGCAGACAGCCTACTGGGATGGCTCTAATTCTTTAGGATAGAGACACTGTCTGCAGTCTGGGGAGCTGTGCAGGAAGAGGGTCACGTGAAGGACACTTCTGGCTGTAATTTCAGGTAAGTCATTACTCTCTGTTCTTTCAACTCTGCTTTTCTGCGTTTTGCATATTTACCGTATGGTGAGTGACAGCTCCTGGTTCATCTGCTTTGGGAAACGTGACCTTCAGCGAGGAGTGCGAGATCAAATAATTAATAAGTGGGAATCTCAGCAGCTGTGAGGTCTGATGGGTTTGCTGAAATCATTGGTGTTGGGCTCTTCTCTCCAATTAGTGATGATAGGACGAGGGGAAATGGCCTCAAGTGGCGTCAGGGGAGGTTTAGACTGGGATGTTAGAAGGAAAATCTTTACTGAGAGGGTGGTTAGGTGCTGGAATGGATTGCCCAGGGAGGTGGTGGTGTCACCATCCCTGGAGGTGTTTAAGGAACGGGTGGACGCAGCGCTTAGGGATCTGGTCTAGCGGTTACACACTAGGAGAAAGGTTGGACTCGATGACCCTGGAGGTCCTTTCCAGCCATGATGATTCTATGATCCTGCTGTGGCAGGGGGATTGGTCTAGATGATCTTTCGAGGTCCCTTCCAATCCCTAATGATTCTATTGAAGTTCTACAGGCTTGGACCACCAAAGAGCACACCCTGGCTGACGCACTCTGGTTAGGAAGTGACTCTTAGGACACTGAGGTCTTTCTCTGGCTTCTTCTCTGTATTTATTCCTTTTTTTAAGTCTTTTGATCCTGATGTAGAAGGTGGATTGTTTTCCCTGTTCCACCTGGACTTTGAGAAGTGTGAAGGTGAGAAGCTGAGAACTAAAAGAATCCAGGAGAGCATCACTTTAAGTGGTTCTGAGTAAGATAAGGGCTATCAATCAGATTTTTGTCAAGCCCTGTTTGGCATCCAGCAGCTTCCGTTAAGAAGAGATAAGAGTTTGAGAAAACAATCTGACCCATTTTATTTAAGATGGCTAATTGGAAGCCAAGATTTTCTTGGACCATGGAGCACTGATTTGTGCAGATTCAGAAGTGGCCCTGTGCGTTACTTGTGGCTAAAGACAGTTTGGATTCTTAAAGGGCTGCTTTATTAGGATGATGACAACTCTTCTGAGCCTTCTGCGAGTTGGCTTTACGTAACCTGCTTCTATATTAAAGCAGAAGCTGCTGTGTTTTCCCTTTGCTTATGTAACTGATGCGGTGCTCGCGTGGCCTTTCAGGAGAAGCAGAGCCAAAGCAGATCCCGTGTCGGGGTAAAGTTTAGTTTTGCTTCAGAAAGGTCAGTGCTGATTGCTTTGCTTTCCAGTTTGGCCTCTCCCGAGTAATGGGAGGCTTTCAGAGGTTGATTAGGATCTGTGGGTGCTGACCTTCTGGAGTGTCCTCTTAAAGGACTTGATTTTCAGACAGTGGGGAGCTCTCAGCAGGGAAACGGACCCCGCAGCTGCTGCTGCTGGGAAGGTCGTGCGCAGTCCTGACGGTGCCTGGGAGCCAGCTCATTGCGAACGTTGGCAGCGGTGCTTGTGCAACGGGCTGGCTTTATGCAGCAGGTTGTTTTGGGGAGAATTGGACCCCCTTGAGAACAGGGAACTTGAAGGGTCTCATTTGCTGAAGACTGAAAAATGAAGCAGTACCTTTGTGCGAACGGAGCGAGTCCCTGGGATTCGAGCCCCAAGCTTTCCATCCAGCAGAGCTTGTTGCACAGAGGAACATCCCGAGTCTGGAAAGGATGTGGTGATCTGTGAGTGCTCACAAGTGAAACCAGTGAGCTCAGACTGGGGTGTCTGTGCTCTTAAGGGATAATTTCAGGCTCTTCATTGATTTCCTAAAGCTGCCCTACTGGTGTTTCCTCTATAACACCCTATTGGACCCTATAGCACCGGGCCCAAGCCAAGCTACTCCAGAGCTGTTATATAGAGAAGGGGAAGGGTTCCTGTGTGAGCCCCAAGGGGCTTAGAGTGGCAGGTGTGATCAGGTGGAGAAACAGCTGGAGCAGATGGGTCAGAACAGAAGGAATTGGGTGGCAGGTTCCCCCCTCGGCCATGCCTGGACAGCAGTTTGCGTCGGTGCTGCGGTGAAACAAACCTCTTCGTGCTGACAATTTGACTGTAAATTGAAGCTGCCTTGGGATGTCGAAGCAATTGGGTTTCTCAACGCAGCTGTAAGACTTGAATTGCTGCAGCTCAGCCCAAGGATGGAAGATGTCCATCTGTGCAGAAAGAGGGGCTCTCCCCCCAAACATGAGGAATTGCTGGATTTCTTTTGGGTGTCATCTTGCAGAGAAATCAAATGGGATAAATGTCTCTGTTTTTCAGTAGCTCCTCACCAGGTTGTTTTTGCTCTGGCAAAATGAAGGAGAGAAATGGAACAGGAGGAGCTGGGACACCCAAAGGGGTCAGCAATGGGATTTTTCATTGCAGTATGGAAAGAGTGGGGAAAGAATTCATGGACATGGGGAGATAAACCAGATTGGTGTTCCACCTTCCTTCACCTCCATGCAGACCCAGGATTGGGATAGTGATGGTGCAGGCTTTGGGCTCAGGTGGGTTTGAGGCCAGTCTGCTGATGTTTCCCCGCGCTCCTAAGCAAACCGCAGCCCAGCGCTCGGTGCCTTCTCCGTTATCAAACCTTTTCATCAGCCATGGCCTTTTGTCTTCTCATTATCGATGTCGAAAAAGGGTGTCTCTGTTCAGGTAATCTGTCACGAGCCAGGAATGCAGATGATATTTCTTGATTCACCAAACAACAGCCTCGGAATGTAAATGGTATTTATGAGGAAGTCGGGAGCACATTAAATATTGTGCGACCGCTCGCTCTGACACGTTGGAGATAATGATGTGAAGCACGAGGCTCTTTGGAAACCAGTTAATGGCAACAGTTTTCTAAATCAAAGCAATCCACTCTTCCCCATTTACAATTTCATTTCTAAGTGCTAAAGTCTCATAAAGGGGTTTACAAGGCTGAATCTTTAGTTTCTGTGAAGCTACCTAGCCCCGATGCAGTAGCGTTACCTTCAATTGAGTATTTTATCTTCAAAGTTACAAGGACTTGTTCTGCTGTTTTATGCAGAAATAGAATGATAACAGATGCAGCATTTATTTTTAAACTGTGCTGGGGGCTGAAAAAGCACATTTTGGGGAGGTGCTGCTTGATGTTTTGAGTGTTTTAGGCTGCAATAGTAAAATGTTTTTGAAAAAAGGGCAGTGCTGGTCTTTCTGCTGTGAAATGACACCAAGGGGGGGACACAAACCCTTCCCTGTTGGGTCTCTGCTCTGGGGTGGTCATGGCTGTCTCTGCTCTGGGGTGGTCAAGGCTGCACACTCCTCCCATTGCTGACCTCTCCCAGCTGGGAAGCAGGGTCGTTATCACTCATTATACTGGTGAGTTATCACATCATATCTGATCGTTATCACATCATACTGATGACATCACATCATCTCCCTTCCCGTGCACACCCAGTCCCATCTCTGGGAAGGAGTTTTAGCTGCAAAGCCATCGGTTTAGTCCTCATCTCTGATTTAATTCACACAGTCAGTGCAGAACTGCTCCCTACAGGACACTGGCTAATGGATCTAGACTGGTTGCAAACATCCCCCCCCAGTGCTTTTCCCTAGAGAAACTTCCACATTCTCACATCTCACTGACAAAGAACATTTTCTCTTCTATTGGGTGGAAGTCTTCCTTTTTAAGAAAACTTACTTCTTTCTGTTGGAAAGGGACCTTACGTTGTTTGCTCCTACTTTCAGTTGTCTGCGCTGAGTAAATCCCTCCTACAGCTGGGTCATCACCTCCCCAGGCAGGCAGTCAGTCGTTTTTGTATTGTCAGGCCTGCCCTGAGCATGTTCTCATGTCAATGTTCTCGTGAGCAGAAGCACAAAAACTTGGGTAACATAAAATATGCATTGTATTTATCTGAGAGGAGCTCCGTGGAAGTGTCTGATACACGTGTCGCGCTAACGCTGGGATGTGAAAGATTTATGTCCTCGGCTCATCTTTCCCCTGTCTGCCTCTTTCCTTCCCATAGCTGGCAGGCTGTTTTTAAATGGGATGTTCAGTATTTGTGAAGGACTGTGATGAGTGTAAACAGAACCTCACTGAAGCCTTTGTGGTTAATATCACCCTTGTGGATTCCTGTACTGACACCTAAACGTCTTCCTCCAGACAGTCCTCCCCCTTGTCTCTGAAGGACACTCAAGGACGTGCTGTAGTTGCTTCCTGCAGAGAGGAGTTTTTCCCCTCCAACCTGCCCTTGCAGAGGAGGCAGGATTGAGCCTCTTTCCTCCTTAGTCCAGTATCTGCATCTTCCCTGGCAAGAAGTGTTAAATCTTACTTTAGTATTTTGAGTAGGAAGTCGTGGGTGTGGAATTGCTGTTGTTTGAGCTAACAAGAATGGATGGGGAGCTCTGTGGAGATGACCTTGTGTTGGTTTTCATTTACACCTCCAGGTGAAATGTGGGGTGTTTGGCTTTATCAATGGCATGTAAACCTACAAACACGACCAGGTATCACCCAGAGAATGAAAGGGGTTCTGAAGGATTTCTTGGGGTTGGTGGGTTGTGGCGTTTCAGTGGGGTTTTGTTGTCTTGACGGTCTGAGATCATCCAGCCTTACCATGATGGGACAAGATAAATCTTGATGGTGAGATGAAGGAGGGAGGGAGATGTTAAAGGAGGTGGAGCACCTCCCTGATGAGGAGAGGCTGAGGGAGCTGGGTCTCTTGAGCTTGGAGAAGAGGAGACTGAGGGGTGACCTCATGAATGTCTACAAATATTTGAGGGGTGGGTGTCAGGAGGATGGCACTGGGCTGTTCTCAGTGTCATGTAGTGATAGGACAAGGGGCAGTGGTTGTAAGCTGGAACATAGGAGGTTCCACATCAACCTGAGAAGGAACTTCTTCACAGTGTGGGTAATGGAGCACTGGAAGGGGCTGCCCAGGGGGGTTGTGGAGTCTCCCTCACTGGAGATATTCAAGACCCGACTGGATAAATTCCTGTGTGACTTGGTCTGGGTGATCCTGCTGTGTCAGGCGGATTGGACTGGATGATCTTTCAGGTCCCTTCCAATCCGTAGTGATTCTATGATTCTATGTTCCTTCTTGTCCTTAGCAATCCTGCTTGGTCAGCCCTTACCCCTGCTGGGAGTCACAGGCATTGTTCAGGAGCTAGATGGTGGGGCAGTTTGTACTTGGCTCCTTTAGTTCCCGCGGAAGCCCGTTTGTGTGGGTTTGTATTTTAAAAAACTGACAAGACATGGAGGCTGCCCAACCCCTGGGCTCTGCTTTTTTAAATAATACTGTTTCTGAAATCCATGCTGTGGGAGACACGGTGGGAGTTTATACTCGCAGCATCGCCGCCGAGGTGGAAGTGTCGCCGCTTGCATTCTCTTGGAACGCCGGCTGTGCCCGCGCTCTGCAATTTGTCCTGCTTAGCACAGTGTCTGCTCGATCCCAGTCACCGCCAGGAGAGAAGATGTCCCTGTCTGCAGCCCTGCGTTTCGAGCGGCGGCCGCCTGCTGACTGTGTTCTGCCCCTCGTTCATCCACAGGGAGCTGTTATCTGCTGCGTTCCAGCTACTCGGGGAAAGCACCGCCTGGGTGAACCCTTAGAGCAGCAGCGCAGCCGAGGGGGCAGTTCCACGATGCCACAGACACCCTGGGCACGCTTTGCGTCCCTCTGTGGTGTGTTCTGTGGGGGCAGAATGAACGTTCATGGCTGCAGGTCAATGGAAATCATTTTCTCAGCCTGTGTTGGGACCGTGGACATCGGCGGCCACGCGTTCCGCCGTCCCCGTGTCCCGCCGGGGTGACGCTGTGGAACCACCGAGAAGCGTTACGATCGTCCG
>VXBP01000457.1:89481-114161 GCA_013400115.1 Rhinopomastus cyanomelas | reverse complement strand
ATGAAGGAGGTGGAGCACCTCCCTTCTGAGGAGAGGCTGAGGGAGCTGGGTCTCTTGAGCTTGGAGAAGAGGAGACTGAGGGGTGATCTTATTAATGTTTATAAATATGTGAAGGGTGGGTGTCAGGAGGATGGAGCCAGGCTCTGCTCAGTGTCATTTAGTGATAGGACGGGGGGTTATGGGTTTGAGCTGGAACACAGGAGGTTCCATATAAACATGAGAAGGAACTTCTTCCCAGTGAGGGTGACAGAGCACTGAAACAGGCTGCCCAGGGGGGTTGTGGAGTCTCCTTCACTGGAGATGTTCAAGACCCGTCTGGATGTGTTCCTGTGTGACTTGGTCTAGATGATCCTGCTGTGTCGGGAGATTGGACTGGGTGATCTTTCAAGGTCCCTTCCCATCCCTTATGATTCTATGATTTCATTCCAGAACTTGGTTTTTCCCCCAGCTCTCAGTCCCGGTCCTGCAGCGCAGTGTGTTGTCTGGCACACACCTTTTTGAAGGTGATCTTGTGGGGCATTTGAAAGGGCTGTGCTGTGTACTTACAAGTAAATAATCTTAATTAGATGTTACAGTGAAGGATTCTGTGAAGGCTTAAGTCAGGACATGAGTAGCATTATGAAAGCACTCAATTACCAATTAGCCTGCTTAAGTGAGATGGCTGCACGCTCGCTCTCTGTGCGGAGCAGACTTGCAGCTCATCAATATTTTCCTGCAGCTCTTCGTTTATGCTGCCAGGGAGCATCCTGATGGAAATGGGGTGCCCCATCCAGTCCTGTTGCTCACAAACACTTCAGATGGTGCTTTTGCTGGCTGCACATAAGCAAACGCAGATCTGCTGTCACTTGGGCTGCACAGCTCGTTGTAAAAGGTTCCAGTACTGCTGGCAAAATAACTTCTGTCATATTTACTCTTACAAATTATAAAGAGGTTTAATCAAGGTCTACCCCCTCACATGTTGAAATAAACATGTGCAAACCCATAAAAAGTAATAATAATTTTTAAAATCTGGGGGGAACCACCTTTTTTAACCTACTGAAACGCCGTAGTCCTTCCTAGCAGTGGTGACCAACCAAGATACAGGAGAAGGTGGATCACACACTGCCTGTGACCAGCACCGTGCTCTCCTGCAGAGCTTTGCTTCTCCCCCAGATGAAGGAGGTTGCCCATCCAGTCTTCCTGAGATCAGGAGCTGTGCAGCAGTACTGTCGCATCCATTCCTATACTTGATGCTGGACCAATAAAAACTGAAGAATTTTCATCCCAAAATGCAAAGCCCAATGGGATCAGGGAAAACAGCAATGGAATTCAGGTTGGGTCTATTTTGGCTCACAGATCCTGGATTTGCACTGCTCAGCAGACACCATCTGTGCTTCCTCAGCCACCTACCCCCTAAACACTCCCTAAAGCTGCATCATTGTGGGCTTCAGAGATGCTAAGAACTTCTTAGCTTCTAACCCTCTGCAGCCTCCGTGCTTCGGAAAGGGGCAGCTGGAGGCAGCTCACCAGGCTTCTGCCTCGGGTTATGGAAGGGTAGACAACAGCAGCTCATAAATCTGTCTGATAACTTGGGGTAGTAGCAGGTGCCCGACGAGTGCTGAAACAAGGATGTTGGTCAGATGCAACCTCTTACAAATGCAGGAGGTGCCCCCTTAGCCAGCTTCTGCACACACACACCCCCCCACACATGCTTTGCCAACTGGAGTTGACCCTTAAAGTGTATTTGGCTCTGGATATCTTGCTTGTACTACAGATAGAAGTACTGGGAGATGCTACGTTGGCTTCATATTGAAATCACATGAGAAAATGGCTCAGATGAGAAGTTGCCTCATGAATTTCTTAGCACAAACTGAACCACAGATGTTGGTTGTATACTAGACATTACACCGAAAGTGATTCAGTCACTCAGGGTGAAAAGCTGCCCCCAACCTTCCTCTGGAGGTGCTGTGTGTAACCAGATGGGTTTGGAAATGAAGCCTGAGGTTGTTGGGGTTTCTTTGAAGCATTTCAGGAGTGGATTTGGGGGTTTATTCGCAGCAAAATCCTCTTTGTTTGGAAAATCAATGACATTCTCTCCTAAGCGGTTCGTGTTGGGATCGAAGTTTACACATTATGAACAGAATGTGGTTATTTCCTTTTAAGAGGATTTAAAGTGGACTTAGAAGCCCTTTTGTAAATAGCCATCGGAGGGGAGGACAGCTGCATTTTCACCCTCAGGAGGTTTGAGTTAGTTCTTCCTTCTAAATCTTTCTTTGCACACTGCAGAGGGATCCTGCTGTCATTCCTGGACCCGACCCCCCTCTACCCCGTTAAATGATCTACTGACCATTTAAGGAGGGACGTGGGGAGCAGTGATGTGCTGGAGTCAGAGCTCTGCAGGGACTGAGCCGCTTGTCTGCGTGGAGGGGGGAGTGTGTGGGATAATGAGAAACAGAACCAGGAAGGATAAAACCCATCAGCTCTCCCAGCCATCCTTTTCTAGAGACACAGTGGAAAGAGTTGTGTCAACATCAGCAGCGTGTGGCACAGGGCACGACGGGAGACGGAATCGTTAAAACAAGAGTTCTGAGGACACAAACTCCACGGGAAGATACAACCTGCAGGCTCTGGGAGCTGAAATAAGCATAAGGAGAGTTTGGGAAGAGTGGAGGGACAGTGAGCAGCATAGCTCCTTTTGGCTGGTAAACAGCTGGAGAGAAGAGCTGTCTGTGTGTTTGTGAGGTTCTGACAGGTCATTAATTCCAGAGAAATTGCTCCAAAGCCACTGACGTGCAGATGTGGTTTCCACATCTCTCATCACCTGCTGCCAAGGTTAAATGCTGGTGTTCACTAGTGTAAATCCAGCTCTGCAGCTGCTGACTGTAACTGGTTTGTGATGCATTTACTGGTGTGTTAGGCTTGAGGGGAGAAAAAGGAGTAACTTTCAGTGGGATGACTGTAGTGTTGAATTCTCACGTTCTGAAGGATAAAATAAATAGGTCCTACTTGAGGAGGAGGATGATGAAGCATCCTGCTGGTAGAGGCATACGGCTCAGGTACTCCAACCGATGGTTCAGATGCACTCACTACCCACTAGCATCAGTCCTGAGGGGGTCTGTTTGTCTTATTATAGAGGCAGCCATGAGTCTCAGAGTTTAGTTTCATCATGTTGCTGCCCTTTCTTGAGTCACTTGAAGGGAGGAAGATGTGGGACACTCTCTCCCTGAGAGAGAACAAGAGGAGAATCTTTCAGAATGGAAGCAATAACCTATTTAACTGTGCTGGCTGCTAAAATGACCTTGCACTTCATCTATCTCCTCCGTAGCCAGCTCATACCTTCTCAATCACTAGCAGAAGCTGGAGTGGGCTTTTTTTCTCAGGTAAGAAGCAAATCTCATAGCCAGACACAAAACAAAACAGAAGTGTAGTGTCGACAGTGTGAAAAGTAATAGAAAGTTTCCCCACCGTTGTGGAGTTCGTTGTGTGCTAGTTGGGCCCTGGAGAGCACCCGCCGTCTCCTTCGGTTGATTATGCAAATAGGAGTAAATATGTGAATACCTATTTCTGTGTTTTATCCTCTGTAATCTAATGTCTCCCCTGACACAATGAGCTCAAATTATCTCCAGTGAGTAATGACTTGCGTTGAGCGTTCTGCACCGCGCTGTCATATAGATCATTTCCCGTAATACTTTGCATAAATTAGGAGTCCTCCCCCATGGAATGTCTGTGGCTGCCAGGGAGTGCTACAGGATTCAGAGTGCAAACAGCCCGACTCTGGTGTAATTTGGAATCAGACGGTAGAAGTGGAGCTTCCTGTAAGTGGCAGTGTCAGTCAGAAGCACTCGGGGAGTCGTTCGGCTCCCCCAAAATGCAGTGAGAACTGGTGAATCATAGAATCATTAGGGATTGGAAGGGACCTCGAAAGATCATCTAGTCCAATCCCCCTGACACAACAGGGTCACCTAGACCAAGTTACACAGGAACACATCCAGGTGGGTCTTGAACATCTCCAGTGAAGGAGACTCCACAACCCCCCTGGGCAGCCCCTTCCAGTGCTCTGTCACCCTCACTGAGAAGAAGTTCCTTCTGATATTTATATGGAACCTCCTCTGTTCCAGCTGACACCCATTGCCCCTAGTCCTATCACTACCTGACACTGAGAACAGCCCAGCTCCATCCTCCCAACACCCACCCCTCACATATTTGTAGACATTAATGAGGCCACCCCTCAGTGTCCTCTTCTCTAAGCTAAAGAGACCCAGCTCCCTCAGCCTCTTCTCATAAGGGAGGTGCTCCACCTCCTTCATCATTTTCCTTGCCCTACACTGGACTCTCTCCAGCAGCTCCACATCCCTCTTGAACTGAGGAGCCCAGAACTCATGGACATTACCCAGTTCATTGCTACTCAGTGTTTTATGGGTCTGCCCAGAACCAAACAGCCAAAGGGCCTCATTACAGAAGAGACGTCCATGAGCTCTGGAGCTTTGTCTGGTGCCAGACTCAAATGGGACTGAGGTGGAGCCACTGTGCAGAGCAGCAGCTCCGTCTGCTCTCGGGGTGTCACACCCCAACCTCGGTGGATGTGGGAGCACCGTTCAGTATTTTTCCTGTGCAGATAAATGGGGCTGAATGGTGTTCCTTTGGAGGACTTTGTTTCACATAATGATCATTTTATCAGTTGTCTGTGCTAGTCTAGAATTCCTCGCTCGTTGTCGCTCCAAGTCGAGTACATGAAACGGGCACACATGCGCACAGAGGACATCCCTAACACCGTATCCTCCAAACCTCCCATGGAGAGCAGGCTCTAGCAAGCTCTCCTGCTGTCAGCTCCATCTCTTCATTACAACACATTTATTTTGCCTTCTGTTGTTTCTGCCCTGATGCTCAGCCCGGTGGCCAAACCCGCCTCAGCACTTTGGGATGTCCGTGCACAGACAGTGCAGGGACCTGACACAGCCCCTGGCTGCTGCTGGCAGCACTTCCACGGGACTGTGAGTTATTCCAGAGGTTGTCAGAAGTGTTTATGAAGTTAGCAAGATGCCTTTATGCGCCTCAGTTCTGATGATCACTCAAGGCAGCAGCGCTCACAACCTGCCCGTGTCCCCTGTGCTGCAGCAGCTCCCAGCTGTCACCCTGCAGTCGCAGAGGGTTGATTACCTGCAGTGGCATCACCAGGGGGTGGTACTTCACAGTGCTAACGTGGATTCCATAAAACGTGGCTTTTAGGAAACAAACTGGGCCAGAACAGCCAAATTATCCTCAGAGCATCTGCAACTGGCTTTTGCAGAGGAAACTGAGAGAGATGAGAGGTCCTGCGAGTGCGGCCACTTTGCAGGGGACAAGGAAGGAGGGAACAGCAGGAGGTTTAGGTGAATGAAGAACAAACAGAAGGCAGAGAGGAAGGTTCTGTGGAACAGCAGGAGAGGAGGGATGGCTCAGGACAGCATCAGGAGAGGAGGTGTTGAGGGAGGGGAAAGAACAACTACTGTGTACGGGGAGAAAATCTGTCGCCCAACTGTGTGTGCAGATGCAGAGCCCATATTGCTGAATCAAGTCTCTGTGTTTTGTGAGCAGTATCTGCCTTGGTGTAGAATAGGAAGCAGTGATTTTTAATTTAGAAGAAGAATTCAAAAAATGGAGTTTCCCTGCCTTGCTCTTAGAAGCTTCAGCCAGAGACTGAAAGGGCCTCATTAAAGATTGCTTGAACATTTTTTCCCTCATTTTGCTGCTTCCCCACTGATGGTTTCATTTCTTTTCCCTGTGGTGCTGGCAGTGCATGTGTTTTGTCTTGTGCGTTACTGAGCGTCGTCAGAAAGCATGTGGGGAATAAAAAGAAGTTACTCTTGAAGCATCCATAACATCAGTTAATTTATGTATGAAATCTGCCAGCGAGATAAAGGAGCCAAGCAGTTGTGTTTTCAAAGACACTTCTGTGTTTTGGCCATGCAGCTCCAGAAGCATCTTCCACGTCGTTGCTTGGCAGGGCCAGAAGCAGCTGCAGCGGGGTAGGAAGGGGGACGGGAAGAACTCTTGGACTGGAGTGGGTGGTGAGAATCAACTGTAGAATCCCTGAGATTAATAAATCCCTGGCTTGATAGTGTTGCTGTTTCCTCCTTTGGACTGTTGCTTCCACATCTTGTGGTGTCCAAGTGGCCTTTGCCAGCCCTTCCCAGCAGTGCCCTGCTGGCTAATGCTAAACCCCACAATGAAGAACCACCTCTACCCTGGGGTGATCAGATTTTGCAAGTCAAACTCTTCCTACCCTGGGAGCAGGCTGTAGTGCGGCAGTTTTGGTGCTGTGGTTGATGCCTTGGTGTGGTACCAAGCGGTGAATGTCCTTGAAATGGTCATTTTAATGCTGCCATCATCCTGCCTCTGCCTGATGACAGTCTAAATTCAGTCTGAGTAAGGAAAGCAACAAGTGCAAGCGTTCTTCCAGTTCACTCAGCAACCTCTGAACAGGCTTCGTGACCCCAACAACAGCCACATTCACAGCAGCTACGGTTTCACTCACTGGCCAACACCTTTGGAGTCTGGTCGGCAGCTACGAGGCTCTGGGCTGTTTCTTCATGTGCTGCTTGTGCCTGACCCGGAGAAACAGCTGCTGGCTGGTGTTTTCTCCGTTCGTTCTCCTGAACCCAAGCTCCAATGGGTTCAGCTGCTGAGCACTTCTTGAAAACCCACTCTTTGCTCATCCACTTCTTTTACTGTGTTTTATGGACCAAGTGCTGGATTTACTGCCAACGTAATAGAAGTTATTAAATATTCACCCCCCGGAGCACACGAGGTGGGATGGAAGGTCCTCCCAGCTATGGAGCAAAGCCCCTTGTCCTGCCCAGGCTGCTTGGTTCATACATGGTGATTTCATGGTGATTTTTCTCCCCTTGATATTATTCTTAATTAAGCTTCGAGGACGAGACGGCGCGTGCCTTTTGGGGCCGAGCTCCGCTGCAGTCACGGTGCCTTCCACCAGATTGCTGGGGTGTCACTGCTCTTTCTTCTTGCTGGTGA
Organism: Rhinopomastus cyanomelas; assembly: GCA_013400115.1. Lineage (NCBI taxonomy): Eukaryota > Metazoa > Chordata > Aves > Bucerotiformes > Rhinopomastidae > Rhinopomastus > Rhinopomastus cyanomelas. Next base: position 107,171 of record VXBP01000457.1, on the reverse strand, counting down.
GACACGTTCCTCGTTTGTGTAGTTAACAGATTAAAAAAAACCTCCATAACAAGGGTTATATTTTTAACTCCAGAGTTTTCTTAGCCCCACGTGCACTTTTTAATGTCTGGAATTAAGCAGCAGGGAGATGCAGCTGGATGTTCCGAGGCCGTTAGGCTTCGCTCTACCTCCGAGATCCACTCGGCTCCGCGGCGCCGGCAGAGCACTCAATCTGCGTCGCGGCGAGGGCTCGAGGGGGCGAGCCCTGCCGAAGGCATTTATTTACCAAATTAAAAGCGCGGCAAGGAAAGGCTTGGGTGGTATTTAAGGGTATTTTATCGACTCCTATTCTGCTGCTGTTTGCTGAAGTTCTCGCTGATGGAAGATGATGGATGAGCTGATTGCTTGGCTTTCAGAAAGGTGAAATACATCTTCTCTGATTTATTCTTCCCGCATTGACAAAACAGCTTTTGGTGTAATTGGAGAGTGTCCAAGCCCCACTACAGACACAGAGAGTCCTGGCAGCCTCTGCTGCTGCTCCACTACGCTCCAGCTTGTGTGCGTCTCACAATGGAGATCCTGGCAGATTTTGGATTTAATGTCAAGTCCAGCGTTGCAGTCAATTACAGACCCGGATCAATCCGTGAGCCTGCCCGTGGATAACAAAAAGATTTGTGCCCTTGGCTCCTGACTTAAATGGAACTTCACACTGGCCTGTAGTTCCTGTGCTTGTGTGATATACAGGCACGATACTCGGACCCAGTCATGACCAGATGTTGCCTAACTAGTATTTGCTAAGAGAAGTCAGCTTGTAGTGGCCCTTTGGGGGTGAGCATTGACTTGTGTGTGTTGTGAATCTCCTGAAGCTTGTGGTTAGATCCTGATTTAGTTGAATGGTCACGGTCTGGGCTGTGCCCATGGGCTGGATTTCTCACGCTGTGCTGTGGAGTTAAACCCTGGCGCAGCACCGTGGAAATGGGACGAGGTTAACCATCACCCAGCCTTGTCTTCTAAACCCTGACTTTGCTGCACGGTGCTTGGAGTCGTGCTTCCCGAGCCCTGTCCTTCAGGGAGGAGCAAAGCCAGGACCTGATCTTTGACGCTAGAAGTCAAAGTGTCTCCTTTGCACCTGTTGACTTCTCAAGATCTAGAACGAAAAACGTGTGGAATTTGGCTCTGTGTCTCTTGTACAAACCCTTACAAAGCCCGTGTTAAACGCAGGAGAGATCTAGCATTCCAGTGTCCCTCCCCTGACGTTCTCTCTTCAGCCAGCCTGTCTTTATGGAAATGTGGACTTGTATCTAGATACCTGCTTTGTCTCCTCCTGATTTCAACCATCACCTTTTGCCACGATTGTGGCCGTTTCCTACAGCTCATGATTTTATAAATTCCTTTCCTAGACACTGATGTTCACTACAAGGCACCATCAGAGCTGTCAGACTTGACAAATAAATCTTCAAGGCTTGGAACAAAAGGGCTTTCAATCTCCAAGCTGGCGATAAACAGCCCAGGTTAATAATCCTGCTCTTCTCGACGAGGAGATGACTCAAACAGCAGTGAAGTAACAAGTGATTTTTATCATTTTGAGATACGAAAAGAATATTGTTCACAGAACATCTGAAGGTAGTTCAGGAATAATTCCGTGTTCTTCTCACAGCTTTTTGTAAAAGATAAGGAACGAGAGGAGCTGACAGGGCTAGGGGCTGGTGTGATCACTAGCCGCGTGCAGGGTGTCAGCTCGATGTGTCCCGGGTGTGCCTGTGGGTTCCCGCATAGGGGAAGGTGATTGCAGGCTGGCAGAGTCTAAGAGATGCTCCTTCTTTCCTTCAAACACTGGCACTGGCCAATGGTAATGATGGGGCAGTTTGGAGTGGTCCAAGTTCCATCAAGGCGCTCAGGCGTGTACAAAAGTCCTGCACCAAACCCTTAGCTCTGGGACTTCCCCAAAGGAAGTGCTGGAAGGCTGTGCCTGGAGTTCGTGTGCAGTGCAGTTTGCCTCCCCTCAGTTAACTTAAAAATCCTGTTTAAGAGTGAAATATTTAGTTATAGATTGATACCAGCTTTAGGGATGTCGGCTGCATCAATCACCGAGAGGATGCAGCCCTTCAGATGAACCAGACTTGGCAGAAGAGCTGGGCACAAGTTGTAAATCAAGCATGTGCTTAAATCTCGTTGACTTTTTAAAAGCAACATGAGTGCTGTTCTGTGCTAAATTGGAAACTTAATGCTGCTCCCCTGTCATCAGCTTGAATTTATTTTTGGCTGTTCACACAGTATCAAGAAAAGAAGGTTCTAGACGCTGTGTGTGTTTGTAACTGTGAGGATCCAAACCCGGGTTCACTTTGAGATTGTCATGCTGGTGTCTCTCTCTCTCGGAAGCGCAGCATCCTTCCTCCTTCTGCAGATGGATAACTGGAGGTCATCAGCTACACGGCGCTTGGGTGGAAATATGGGTGGTGGCTGCAGGGTAGAAAGATGTGCTGCTGCCTTCGGTGGGAAAATGAGTGACCTGGGAGAATTTTCTTGGATGAACCTCCTGGGCTTTGCTCTGCTGCTCCCCAGGACTTCCACCCTCTGCTTTTCCTTGTGGCAGCAGGTGAGGTGTGACAAACCCCAACGGTGCTGGCTCTCGGTGGGGAGAGCTGGCAGCGTTAATTGCTGTCTGAAAGCTGACATTTATTAAAGCTAATAAGGCACCGTGTCCCTTAACATTGAGAAACTGGACTTAAATACCACCTTTGTGGAGTCTGAAGGAGATGGATTTTAATGTCAGACTCCTTAATTTTTGATGTGCTGGGGAAAACATGGAAATGTTCTGGGATGTTTCTGCTGCCTTTTGTTCTGGGAGCAGCTCCTGAGTAGTGGGAACAGAGAAGTGATCGTTCACCTCTCTTCCCCTCCTGTTCCTAAAAATGTTCAGCAATTCAGGGTATTTGTGACCTGTTCTTGAGCTACCCTGGTACTTGGCATTGTAGGTTGTGCTCTGCGTGATGACACCACCTACAAGGCATGAAGTAGCTTCCAAAACCAACCAGGAATCCAACCCCAAAGCTCTTCCAGCTCCACTTAGAGGATGAATGAGGTTTACTCTTGGGATGCTGGCTTGGCACTTGGAAGTGCCCAGGCTGTGAGGGGGCTTAAGCTTCCTTAATCCCCCAAACCCAGAAGCTGTTAACATCTGCACACGGCCCCGGTTCCAGCGCTCCCACTAACGAGCGTCCGGCTGTGAGCTCGTCTGTAATTCCCGGCGTTCTGCACAGTGAAGGATCAGAAATTGCAGCGTTTAGGGAAATTGCTTGAAACCACATGTGCAGAGAGCTGAAATGCTGGGATTCCTGGGGGGTGGCTGAGACAAATGCTGCAAGCCGTGTGAGAGGAGGAAGGGAGAAGGGAGGACGGGCTCTATCAGCTGAGGGAGGTGTGTGCTGCTGTGAAGGTCTCCCTGTGAGCGAAGGCACTGGATGCTCATGATCCGGTGAGCTCCCGGTTGCCAGTCTCACCCAGAAGCGCCCGGCTGCAGCCGAACAACCTGCTGCAGAGCCAGCAGCTGTACAGCTTGGGAGGTCTTTAACATGACAAAGCAGCCCAAGCCTGAAATGCCCGCTCCTTTGAAAAGCAGCGAGGAGCAGGGTATGGAGAGGATTTTTCGCGGAGCAGCATGTGATTCAGATGGAAAATGTCAGGGTTTGAAAATTATTAATCTTTGTGCTGCACAAAACTGTCAGCTGTAGGGGCGTTTAGTGTAGGAGGTTCTTGGGAGAGAGTTTTCGAATGGGATTTGTTTGCTTTTCTCTTCTCGCCTTGTTTTGGGCTTCTTTTGTTTCTTCCCTCACCAGCAGCTGAATAAACTGACGATTCAAGTTCGTAATTAGGGCAGGAGCTGCCAGGTAGCAAAAAGCTGCAGAAAACTGAGGTGATTTAGTTGTAGCTCATTCAGAATCACACTGTAAGAGGAAGTGTAGGGGAGGGAAAATGATTTCAGGCACTGTAAGCAGCTGAATGAGAAATTGTTGTGTGCCAAGCTGTTACAGAAACACAGTTGGGGTAGGAGATGCTAGGAACTGTCTGCCAGAGCTGTGGTCTGGGCTGTCTTAGGTTGGTCTTTGCTGCTGATAGCAGGTAGCTGCTGTGGGAGTTTATTGAGTTTGGATTTTAGGACGAGAGACAATGGGTGTCAGCTGGAACAGAGGAGGTTCCACATCAATATGAGAAGGAACTTCTTCCCAGTGAGGGTGACGGAGCACTGGAACAGGCTGCCTAGGGGGGTTGTGGAGTCTCCCTCACTGGAGATATTCAAGACCCACCTGGATGTGTTCCTGTGTGACTTGGTCTGGGTGATCCTGCTCTGGCAGGGGGATTGGACTGGGTGATCTTTCGAGGTTCCTTCCAACCCCTAATGATTCTATGATTTTCCTTTATCCAGTCAAGAAGGTGAGATGGTTCCACTCTCTGTTAAGGGCCACGTGAGGAAACACTGGCTGTCCCTGCACCCACTGAAGAGCAGGAACAGCTCTCTGCAGGCTGCCCTCGCTCCCCAGCCAGGACCATTTCTCAGGCTCTTGCTCTGAGCTGAGCAGCCACAGCCTGTGTGGTTTGTGTGAGGTGAGGGCTGTTTGCCCTGAGGTGTGTTGCCAGCCCCTCGGTAACTTGACTCGCTTGGGCTGGGGATCTGGTGGGTGATTCTAGCCACAGCCATGGTGGCTGCTGAGGAACAACTCCTGAGCTTGTCTGTTGAAAGGATCTTTAGGACTGGCACATCTGAGGTTTCTGAAGAGGTTTCTTCTCTCTGTTTCAGGTCGGGGCTCACAGCTCAGTAGATCACCTTACAGGGTGCTAGAGTGTTTCACTCCTCAGTTCTCCTCACGCAGAGGTGAGGATGGCAATTAATTCCAAAAGGGAGGGCAGTGCCCACACTTAATATCCTCACAAATACCTATTTTTCATGTTTTCTGTCTCTGATGGCTCTGTGTAGGTTGAGTTTGTTTGTTTTTTAATGTCCAGTGAAATTATAGGTTAGACTTGGGATTCTGGATTCCTGTATGAGAGGGAATGAGTCATCAGTGTCTTCTTATTTAATAGCTTGTGTGTGTGGAGAGTGCACAATGAGATCTTTCGCCGATATCTCTTGGGAATGTTAAGTTCTATTGGGGTGGAAAAGTAGCCTCAGTCTTGCCTTGAAGTTCTCTGAGGTCTCCAGGTTGGAAATACTCTTTGCAGTAAATCCTGACTGCGGAGAGCATCTGCTTACTGGGAGCTCTGACACTGTGGATGTACTGGCTTCGTCAAGCCGGGCAATGGAGCTGCAGGATATTTTCAGCAGAATTCTAGTAAAACCCAGACTGATTCATGATGACCCTTTGAAAAGAGTGATAAAACGTGGGTAAATAAAACTGTTCTGGCATCTAATGGCCCCGGTTTGCAGCCTGTTAGCTGGGTACCCCATTAAGAAAGATGTGACTGTAAGGGCTGCCCTGGAGAGACATGATGCGTAGGGGTCAGAGGAAGGAGTCTGTCTTTCAGCTCCAGGTTAAGTTGGCATCATCAATGGGAAGCAATAAGCGTAAAGACCTCAGGCTAACGGGGCTCCCTTTGCTTTGGGCCTTACAAAGAACCCACCTGATGTTGAAAATGCCCTGTTTCAGCAGGTGTGGCCACAGCTAGCCACCCTGGTTTTGAGAGCTCATTGTGTGGCCTTCGCTGCCAGCGTCTGCCATGACAGCGCTTGGGAGAAGATGTCGTCTTGGGCTTGTTTGACAATAACCATGTCCAGCCTTTCTTCTAGAGCAATTTTCCTGATGGCTTTTTCTCTTCCTCATGTTTTCTCCCCTCTTGTGTCTGACTTGTGAATTCATGTCTGTACTTGGAGAGGGAGCACAGGAAGGTGAGAGTGTGTTTTTGTTTCTGGACTGTCCTTTGAGGTTTTCCTCTCAGCTGCTGCTTCAGAATGTGAACTGCAGGACTGATGCAGATGGCTGAGTCCCAGGCATGGCAGCCACAGGCAGCAGTGCTGTGGGTGAGTAATGACCAGCACATGGCAGGTGAACGATGCAGAAGTGACCAGCCTGCAGTGCCATTACACTGATAAACTGTAAAAAATGAGCACTTTACTACCTCCTTGTCCAATCCTCTCTTAGCTTCATTTAGCTGCTGCAGCTGGTCCTTTGTCTGCCTCATAAAACATTGAAGCAGGGGGATACCTAGAAAAAGAACGTAGATATCAAACGAACAGGCAGTGCAGACCAGCCCTCTAATGTGGGAGCACAGGGGTTGCCCATAGCACCAGCTTTGCCCCCTCTGCTGCAAACACACGATGGTACTTGGTGATGCCAGTGGCACTGCTGCTTTGGTTCTGGTTCCCCTGTTTCAGAGGGCTGACTGTGCCCGCAGTGTTTGAGGTGATCAGATCCTGGAAAGCAGGAGCCAAGGAGCTGCAGGGCCGGGCTGGGAGGAGATCCCAGCGTTGGCACTACACGCCGCGCGCTGCGGAGCTCCGGCGCTGTCAGCCGGGAAGAGCGCTGACGCGTTCTGTTATGCAACACCTGCTGTCAGGACTAGCGTGCGTCCTCGTTTGGTGGTGGGGGGTGTTCCTTCCCCCTCCAACATTTACAGAAACAACTGCAGCGCTGATTGTCTGCAGAGCAGCGTTAATGCTGCCGGAGTTAGCAGAGCAGTTTGGCAGATGTGGGGGTGACTTTTGCCCCCTCTTCCAGCGTGTTCTCAGCGCTCGTACAGCAGCCGCGCTGCTCGCAAACACAACGCAAACCTGTCTGCAGGCTGGTTTGAGGCAGGATGTGAACAGCTCTGCAGGAAGCATCTCTTTCTTCCAGCAGTGGAGTTGGGAGTTGGGCACATCAAAGCCTTGAGCCTTAATAAAGACAGTTGATTTGTGAATTCAGTTGGAGGGAAGAGCTCTGCGGCTCATTCAGTAAATGAAACGCTGCCGTAGCTAAGAATAAGCATCAGAGCACAGGTGCAGCTCTGAGCTGGTGTGAATTCACAGTATCACAGTAATGATGAGGTTGGAAAAGACCTCAAAGATCATCAAGTCCAACCTAAATCCAAATAAACCAAATAAACCTAATCCATTACGTTTGTTGTTGCTTTGCTGCTGAGCTAGAGGTCCTGGCATCAGCAGGTCCCGTGTTCTGGCCCAGGGGTTGATCAGCAATGCGTTGTCAGCTAATGTCATGGGGAGAGGTCCTAGGTTCTGCTCCCTTCTGAACTTGTTCACTTCAGGTTAGCTTCTCCCCTGGAATTTCCTCTCTCTGCTCATCCCAGCGACAACCATAGTCCTGCCTGTCAGGAAGAGCAGTCGAGGTGGAGAATCTTGTGAGCAGTGCTGGCGAGTCCCACCCGCAGCTTCAAAGCTGCTTTCCATCTTTGGGGGAGGAACGTGAAAGGACAGCAGCAGATTAAAGCTGTTAGTGTGTTTGTGATGAGGTTGGGCTTGCATATATTCTGCTAATTGCTGGGTCCTAATAAAAATGAGCTGGTGATATTTAAAAACAAGTTGGTCGCTTTATTATCATTTCCCCTTGACTTTTACGTTAAAAAGCAGATTAACTTAATCCTAGTATAATTCACTTTCTGTTGGTGAGTTGGTTGTTATCCTTGAGAGGAATCCAAGCAGTTATATTTCATTTGCTGAACTCTGGGTATCATTAATAAAATAATTGCTGGCTGTTTTCCCCAGTATTCTCACATAAGGAAAGAATTCACTGCTGTGTGACTTGGTCTAGGTGGTCCTGCTGTGGCAGGGGGATTGGACTAGATGATCCTTTGAGGTCCCTCCCAATCCCTAATGATTCTATGACTTGGTCTAGGTGGTCCTGCTGTGGCAGGGGGATTGGACTGGATGATCCTTTGAGGTCCCTCCCAATCCCTAATGATTCTATGACTTGGTCTAGGTGATCCTGCTGTGGCAGGGGGATTGGACTAGATGATCCTTTGAGGTCCCTCCCAATCCCTAATGGTTCTGTGACTTGGTCTAGGTGGTCCTGCTGTGGCAGGGGGATTGGACTAGATGATCCTTTGAGGTCCCTCCCAACCCCTAATGATTCTGTGACTCACTCTTTTTCTCTTGTTGTAGAGGATCAAAATGAGCATTTTATCTTTGCTCTGGTTGGCTTCTAATTCATTCCCACTGGTTCAAAGCTACATTTTTGTGTGTAAACTGAAAATTTAATGTTAAGCTTCTAGAAATGTCCTTTGATTAATAAAAAAACCCTTAAATTTGGACTTAAGACAATTTATTTACTCGTGTGGTGAAGACCCACCCAGTAATGAATTGAGAGAGACACCATCTAAATACAGAGGAAGTCCAAGCAGTGCACTCCAGAGAAACCTTCCCTCACTCTTCTGTCTCCTGCTGCACCTTGTGCTCCTGTGCTCAGCTGTAGCAGTGACAGTCCAGCTGCCAGCTGGACCAGCTCTGCCGTGTAGAGACTGCAAGTAATTCAACGTTTTTATGGGAACCATCGTGGCAGGCAGCTCTTGGAGGGACAGGGGACGTTGGCTGGTTAAAGATTCTGAGTTCATGCCATGACACCTTAAACAGGCCAAGTGTCCTGGGCAACAACCATGCTTGGGTCCTCGGGGCCATGAGGTCATCCCAAAGAGTTGACCCCAAAGGTGACACCTCTGGGGCTCTTACTGCACCTTATTTCCAGGGAACTGCTGTTAGACTTTGTGCAGCTCTGGTGTTCCCACAGCCTTTCCCATCATGTTTGTGAGGGTGGGGGCTTTTCTCCTGTTTCAGTGCTCCTTGTGCTTTGTTCTGCTCTGCTGCAGATTGATCTGCTTAGACTGCTGGAGGAGCTTTTTTCCTTTAAAGGTTTGTATTGCTTGCCTACTGTCTAAAGAAAAAACCTAGATGTTAAATAAATGTATGAATGCATGAAAGATCCTTCAAGTTTGTAATCCACTTAATATTTAATAATGGCAATATATCATTTTAATAAATATGTATAATTTAGATATAGATAGATGTGGAATACAGAAGGGATTGCAGCAGGATAATACATTCATCTCTGTTGGCACAGAACAGACCACTACTGCTTTATGAACATATTAATCCTCATTGGTGAAAATAAATGTCCTACCCTGGTGCAGCCTGTTCCCATTAACCATTCCTTGGCTTGGGGAAGGTCCTGTCACTGAAATGTCACGGAACTCTGAGCCTCTGTTGAAGTGGCTGAGGAGTGGGCGCAGCAATGCCAGCTGGAGGGACAGTGGTGCTGCTGGAAAGGGCTGTTTTCCTTTCCTTTTTGTAGAAAGGACCCACTATGCTGTTGGACAGGGGATGGTGTCCACCATCCCTTCTGTGGCCGCTCTGCTGAGACTCCTCAGCCATCCGCTGGGACTTGCAGAGTCAGGGTTAAGAGTAGATGGGGGTGGTCCTCAGCCATCCACTGGGACTTGCAGAGTCAGGGTTAAGAGTAGATGGGGGTGGTCCTCAGCCATCCACTGGGACTTGCAGAGTCAGGGTTAAGAGTAGATGGGGGTGGTCCTCAGCCATCCACTGGGACTTGCAGAGTCAGGGTTAAGAGTAGATGGGGGTGGTGAACAGCACCTGGTCTGTGCAGGAGATGGAATGACTTGGAGAACCGGTATCGGTCCTGTCTTAGTCACTTAAACGTCTGCAAGTGTAGCCCTGGGTAGGGCTGCAGAAGCTCTTTTTACTTGAGTTGTTTGTCAAAGAGTCAGTGAAGAGTTAAGGCTGGAATTCGTGGCTGGAGGTGGCTGCTTTTAAGCTTTATTCTGCTCTGCTCTGTATAAATAAGGGTCTGTAACCAGACTGTGCGCTATGCCGCGTGCACGGGGATTAAAGGAGGACTATGAGCTCTGAGGGAAACACTCAGCCCTTGGCTCAAGCTCATAAGATATTAAAAGGAAGGGAGATGGAATAAATGAGGATTGAGAAAATGGCCTCACTCCTATTAGCATAGAAAATCCTTCTGTGGAAGAAGTGCTGCTCACCGAAGGAGTCGTGCTTGATGTTGGTGAAAGAAAGGCGTTGTCGTCGCTGGGTCCTTCTCAAGTGGATCCTGTGTGAGGAGACACATTGTCATGACTGCTGTCTGGTGAGAAGTCAGGGGGGCAAAGGGATCTCTCAGAGAAGTAAAAGAAATCAGAATGTTTTGGGGACTTACAATGCCCAGTCACAGTCAAGGGCATCCCCTGTGCTCCTTGTCGGCGAGGAGAGTGGATCCACTCTTCCCGTTAGCACGCAGGTCATGTGTGTGTGGTTGGTTCTCATGGGGCTTGGGCCATTATTGCAGCAGCTTCACTCAGTTGCTTCAACCATGGCAGCTCATTCTGTCATTCTCCAGACCCGCCGGCCGCTGAGAGTCTGGGGGACGGTCCTTTGCGCTGAGCCAGTCTCTTACCTGTCTGCTGCATCACTGCTGAGAAAGTCTTTAACCTCCTGCAGCTCCACAGCCACCAGTAAGGTGAGAAAGGACTGCTGAGGTGAACAGGCACCTAACAGTCTGCTCTGCATCACAGTCTTGATTTTTAATTCTATTAAGACAACTGATTTCCATGGTTATGTGCTGACTTCCACTGTCCTTCCCTGCTGACAAGCTGCAGACCACTGCATCCAGAGCCCCCAAGCAGCAGAGCATCACTAAGTGCTGGAGGCCATCTCTGTGCCCTTTGCTTCCTGGTTTCGTGGCTCATTCACACACGCCAACCAAAAAAAAGGATGAGAGAAGCCACAGTGCCTTCCAGCCCACAGCGAAGTGGAGCAAACCCAGGTGTGTAACTAACAGCTTCAAGCAGGAGCATCCAGCTTAATATCTGGTCCTGAGCACACAGGAGAAGAAATAGGATTCCTTCAAAATTCAGATAAGCAGGTTAGTTTGCGGCTAAAGATTCCGAGCACAGTGCTTTTGTGTGATCATATCCTAGATTTATTTCCACAACTTATTGCACATTCATTTCTTGGAGTTTTCATTGCAGAAAATTGCCAGGAGGAATGGATTTTGTCTTCCTCAGCTGGCAGAACAATTTTCCACCTGTCGCCCAAATATTTGATGGGAAGGATTACGGTGCCGCGGCTGGAAGTTTGTACTTTATATCCATAGGAAGCAAGAGGGGCTGATGAAACTAATACACTGATGGCAGGAGTTGGCTGGCTGAGATGGATAGACAGCACCTGGGACTTTCAACACAGGCTGGAAATTTAGGAGACCCTGTGTGCTACGGTGTGAAATACAGAGAAGATCTTTGTAAGCAATCCTTGATTTCCCAGCAGAGCTCCCTTTGTTCCTTTCAAGTGCCTGGTGTAGTTACCGAGCTCAGCTGAGTCTCCCCAGACCTGCACGGTGTGGCAGATCTCATCAGCACAAGCCTGTTATTTTTTCTAATCCCCAATCCAGGGAATTAAAGATTTAGTTCTTTGCCTTTCCCAGGCTGATGAAGGTTTTTGTGAGTTTGCTGCAAGTCAGTGTCTTTGGAGGGGCACCAATGGCTTGGGTGGTGCGTCTCCATCAGTGTGTGGTTCTGGGTCAGGTCATGCAGATAAAACAGCAGGCAGCAGATGGGGTATCGGTGTAGTAGTGGCCATAGTACGTGTATACTACGCGTGCAAACCTGGGCACTGCCACGGGTGCTGGAGGTGCACGTGGACTTAGAGAATCATAGAATTATTAGGGACTGGAAGGGACCCCAAAAGGTCATCCAGTCCAATCCCCCTGCCACAGCAGGATCTCTTCACCGGAGAGGTTATAGAATCAGTATCACTCAGGGTTGGAAGGGACCACAGGATCATCCAGTTCCAACCCCACCACCATGGGCAACCCCACCACATGGAGCACCACCAGCACCCCATCCAGCCTGGCCTTAAACACCTCCAAGGATGGGGCCCCAACCACCTTCCTGGGCAACCCGTTCCAGGCTCTCACCACTCTCACGGTGAAGAACTTCCTTGACTTATTGTTAATAAAACTCCATCTGCCGTGCGGTGCCCAGAAGAAAAGAGGAGTTCAGTTAAAAACATTTTAAACAAAACTATTGAAGCGTTTCTCCAAGTTTACAAATAGTATCTCTAGGGGATACTCTGAAGTAGACAAAGCAGGAAGCCCTGAGGAGGAGACACTGGCTGGGGTGGCCGCGTCTGGAGTAGAACATCAGTTAGGGCCACTTTGTCCCCAGACGTGTCTCATCTGCTGGGGCAGCTCTGCAGACGCACGGAGGCGGCTGCGCAGGAGATGCTCTGTGGTTCTGTGTCATTTCCCAGTGGTGCTGGATGAGCAGTAACTGGATTCCTCTTCAATGCATGAAGTTGAAATGAAAAACCGCGCAATGAAACTCCTCAGTCCGGGTGTTTGATGGCCGCCCGTCGCTCTGTTCCCATGTGGTCAATCTTCACTAAACCCCATGTCCCTGTGGGCTTCAGCAAATCCCTGAACTGGGGGAAATAACAAAGATCTGGAAGGATTTTGTGTGGGCAACAAAACCTATTTCCACCAATATCTGGGTGGTTTCCAAGAAGCCCACGTGTGGGGCAGGGTGAGCTGACAGCAGAGATCTCACCGCATCGCTTTTCTCGCTGAAGAGTGAGCAGAAGTCGTGCAGACTGTCCATGTGTGAGGAGGTTCTCTGCTCTGTGCTGCTCTGCAACGGGAATTTTGTCATCTTTAGGTTTTCCTCTGAAAACCATCCCATGTGCAGAGGATGGCTGGCATTGCCTGGGTTGGTAGAAAATCTGATGGTGGTTTGAAGTCCGGCAGGAATCGGCAGCATCAGGTCCCTGGAAAGGGAAGAGTGTCTGGAACGTTGTGGCCATCGCTGGTTGGGCTGTTGACAGCTGGGAAAAGGCTTTTGTTTTTATCCTGGATTGCCTACAGGGGAGTGCAGAGAGTGTTTTGAAGCCTGAGAAAGACACCAAGTCCAAGGGACAACACTTTTGAATCCAGGGCTTTAGGGGAAAGGAAGCAAAGGGGAGGCACTCCTGAGCAAGGCAGGGCAGTTAGTGGGAAAGGGGTTAGAGCAGAAGGGCTTCTGTCTGCCCTGGGGCAGAGCTAGCCAAGGAAGTGGCCTTTGGGCCAGTGACACCAATCAGAACAAGCCAACCAAAAAAGCCAGTGAAAGGTGGTCTTTGGAAGCCTTCATTACAGTGGGAGGAAGTGAAGGTGGGAAAAGAGTCCTGTTGAGATTCCATTGGTTTAAAAGCTGCCTTGAACCACGTTACATCCCAGTCAGGTTTGAAGCACTGAAGGATGGCTGCCAAGATGTTCTCCTGTGATCTGACAGCAAACAGCAGCAGAAGTTGTTTCGTCCAGGAATGTAGTGCTTGTTCCTTCTCTTTTTCTCCGTTTTTGTTTCTACTATTGTCACAACAAGATTTAAAGTCCCCGTTGGACTGGTGTGCAGAGCATAAACCAGCGAGCGCTTGCTGAGAGGTAATTTTCCAGGAATGAGAAATGCAAGAATTGTGTTGGGTAGTTTGCTCTTCTGTCATTCACTGTTGCATTAAAACAACCATTTTTCTACAACTATGAATGGCCTGAATCTTGAAAACTGACAGTTACAAATGAAAACCCTTCAGTAATTTGAAATCAAAGCCTTTACAGAGTTCCAGTAGGCTTGGGGATGAATTTGAATACGGTTTAGGCTACAAAAAAAGGATGATGCACAAAAGAAAAGATTCATGAAGCTAAAATTCCCAGTATTAAGTGAACTTTAGGGAAAGGCTTTGCTTTGGTCAGCAGCTGCTGTAGTTGCCTCATTTATCCTGCGCTGTGAGTAGAGCCCTTCAGAAATAGGCTTTAAATAATATTTTGCATCACTTGACCCTGGGATTTGTTCTCCCGGATGAAGAACAGGCTGTGTCTGGTTCTTAGAGTCACAGAGCATTAGGGATTGGGAGGGACCTCAACAGATCATCTAGTCCAATCCCCCTGCCAGAGCAGGGCCACCTAGACCAAGTCCCACAGGAACATGGCCAGGCAGGTTTTACACGTGTGCAGAGGAGGAAACTCCACAACCTCCCCCAACCCCAGGCAGCCCAGGTGACTTCATTTTACCTCTGGAAGGTTGGGATTCTGCAGGGCACCTCGGGAAGGTCCCTTCTGAAGCAATGGACTGCAGCCAGCCCAAGGGCTCAGCAAGTGGCCTGATGTAGGTTTGACTGGCTCAGTGCATCTTCCTGCTGCAGCTGACTACTTAGAATCATTAGGGATTGGAAGGGACCTCAAAAGATCATCTAGTCCAGTCCCCCATCATCTAGTCCAATCCCCCATCATCTAGTCCAATCCCCCATCATCTAGTCCAATCCCCCATCATCTAGTCCAATCCCCCAACTTCAGAGGGTTTTTACAGAGAGACAAAGTGCCTCAGAGTAATTGGTCTAATCTTGGTTTGCACTTGATTACAGTAGCCACAGGACTGGAGATGGGTAGATTGAGAGTGGATGTGAGGAGGAAGTTCTTCACCGTGAGAGTGGTGAGAGCCTGGAATGGGTTGCCCAGGGAGGTGGTTGGGGACCCATCCCTGGAGGTGTTTAAGGCCAGGCTGGATGGGGCTCTGTCCAGCCTGGTCTAGGGTGGAGTGTCCCTGCCTGTGCTGGGGGTGTTGGAACTGGATGATGGTTCCTTCCTACCCTGAGTGATTCTGATTCCATGGCTTCTCCAGTGAGGTGAGCCTGCTCTGGCAGGGGGATTGGACTGGATGATCTTTTGGGGTCCCTTCCAATCCCTGATGATTCTATGATTCTATGATTCATTTCACAGCTACACTGACTGCTGGATAGGAGGTGCTGATTTTAGCTAGAAATCATGACAAAACATCTTCTGGCTATTCCATAAAGACCTGTGAAGGGTTGAGGCTCCACCTCTTCATAACTAGTTTCACTGGTTTAGGTTAACTCATGTGCGTCGTGCCCTCAGCTGCTCCTCTTCCCCTGATGCTGCTCCCATCATCTGCACCCAGGCTCTGCCTCCCTGTTCCCATCTGGCTATGCTCTTTGTGTTCAGGACTTTCTAATCTTCATAAATCGATCCCTTCTCGCTTATTTTTGTTGCTGTTCTCGGAGTTTTCTCGCCAAACTGACAAACTGCTGAAATAAATCCCAGGGCTGCTAAAAATCGATGGGAATTTCCCAGGTTTGACAGCAGCAACTGGGATCTGGGTCCATCAGCAGAGCAGAGGCTGTGCTCAGCGCCGCGGCGCTCACATCTCGGTGCAGGAGTCCAGGGGATGACACTGGGGTTTGCCTGTGGCTGAACAACTGCCCTCAGATCCTACTGCCTGTGGGAGAAGCAGAGAACACTCGCACCTTGTGGTTTCTCACCCTACAGAAACCACTTTCCTGCTCCTCTACCACCTTTAGAGGGGATGTGGTAAATAGAAACTGTGTGAACACACCCTGAAGATCTCCACTAAGTGGCTATGGGATGGCTGTTTGCTTATTCCAGGGTTGGAGTGATGCAGTAATGCTAGTCATCTTGGTGGCTTCTCTGTGGCTAGCACTTTGCTCCCTGTTACATCTGCAGCAGCTGTTGAAAGGAGACGAAACTCAGGGAAAGGAGGGTTTGGTAGTTAAGGCACTGGGCTGTCACTCAGGAGGGTGAGGTTTGGTTTAGGCTTCTTCCACAGACTCTGTATGGCCTCAGGTTGACTCATTGACTCTTCCAGTGCCTCAGTTCCCCATCTATGGAACTGTCCATCACAAGGATGTGGTTTTCGGATGATTCCGATGCTGCTTTTCCATCCGTTTCTTCTCCAGAAAATTCTGGTTTAATAAAATCCCCAACGGTGTTTAATCAATTCAATGAGATGATACCAAGGGTGAAACAACACATTAAAACATGTATTTTCCTTTCCTCCCCTTTCAGGAAATGATAACAGTGAAGCCCTTCCAGAGTCTCTCCCATCTGCTCCTGGAACGCTGCCTCATTTTATGGAGGAACCAGATGATGCCTACATCATCAAAAGCAACCCCATTGTCTTACGCTGTAAAGCGATGCCAGCTATGCAGATCTTCTTCAAGTGCAACGGTGAATGGGTCCATCAGAACGAGCACGTGTCTGAGGAGAGCATGGATGAGACCACAGGTAAGGCAGAGACCTCTCACATGTGTCTGTCAACAGTAGGAAAACAGAGCAGAGAGCAGCAGATCCCGGAGGGAGTGACCCGACAGGAGAGTTGTGTGACGTGGCAGGTGGTTGGGGGCTTGTGCTGAGCTACGGGAGTGGGACCCAGCTCTGATCCCAGAGCCACGCGGTGACGTCCGCTCTGCCCACAGCCCGTCAGCACCTGGGTGTTTGATAGGTAAGGAAGCCAAGCAGGAGAGGTCCATTGTACCGGAGTCTGAAAGAAGAGGATGAGAAGGAAGGAAGTTGAGGATAATCAGCAGATTTTATCACGCTCCCAGCTCCCAAATCCTTTCTCATTCAGCAGCATCTTGCAGACCAATTTATCGCCGCGCCGTCGGGTAATTTCACAATTCTGTGTTGTTATTGCTTTCCCCCTCCTTTTAAACTCGGGCATTGCTAGGCAACTCCGTGTCTGAAAGAGCAGCAGTGTGTGCATAGTGTCCTCTCCATCAGTACCAGCAACTCCTTTTTGGAAGCCAGACTGCCGTCTCAGAAGCAGTTGCACCTCCCCGCGCGGCGCTTGGCGCTGGAGAGGCTTCCTGCCGAAGGTTTTTGGCAAACGTGGGTCTCTGGAAGGGTTTGAATTTGTACAGTTACCTTTTCAAAAATAATTTAATAGGCATAACCTTTCCTTCTGCGAGCACTGTTGAATCAATGTGGAGGAAATGTCATCTTCCATATGGTTAATGGAAGTTTGTCTTGTGAGTGCTGCAGTTATGGTTCCTCAGCCTTGGATTAATAGCGAATCAAAAAAGAGAGGCTCGGGTTTTTTTAGCTTAACAGCAGGTTTAGCAAAAGGAATCCAAGTGCTGCAGGTTTGAGTGTAGCCCAGGGATGGAGCGAACCCCGAGAGAATTCTTCTCTAAACACAAGTGTGCTCCAGACCGTGCAGAGAGTCTGTGTTCCAGAACTGCCACGGAGGTCCTTGGGTCCCAGGTGGCAGCTAAGGCTGAGCGCAGTGTGGTGCTCAAGGACAGGCGTGGATGCTCTTCCCCATGATGTGTCCATACCCATAAATCATGTTGTTCTTCCTTAGCCTTCAGTAAACAGCAGCTATGGGGGGGGTTTTCCCAAATTAAGCTGCATACTGGCAGTGCCCTCATTTCTGGAGTCAAATCTGGGGCATAAACACGTCTGCGAGCAGCGTGCGCAGTGTTCTGTGCTCGGTGTGGGCTCCACCTCTGAAAAACTGCTCTAGAGTTTGTGCTAGGACTGGTGCTACAGTAAAGGGTGATTCTGCTGTGCTCCTAGTGAGGCTACACCACACTGAGATGGTCTGGCCTTCCCCATGTTGTGGGCTGATGTTCTGAGATGTATGGAGTGGTAGTGAAAATGAGCAACGAGAAAGAAGCAAGGGATTTGAATGGTGAACACAAGAATCGTGGAGTCATTAGGGGTTGGAAGGGACCTCGAAAGATCATCCAGTCCAATCCCCCCAACACACCAGGATCACCTACACCAAGTCACACAGGAACTCATCCAGGCAGGTCTGAAACATCTCCAGTGAGGGAGACTCCACAACCCCCCTGGGCAGCCTGTTCCAGTGCTCCATCACCCTCACTGGGAAGAAGTTCCTTCTCAGGTTGATGTGGAACCTTCTATGTTCCAGCT
>VXBP01000457.1:0-82153 GCA_013400115.1 Rhinopomastus cyanomelas | reverse complement strand
TGATTCTATGATTGGCCCTAGTTATGCAGATTGTTTCTTAAAGGTGGAGAAGAGGAAACACAGCAGAATGCTCAGCTCTCTTTACCTCCCAAGCAGGGGGAAGTTGCAGCTCTCAGCTGTCCTGGCTGCTCAAGGTTGGTTGGGGAGGGATGGCTCTGGAGTGTAACGGGTCCTTCCTTCCACTCTGCAGATTTACGGAAGAACTTCGAACAAGACCCCCAGGGGAAGGAGGTTCCTATCGAAGGGATGATCGTTCTCCACTGCCGGCCACCCGAGGGAGTCCCTGCAGCTGAGGTGAGGCTTTGCTGCTGGTGGCTGGGGTCTCCTGGGCTGGTGAGGAAAAGGA
Organism: Rhinopomastus cyanomelas; assembly: GCA_013400115.1. NCBI lineage: Eukaryota > Metazoa > Chordata > Aves > Bucerotiformes > Rhinopomastidae > Rhinopomastus > Rhinopomastus cyanomelas. Next base: position 81,807 of record VXBP01000457.1, on the reverse strand, counting down.
GAGAGCCACAAGGGACTTCCTCCCGTGTGCTTTGCAAGGTCCAGTGCTGGTGACTGTGTTCTTCTCCCACTTGCTTTCTCGAGATGGGAGCTGTCTATAAACCCTGCTTTACTGATGTTGATCATAAAATTACTGTTGCTGCTAACAAAGCCCGTAAATCCTAACAGGTCGTATTTACTGGGAACAGTAAATTTTCACATAAAAGCTCGGGATTCAAGGTTAATTCTGTGCTCATCAAGGTAAACAGTCTCGTGGAAATTAGAAGTGGAGCCCCTGATTCAGATGAGTAATGGCTGCACCCCAGGGCAGCAGCCTGTGGGTCTTTCTGCCTTGGAGGTGACCTGCCCTGTTAAACAGGTGCATGAGAAGTACCTGAGACAGCCGGAGACTCCTGCCCAGTAACAGTTACGTGGGCACTGAAGTGGAGAAGGTTTCAAAATCCAGTGCTGGCAACAAACACGTGGTTCTGATCCAAGAGTTGATTTCATTAGAGTTTGGATGAAGCCCTAGATGAAAACATAAGGCTCGAAATAACTACGGACAAAGAAGCTCATCTTCTGTTTCATTAGATGCAGAACAGATGCTAATTGTGGCGTTGTTGTTTCTGGTTGGTTTAATCCACGCTCTTCGTGGACCTGGGAAAGCAGAGTGAAAACAAACTGGTGGGAGGCTCCAGCCCCTTTCATGTTGCCCTGCCAATATCTGTCTGAATCCCTTGGAAGATTCTGACGATCCCATCAAGTGCAGACTCAAGGAATGTTATTTCCCCACTGAGAACAGACGTCCGGTGCTCACCACAGGCACAAGTCCACCCAGTGCTTTCTCACTGGTGACGACTGTGACCGGCCGCTGCAGATGATCACTAACCTCACAGTGCAGCTCGGTGGGAGGCCAACACTTCACAGCTGGAATGGGGGTTAAATTCAGCTCAGTTACTTATGTGAGCCTGACCCTTTATCAAGGATATAAATCTTAATCTCCAGGGCTGTTTTCCTGCAGCTTAGAGGTACTGAAGATCTCTTCAGTCAAAGGATAGAAGCATTAAACGTGCACCATAGCTTAATCTGAGAAATCCCACATTAGTCCTGTAAGAAGTGGAAAGCAGGGATTATTCTGGTGATGGCTGACAGCACAGGTTCCTCAGAATTCCCAGTTTCTTTCCCACAGTTCTTGTCAGCTCTCAGACATTTTCACCAAAGTGACTTTAGCCACTTGGAAAGTGAGTGGATGTCAGCAGCTCTGGGTAGGCAGAGGCTCTTGGTAATTAATGCATCGGCGTTTCCCAGCCAGGTCTGTGCTGTGGTGGCCAGCAGGATGACTATGAGCCAGCAATGTGCTCTTGTGGCCAAGAGGGCCAACAGCATCCTGGGGTGGATTAGAAGAGGGGTGGTTAGCAGATCAAGAGAGGTTCTTCTCCCCCTCTACTCTGCCCTGGTGAGACCACATCTGGAGTGTTGTGTCCAGCTCTGGGCTCCTCAGTTCAAGAGGGATGTGGAGCTGCTGGAGAGACTTCAGCGTAGGGCAACAAAGATGATGAAGGAGGTGGAGCACCTCCCTTCAGAGGAGAGGCTGAGGGAGCTGGGTCTCTTTAGCTTGGAGGAGACTGAGGGGTGACCTCATTAATGTCTACAAATATTTGAGGGGTGAGTGTCAGGAGGATGGCACTGGGCTGTTCTCGGTGTCATGTAGTGATAGGACAAGGGGCAATGGTTGTAAGATGGAACACAGGAGGTTCCACATCAACCAGAGAAGGAACTTCTTCACGGTGAGGGTGAAGAACAGGTGAAGAACACTGGAACAGGCTGCCCAGGGGGGTTGTGGAGTCTCCCTCACTGGAGATATTCAAGACCTGCCTGGATGTGTTGCTGTGTGAGTTGGTCTGTGTGATCCTGCTGTTGCAGGCGGATTGGACTAGATGATCTTTTGAGGTCCCTTCCAATCCATAGTGATTCTAGGATCAGCAGCAGCCCTGTTCTGTGCTCTTGTGCAGGAAGAAGCAGCAGTAGGGGTTCAAATCTCTGTGGTCATCACAGCACTTTTACCACTGGTGCCTCTCAGGGCTGATGCTTTTTATCATGGTCACTGCTGTTGTCGTTACTATTATTATTCTTGTGACTATTATCTTCATCACCATTATCATCATTGTTACACAAGTGTTGTTGTTGTGACTCTGATTCCATGGCTTCTCCAGTGAGGTGATCCTGCTCTGGCAGGGGGATTGGACTAGATGATCTTTCGAGGTCCCTTCCAATCCCTGATGACTCTGTGATTCTGTCAGGGTGGGAATGCAGGGGTGGCACAGGGATCATGCAGTCATCAAGACCAAACCTCAGCGAGAGCTTCTCTAGAGAGAACTCCCCCAGATCGAGTGTAGTTCTGCTTCGAGGAATTTGTTCCTGCCATCTGTTCCAGGATGACTAAGGCTTCCGCATCTCCTCAGCAGCAGCAGTGGAAGTACCCAGATTAAGTTGGGCTATAGGTGTTGATTTCCACACGTAGAAGAGGAGTTAAGAGAAAATGGATGAAAAGCCTGGATCCATAGTTCCAACGTCTCTCGACTGCATTTGGCGTAACACGGACCTTGTACAAATTGATTTGCAGATGGTGGGAGCTGGTGGCTGTCGATGCTCTGCACGCTGCTCCCGCTTGCTTTTAGCAAACAGTCTTTGGATAACACGGTGGGGAGAGCAAACAATCAAGGTGGATTACAAGTAAAGAACAGCAGTGTTTAAATTCAGCTTTGATGTTACACAGGCGTGAACGAGGAGCACCAAGTCCTGCTGCGGCCAGCGCTGCTCTTGACGCTGCTTCAGAACGCTCTGTGCAGCCCTGATTCATTTAACAGCTGATTTCAGTTGCTTGTGTCAGCTTGGTCTTTGGGAGAAGACAGATAATGGAGGGTGTCTCTACGTCACAGAATCACAGAATCATCATGGTTGGAAAGGACCTCCAGGGTCATCGAGTCCAACCTTTATCCTAGTATCTAACTATCTAACTGCTAGACCAGATCCCTAAGCACCACGTCCACTCGTTCCTTAAACGCCTCCAGGGATGGTGACACCACCACCTCCCTGGGCAATCCATTCCAGCACCTAACCACCCTCTCAGTAAAGAATTTCCTTCTAGCATCCAATCTAAACCTCCCCTGACGCAACTTGAGGCCATTTCCCCTCGTCCTGTCATCACTACTTGGAGAGAAGAGCCCAACACCAGCCTTGCTACAACCTCCTTTAAGGTAGTTGTAGAGGGCAATAAGGTCCCCTCTCAGTCTTCTCTTCTCCAGACTAAACAGCCCCAGCTCCCTCAGCCTCTCCTCATAGGGCAGGTCCTCCAGCCCCTTCACCAGCTTGGTTGCTCTTCTCTGGACTCGTTCCAGCACCTTAATGTCCAGCACCTTAATATCTGCATTGTGTTCCACGAATCTGATTAAACCCTTCATGGACCCAGAGTCCAGCTCTGGTGCATGAAACCCAACAGAATGTGCCTGATGTTCCCAGTAAAACCTCACGTGGCAGCAGCGGTTCGGATGGTGTCACTAGGGTCTCACCCCTTGAAACACTCCAGGCAGCCGCAGCAAATTCTGGAACAGTCCTGAACTCTGCATGGGCAGGACAGGCACCTCCCTCTCAGTGTGGTGAGATCCACGTCCCACAGCACCATGGCTCTGCTCTGAGAAGGTGCAGGTCCAGGTCAGCTGTCCCCACGCACCCCGAGCCCACCCTGTGTCGGTCTCTGCAGCCTCTGTTGGCAGAATCCACCGCTGACTTTCCTGTGTCACAAGGGACCATGAGAAAACGCTGCACATCTCTGCTTTGTGAGGTTGCTGGGGGTTTGGGGTAGTCATAGAATCATTAGGGATTGGAAGGGACCCCAAAAGATCATCTAATCCCCCTGCCACAGCAGGCTCACCTCACTGGAGAAGCCATGGAATCAGAATCACTCGGGGTTGGAAGGAACCATCATCCAGTTCCAGCCCCCCAGCACAGGCAGGGACACCCCACCCTAGATCAGGCTGGCCAGAGCCCCATCCAGCCTGGCCTTAAACACCTCCAAGGATGGGGCCCCAACCACCTCCCTGGGTCCATTGCTGCAGCATCACGAGCAAGAAAACCCAAATCCTGGTGCTAAACACAGCAGGGGAAGGGATTTCAATCCTCTCCTCACGGCTGGACGTGGCAAGACAAACAGAGCTGGTGAGCAGCTGTGCTTGCAGCCATCAACACCCAAACCAGTCCAGGTTTTTAGGAGTTAAACATCAAAATAAAGCAGAAGATCCAGCACTTAAGTGGAGCATCTGACAGTCTCCTGCTGTGGCAAATGCTGATTTAAGTGTAAGAGCCTCTTCTGGCACAGGCTTGGCAGGACCAGAGCCATTTCTTTCACTGTTGATGAGGAGCTGGCCTAGGCAAGAGACAGGGCTGGCTTTTGGCCCCACAACAGATTCTCCCCCTACACAGACTTACTAACTGTGTGCAAGTGAGGTCTCGTTTAGCTACTAGTGTTTGCAGGGAGGCAGCAGGAGTCAGCTGAAGGCTCTGATGGGTTTTGTTAGGCTGCCAGGTGGGTCCCCTGGGCTTGGAGCCGTGGGTCTGATCTTGCATTGCTGAGGCTGTTCCATTCCACAGCGTTCAGAGGAGGGATTTCTGACTTCCATTGGCTTGATTAAACTGGGAGGAAAAGGAGGACTGAGTCCTCTCAGAAAATGCAAAGTTGAATATTGAGTTTGCCAGAGTGACATCTTTAGCTGATGGTGACCTGCATCTCTTTGCAGGACTAACCTTGGCTGTTGTGTCCAGCTCTGTTGTTCTGGGAACATGTCAGGCTCTGCAAGCTCAGAGAGATCATAGGTTCCTCTCTAAAAATAACCAGCTGGGGCTGCAGATGCCTGTCCTAGTGGGCAACAAGCCCCGGGTGTGCCTGGCCTCAGCTGCAGCCTGTCATTGAGGGAAAGTGCTTCTCACACGAGTGGCTTCATTTGGCTTCTCAGCTTGGGTGGTTTGGTGGTTCTCACCAGTGCCCAGCATTGCCTTGTCTGTGCCTGGGTGTTGGTGTTGTCTGTGGTTTATTGCTTTGCAGCAGCTCCTGCGAAGACACAGCACGTGCTGATGTCTCTCACGCTGAGGAAGTATCACACTGGTCGTAGAGGGCTTTTGGAGCATCTCCTTAACCTGTAGCCTTGCAGAAAATCCACTGCTTCCAGTGCTAGCGGGGCCTTAGGTCCTGGGTGCAGTTGTAAACAGCTGCAGCAGCCCTGAGCAGGTGAGATGAGGACTGGGGTAGATGAGCCGCAGCTCAGTCCCATTGCAGAATGGGAGCACGTGGTGCACGGTGCCAAACAGAGCTCGGACCTCTCTGCTTACTTCCCTGCCCTGCTCCTCCAGTCACAGCTTCACTCCACAAGCAGCAGAGGTGGGTTGTGCTCTCTGTTCTTGTGATTCTAGTGGGGTTTGCTCCGTTTTATGGAGAACAATATTGAATTAGACCTTTTCTTTCTTCTCCCATACGTCTTCCACAGTGAATTTCCTGACATACTCCTTCCTTATCTTCTCCGTTGACCTTTTAGTGCTTCTTTTGTTCTAGTCTGTGTTCTCCTGAGTTTCTTCCAACTCTTATTGTCTCAGGGGGGTGTGGGAAGACATAAAACACACAAAAAGGCTGGAGAGGGGCTTTTTAGGATGTCAGGTAGCGACAGGACTAGGGGGAATGGAGCAGAGCTGGAGATGGGTAGATTTAGAGTGGATGTGAGGAGGAAGTTCTTCACCGTGAGAGTGGTGAGAGCCTGGAATGGGTTGCCCAGGGAGGTGGTTGAGGCCCCATCCCTGGAGGTGTTTAAGGCCAGGCTGGATGGGGCTCTGGCCAGCCTGGTGTAGGGTGGGGTGTCCCTGTCCATGGCAGGGGAGTTGGAACTGGATGATCCTGTGGTCCCTTCTAACCCTGACTGACTCTATGACTTGGTCTAGGTGATCCTGCTGTGGCAGGGGGGTTGGACTGGATGATCTTTCGAGGTCCCTTCCAATCCCTAATGATTCTGTGATTCTACAGATGTGTGCTTTGGCTGTGTTTGGCAGGGTTTGGTGCCCTTTGTGTGTTTTCAGACGCTATTTAATTCATTCTCTTCCTCCTGGGTGTAAAGCATTCTTCTCTAGAGCATGTCCTCTTTGAGGACCTTTAGCTCTTACTCACCTCCAGCCCCAGATCTGGAGTCCTGGAGGAGCCCTATGAGTGAAGCAGCATTTGTGGGGTCCAGACAGTAGGGTCTTGAAACCAAGGTGGGTTTCTGCCCTTGAAGCCACGTATAGGCCCACAGTAGGAGTTTCAGATGCTCCTCTTTATGTCAGGACCTAAATACCCCCGGGTGCCTAAGCCAGCTGCGCCAGGTCGCCCAGCTGCAGCTGTAAATTGACAGGGAGATGCAAGCTGTGAGTTTCTAAAGAGGTGTGAAGCCCTCATCCTTGAGCAATACACATTGTGCTGCTGTTCTCTTGGCGCTACAGGGCTGCTATCAACGTGATGCAGTGCTGCTGGTGCCTATTACCTTGACTATATAAAGCAGCTTTGGTAAGATTTCACGTCCATAACGCTGGCAGGTTGGTAACCCTAATCATACCGCCGTGTTTCCCTGTCCTCTTGCCAAGGGATATTTTTCTTTCTATTAATTTTAAGAACAAACTGAGCACTGAAGTCGCTGCTTTTCAGCGGCACAATCATTTACTCTCCCGGCGGAGCAATGATGGATGCAGACAACTTGATTCTGTCGTTTCATGCGGCTCTGTTCCAGCTTAGGTGCGGCGTCTCTGGAATCAATGTGACTAATAGATCCTGGTGCCTTGAGACAGAGGCAGCAAACAGAATAAATTATAACATCCCTTAGCTCACTGGTGGTAATTCCTCTGTGCTGGCTGGTTCTGAGTCGTCACCAGCATCCTGGGGTGGGTCAGAATGGGGGTGGTTAGCGGATCAAGAGAGGTTCTTCTCCCCCTCTACTCTGCACTGTTGAGACCACATCTGGAGTGTTGTGTCCAGTTGTGGGCTCCTCAGTTCAAGAGGGATGTGGAGCTGNGAGCACTGGAAGGGGCTGCCTAGGGGGGTTGTGGAGTCTCCCTCACTGGAGATGTCCAAGACCCACCTGGATGTGTTCCGGTGTGACTTGGTCTAGGTGACCCTGCTGTGTCAGGGGGATTGGACTGGCTGATCTTTCCAGCTCCCTTCCAACCCCTAATGATTCTATGAAGTTCCTCTCTGACTGTTGTCAAACCACTCTTGACCGTGACTCAGTCAGCATCCATTTAGTCAGGTGTAGGGTAACGTCTGCTCTGCGTGTTTGACCTGATTAGTGCTTCAGACAGTAAAACATGAATTCCTCTGGTCCAGGAGCAAAGGCAGTGCTTGCTTTTCTAGCTGGTGACCTTCTTACTGGTGGCATGGAAGCAAATCACGAGCCACCCTTCCACCAGTGACAAAAGGGGGTTTTGAATCGCCGGGCAGCTGTTGCACCGAGCATCAACCTGCGTGAAGGGCTCTGCGGAGCCCTGGGGACAGTCCCAGCACCCTTCCCATTCCGTGCGTGCACAGATCTGAGCTCCAAACGTGCTGAATCCTGCGCCACTTTCTCAAGCGTTGAGGCAGCCTTCGATGTTTTAATGAACTGCTGCAGATGTTGCAGCGAGCGTCCGCGCGAGCCCCGAGGTTTATTTACCGCCGTAGCGTTCGATGGGAAGGCGAAATCGTTCCTCTGCCGGGCAGCACGTACCCCGTTGCAAACACATCAACAAAACGTGAAGCCCACATAAAACCCAGGAGCAGCAAGTGTTCTGCAAGTCGTGAGAGTCATTGCTGCCTGTTTTACATAGGCTCGGGTATTTATGGGGCTGCTGCACATACAGTAAAGTGTAATATGGCAGGATAATGGTGCTGCAGTAAAACACCCTGGCAAACAAGGCTGCTGACTTATAGTCTTCAATGAATCCCCTTCCTAGTTATGGAAAACAGAGTGTGATTACTAAATGCAAACAGCATGTGTTTTATACCGTTACAGATAGATCTCGGGCCGTGTGTCTGGAATCTCAATATTTGCTTTACTTTTAAGGTTTATTAGTTACAAATACAATAAATGTGCTTCATTTTTCACCAGAGACAGTTCACTTACCCGAGCTCACTCTGGAATGGGCAGGATGTCTCCGTTATTATTTATCTACACGTGAGCTCTTCCCGTAGCTGGGTTGTACCTCTAAGGAACCGCTGCAGCCCACCTTCACATCTTTAAAGTCCTGCAGCTGTGGGAAATGTCTCTTTAGCTTGGAAAAGAGGAGCCTGAGGGGTGGCCTCATTCATGTCTATAAATATGTGAAGGGTGGGTGTCAGGGGGATGAAGCCAGGCTCTGCTCAGTGTCATCTAGTGATAGGACAAGGGGCAATGGGTGTCAGCTGGAACAGAGGAGGTTCCACATCAGTATGAGAAGGAACTTCTTCCCAGTGAGGGTGACAGAGCACTGGAACAGGCTGCCCAGGGAGGTTGTGGAGTCTCCTTCACTGAAGATGTTTCAGACCTGCCTGGATGTGTTCCTGTGTGACTTGGTCTAGGTGATCCTGCTCTGTCAGGGGGATTGGCCTAGATGACCTTTCAAAGTCCCTTCCAACCCCTAATGATTCTGTGATTCTGTTCTATCATAGAATCTATCATTCCCTTCGATGACATTGCATTTGGAACAGAGAAATAGATCCCTTTTGCTCCTCCTCCTCCAAGAATCCAAAGACATTTAGGAAGCTGTTTTTTATCAGACACTACCCCACACTGTCCACAGGGTCAACACCACCACAGGTTAAATCAGCAGTCACTGGGTTGATGAAACCCAAAGGCTGTGTGTGTGGACTAAGCAGTTTTAGACCCACTTAGAGCATGAAATTCTACTGAAGAGCCCTTGCAGATCTGACACCACTGAATTCCCTTTAATGTCCAGTTACCAGTTCTCAGTGTACCCCACCAAGCACATCCTCTTCTCCTAAAACCATGCAGCAGTTTAATCCCAACGGTTCATTCTGGCCATGTCTTACCCAGCTTCACTTGCTGGTAGAATTCTGCCACTCCTCTGCGTTGCACAAACACACGGGTCTGTTAGACTTTTAGCTGCTTTTCATAGCAGCTCCATAATTTGAGTGTCTTGTTCTTTCCCATCCAGCAGAGGCTGGCAGGGACCTTCCAGGCTGCCCTGACTGGACCCAGGACAAGGCAGTGGAACAATACAAAGGGCCTCTCTACTCCATAAAGCATCTTCTCAATTAGAGGCTTTTTGTTTAAGCCCAGGACTGGTCAGAGCTGCATGGGCAGTGCAAACCCAGAGTTTATTTCATCTGTGATCCTGCTGTGGCAGGGGGGTTGGACTAGATGATCTTTCGGGGTCCCTTCCATCCCTAATGATTCTATGATTCTCTGAGTCTATGATTCCTTCATCACCCTCTTGTCTTTGACAGGAAGGTCTGCTTCAGTCCTACTTTCCTGCCTTTTGTTCCTCAAGAAAGTCACCTTCAGTGCCCTGAGCTTTTATTTATTCCCTCAGCCTGGCTGATGATTAGGGATCACACCAGCAGCTGCAGCACTCGCAGCCCAGAGCCTGGAGAAACTGTGGAGGTCCAGAGGGTTCCAGGCGAAGAAAGGCTGGTGATTATCTGTGCTGTAAAAACCACTTCAGCGCTAAAATAAAAAGCCTCAGCTTTCACAGTAATTCCGTGTAAGTGGGGAATAAAAGGAGCATGGATTTGCACAGAGCTGGCCATTTAAAGGCGTTACAGATGTTTTAGGGGAGTTTATTACCTGTGAACATTCCAGGGCAACCCAGCCAGGTACCTACCCTGGGCCACCTGGTTGTGCAGCTTGGGGCAACCGGGAGGTTCACGGCTGCTCTTCCGGCTTCGCTCTGGTCACACTTGTTTTAGATGTTAGCATGAACTGGATGTGCTCTGCTTTGGACACTGGTAGCCCTGAAGTGCAACGGGGAGCCCACGTTGTTGTTGTGATGCTTTCTGCCTGACGTTTGGTCCTTGTGTCCTGATGAGCAGAGGCAGCTCTTTTAACACAGCCCTGAATAAGCAACCAGGGTCAGCCCCGGGTGCTGCTTCTTGAGCCCCAGCGATGTGTTTGGGCACTTTGCCTCAGACTGTTTAAACTGCAGCATTAATAATGTGATGTGAGCAGGTAAAACAACCCCTTCTGAGTATCTGAGGCAAGAGGAATTTAAGTGGGTTCTTGCAGAGATGCCCTCAGTGTTTTGGTGGTGCTGCCCAGGGTTCGATCTCTTCCGCTGAGCTGGGAGATTGTGCAGCTGTGGGAAGCATCTTAGTCCTTCACACACAGCCTGTGGCTGGAAAACACCCTCGGCTGTGCCTGCAGGATGGGTGGATGCTGGTTTTCATGCAAGGAGCAGACGGTGCCCTGTGCTTTCCTCCAGCAGACAAATGTTTGTTTTCCTGCCGGGATGTGACTGGTTCTGAGTAAATCAGTGCACCCGGGAGGTCATGAAAGAGAAATGATGGCACAAGCCGCTGCTGAAATAGATCGCTGAAGTGAGATAACTCTGTGTTCCCCTGAATAGATAATTCCTTCCCACAAAGACAAGTGCTCCGGGGCTGCTCTTTCTGCCACGTCCTGCTCTGCAGCGGCGCCGCTTCGGAAGTGCTTTGAATGTTGACTGCTTGAACGTGAGAGGGTGAGGTGCAAGCCTTTGTCATGATGTTTATAAAACTGCAGGTAATTGTGTGAAGGAGCCCTACAGGGACCTGCAGACTTTGCTGCGGTGCCTGTTTTGACTGGCCGGGGTAGCTGGAGGCTGCATCAATAGTTGGCCTGATGCTCTGGCCAGCAGCAGCGGGGACTGGAGATGGGGGGGCGGCTGCTTCCCAGTGTTTGTCAGCTTTCTCCTGATACAACAACCTGCTGGATTTTGGAGTCCAAACATCTTTGTTAGTTGCAATCAGTGCTACAAGGGAAGGCAGAGGTTGTGGAGCTGGTGCTCGGTGTTTAACTTCGTGTTTTTCTAGCGACAGCGTAGCTGCTGCTCAGCTGTAGCCAGCAATTGTGCTTCTTTAAATATAGACAGAGCTTGAATCTAAACACTTTTCCCAGTGTTTGGAAAAAGATGATTCATTAGTGATCTGAGGGATGCTTCTGTTAGCAGTAGCTCACAGTTACACTCTCCCAATTACCATATCTGAGGGCTACCAACACAAAAAAAGAGCAACAGTGATTAATGATTCACCATAACTCTTGAGAACAGCAAAATTACAGCCCTGTTTGCTGTCAGGTACAGAAGATGCTGTGAAGATCACCACCAAGAGGCCACACAACCACCCAGACTGATGACAACTAACCAGCTTCTCTCAGGAATTACAAATGAAAGCAAATAGCACCACAGGCAGGTCCAGCAGGATCCCATCATGTGCTGTCTGAGCCACACTCCTGACAGCCAGTGGTCACACTTGGACCTTTCTTCTGACTTCTCCTGAGGCTAGTAATGTGAAGTGTGGGCAGGGATTTGCTGGGTGCAGTGATGTTTGCTTGGAACAGTTAGAAATGGAAGACATGCCCTCATTTGCTGTCTTGGTTTTCAGGGATGCTCTTTCTGTGATGATTCTCCTACCTCTAACGATTTGGTGTCACTGTGCCTGTCAGGATGCCATCTCAGCAAAACCCTACCAACAAAACTCCCAGTTATCTTACCTAAAAGTGGGTTTTTTCAACGTCAGCTGCACCTGATTCCATCCCAAGTGTCGATGCTTTGGAGAACTAAAACAAACCCTCTCTGGCGTGGTGTCAGGAACAGCAGCCCTTGGCTCTTTGTTTCCATCCATCCCAACTGCCCACGGTGAGGAGCACCCCATGCTTGGTGCACACTTAAAACAAGATCTGTTGATTATGATGTGTCCTCACGTTCTGAGTTACTCAGAAAAGGGAAAGCTCAGATTGTGCCCAGTTCTGGGCTCCTCAGTTCAAGAGGGATGTGGAGCTGCTGGAGAGGGTCCAGCGTAGGGCAACGAGGATGATGAAGGAGGTGGAGCATCTTCCTTCTGAGGAGAGGCTGAGGGAGCTGGGTCTGTTGAGCTTGGAGAAGAGGAGACTGAGGGAGGACATCATTAATGTCTATAAATATTTGAGGGGTGGGTGTCAGGAGGATGGAGCCAGGCTCTTCTCAATGTCATCTAGTGATAGGATGAGGGGCAATGGGTGTGAGCTGGAACAGAGGAGGTTCCACATAAATGTGAGAAAGACCTTCTTCCCAGTGAGGATGACAGAGCCCTGGAAGGGGCTGCCCAGGGGGGTTGTGGAGTCTCCTTCTCTTGAGATGTTTAAAACCCACCTGGATGTGTTCCTGTGTGACTTGGTCTAGGTGATCCTGCTGTGTCAGGGGGATTGGACTAGATGATCTTTCAAGGTCCCTTCCAATCCCTGATGTTCTGTGAGTCTCATCTGCTCACTAACACTGCTGACCTTCACAGTCAAGGGACTGGGATTTCAGCTTCAACCAGATGATCTACTCCTGCTTACCACAGAATAATTGCAGCCATTTGTGTGCACTGCCCCACTGGAAAGCTGCCGTCCAGCCCACACAGCAACCTTTGGGCTCATTAATGCTGATTCATAATTCCTGCGTGGAGGTAAAAGACAGCATTCCAATTAATGTTAGAGACTTATTCCTCTAAAAATAGGAATAAAGGTAATCTTATCTGGGGATCTGATTATTTCATTACCAATCAGACAGTGTATCATTACCAGTGGCACATTTAGCCATGTATCTTTGTAATAATGAATTAAAATAGCACATCTGAGTCAACTCCGTGCCCACCTTCAGCATTTTAAATTGAGATACAGATGCAGGCTGTCACCTTTCCCATTGTACTTATTCAAAAGCTCATTTTTAATTTCATCTCAGCTCACCCCCTCCTCTGGATTTTTCAGCACCCTGGGTTATTGGTTGTGATTTTAAAATGCACAAACAGAAGTTGTGGGCTCGCTTCACAGTGACCTGGATGTGGCTCAGAGCAGGGGGTGCACGATATCCTCCCGCTTCCCCTGCTGATCATAGAGGCATAGAGGCATAGAATCAAAGAAAGATCATCCAGTCCAATCCCCCTGACACAGCAGGATCACCTAGACCAAGTCACACCAGAACACATCCAGGTGGCTCTTAAACATCTCCAGAGACTCCACAGCCTCCCTGGGCAGCCCCTTCCAGGGCTCTGTCATCCTCACTGTGAAGAAGCTCCTTCTCAGATTGATGTGGAACTTCCTAATGCTCCAGCTCACACCCGTTGCTCCTTGTCCTATCACTAGAGAAGAGCCTGGCTCCATCCTCCTGACACCCACCCTTCACATATTGATAAACATTAATGAGGTCACCCCTCAGTCTCCTCTTCTCCAAGCTCAAGAGACCCAGCTCCCTCAGCCTCTCCTCAGAAGGGAGGTCCTCCACTTCCTTCATCATCCTCGCTGCCCTACGCTGGACTCCCTCCAGCAACTTCACATCTGTCTTGACCTGAGGAGCCCAGAACTGGACACAATACTCCAGGTGTGGTCTCAGCAGGGCAGAGTAGAGGGGGAGAAGAACCTCTCTTGATCTGCTAACCACCCCCCTTCTGATCCACCCTCTTGACCACAAGAGCACACTGCTGGCTCATGGTTGTCCTGCTGTCCACCAGGACCCCCAAGTCTCTTTCCCAGCCCATACTGGACTTGTTCTTGCCCAGATGCCAGACTCTACACTTGCCCTTAGACCCATGAGCTGCGACACCAGGTCCCATGACCAGGAGGACAGCGGGCACTCACAGCACTCGAGGTCTCTGTGTCCCTTTTGCAGCACCTGAGTGCATCTCTCCAAAGACAAGGTGCTTGCGCTGCCTTCCCCAGCACCACCACCAGAAGCCTGGGCTAGTGCTAGCCAGGGGGTCAGAGTTCTGTAATGAGATTAAATGCTCAGTCTAACTCAGGAAAGATGTGCTTGCCAGGAGGGGATGACTGAAGGACTCGCTAACACCGTTGCCTCGGTGGATTCATTTAAGAGCAGGCAGGAGGTGCAGCCACCCTGCCTCACGCGTGCTGCTGGCGCGAGGCTCCGAGCGAGCACCAGTGATGTTTTCTGATGATGTTGATAAAAGAACTTTGTGATCATAAAGGTAGATGTGAACAGTCTGTATCCAGCAAACTGGCCTCTGCTTGCTCTCATCTCCCACAGTGATTGATGCTGATGGAGGCTTCTCCTGCTTATTTGTTTGAGGCTTAGGGTGGAAGGCAAAGTGCAACCGCAGAGAAGATCTGCTGCCATCCTAGCGCAGCGCTGGAGCCCCTGCCCTCGTGCCTGTGCTCATCCCCTCCAGCTGAACATCAGGGAGGACTTCTCCAGCTTAGACACACTTGAACTCTTAGAAACGTGAATTTCATGCCAGATCTGAGAGGGACTGAAGGGAACGTGTCCTGCTCTCTTCCACTGAACATTATCAGGCACTGAAAAGCCATTTTTAACAAGGCTTTTAAAGATGGGGTGAGAGGAGACATAAATGAAAGAAACTTTTCTGGCCAGCAGCCTGAGCTGATTAGTGTGGGGTTGTTCTCATAACAGTGGTCGTTAGCCGGGTGATAGTCTCTCCAGGCTGCTTTGGAGTCCATGGAGGAGGTGTCAGAAGCATCCTCGTGGGGAGGAGAAGCCACTGCTAACATTTTCTGTTACAAGAAATGTTTTTGTAGAAAAGAAATCAACCTCAGACATGTTTTCTTGTCCACTTAAAAGAACACACAACCTTTCAGCTAGGAATTAGAGAGTCTGAGTTTTTGAAGTCCTCAGTCTTTTCCTTCCTTCTTTTCACATCAAGTCAGGTTCTAGAGGGGGAAATGTCCTGTTGCCTAGTTCTTTTGTGCAGGGGTGGTTTCCCCTGCACAGGAGCCAAGAGCTCAAGTAGAGAGATGCCTCTGTCTATTTATATTGAATTAATTAAGTACCTTCTTGGGAAACAGCCAAAATGGTGTTGGAATCATCTTCAAGTTCATATTTGCTGTTCTGCAGTTGAGAAGTCAAAGAAGAATCCAGAACCAAAGTGAGTTTGGGGCTGAGAAAACAGCTTTCACCAGAAGAAACAGATGTTGGCTAGCTCTGTAGGACCACAGTGACCAGCGGGGTTGGCTTGAAGGAAGGTTCAGGTTGTGTTTGGAGCCTTCTCCATCTGAGAGCGGGAATTCTCCGTGAATTGACTGCGATGAGAGTCGCTGGTGCTGCCCTAAGTCAGAGGCTGACATTTCCCATCTTAAAGCCCTGGAGTGTTAGTCCTGCACTGAGAAGGCAACTGATCCTCTAGCGAAGAGCGGCTGCCGTTCCAGCGGCACTGTCGCCGATGTCCGCGTGGTTACTGGCCACCGGACGACGGCAGACACTGTGTTTAGAGGGCAGGGCGGCACAACGTAAAAGCAGGAGCGCCAGCTCTTCTGCCTTCTGACCTACCCCGTGGTCACACGTGTCCACGCAGAGCCTGAGCCAGATTGTGCCTGCTGGGTGTGAAATCTCTTTATCATCTCAACTGAGATGTGCTGGAAAGAGCCGCAAATTCAGTCGCGGGCAGCCAGCCCCGAGGATGTTTAAATGAGATGGAGCAGTGCTCTTAGTGCCTGTTCACTGGTACCCACCTGCTCTCACCTTCAGCCGCTCGATCTTCTCAGGGACACGTCCCCAGGGTGTCTGGAGGTGCTGTGTGGCCTGTCCACAGTGTCTGGGTGGACCCATGTGGACGTGCACACACCCTTATCTGAACATATAAAGCACAGTGAGACTCCCATCACCTGCAGCAGCTCCAGCAACTCTTGTGCCCTGTGATGGGCACCGACGGCTCTCCCGATGCTGGAGGCAGAGTCACAACGGGCTAAGCTGTCGTTTTAAAGGAAAAGGGTTTGCTAACTCGAGTTGTCATCTACCTAGGATGTGGTTATTTAACTGGTCTGGCTTTGATGGTGCTGTAAGCTGCTCTCTGGTAATTGCTGTGTGTAATTGGAACAAATTTATGATTATGGGAATTCATCTCCTGCCACCCAGCACGTAGCAGCTGAGTTAATCCATGGCTGCCCCGGCGTTTCTTCTGCAGATCATTACATGGTTAGCCTTTGTTAGAGATTGATGGGGGGATTTTAATTCTGAGCAGACTCAATTTTGGGGGAAAAAATCAGATATCTTTATGTGAACTAATGGCACATTACAGCAGTTCTTCAGTCTAGTTCGAGATAGAAGCATTTCAGATCTTCAGACAGGACTAATTCTTATAGAGAAATGTGTTTTATTAAGTTACAGGCAGCTGTCTGACCTCCACTGGTGCTAACGTGAGGGAAGCCAAACGCTGATGAGCTTTGAATCCACTCTTCAGGCAGCGCAGGTCGGCGGCTCGGAACAGCGAGTCCCGTGGAGGCGGCGCAGGTGCCTCTGCCTTCGCTTGGTTGGCTGGTGTGGGAGCGCTCAGTCTTCTAACGCTCGCATCACTGCAGCTGACAACGAGCTTTTGTCACCACGACTCCTTTAAATTGATCAGCTTATCCCATAAATTCCTTCCTTAGCTGACCTGATCATCTCTGAAAGCAGCTGAGGCAGAGGCAGGGACAGAGTTCCACTAAGTCTGTTTTTTCTCCAAGGAAGGGGGAGGTTGGGATTAGAGAAGAGTATTTGCAGTGTCATCAAGCTTTGCAGATGAGGAGCACTTGGGTGTTTATGTCCTGGCTGTTTGATGGTCTCCCTTTCACCACCATCATCATTCTTTTAGATGCTTTGCTTTAATGTAAATGCTTCTCCCTCACCAAGCCCTGCACTCCAGGCAGATCCCTCCTGGAAAAGCTGCTTCTGACTGGCTCCTGTGATGATAGTTAGGGTCAGAGTTAACAGCAGAAGGGCAACCGAACCGCGAACAGGTTGTGTGGTTGTTGCTCGTCTTGGGAAGAGCTCAGCGGCTCCGGATTCTGTGAGGCTGCTTGGCTGCTGCCCCAGGGCTGTGCCTGGCCATCTGCAGCAGAGCAGCTGAGAGCGAATCCAAGAGGGAGAACCTTGGAGACAAGCCTCTCGCGTTTGTCTCCTCTCACTGCTTGGCAGGCACCTTCAGAACTCGCTGGTGTGAGACATCGCTGGTTGTGGTGGTGAGCGCTGCAGCACACAGCATCCTGAGGTCTCAAGACTCTCAGCTTCTGTGGAGGAGACTTTAACAAAAACAGAACCTTCTCCAAATGCAGAAATATGTCCTGAGAGCTTCATGTGGGCTTTGCTGGGACAGTGTCTTTGCTACCTGTTGTGGCTAAGTGCAGTCTGAGGAAGAGCGTGCACAGAACTCACATCTTAGCTTCTGTTCAGCATGGAATGAGGGAGCTGGGTCTCTTCAGCTTGGAGATGAGGAGACTGAGGGGTGACCTCATTCACGTCTATAAATATGTGAAGGGTGGGTGTCAGGAGGGTGGAGCCAGGCTCTGCTCAGTGTCATCTAGTGACAGGACAAGAGGCAATGGCTGTGAGCTGGAACAGAGGAGGTCCCACATCAATATGAGAAGAAACTTCTTCCCAGTGAGGGTGACAGAGTACTGGAACAGGCTGCCCAGGGAGGTTGTGAAATCTCCTCTGGAGATGTTTTAGACCCACCTGGATGTGTTCCCGTGTGACTTGGTCTAGATGTTTCTGCTGTGGTGGGGGGATTGGACTGGATGATCTTTTGAGGTCCCTTCCAACCCCTAATGTTCTGTGAAATGTATGAAGTGCCTCACACCCAGGTAGGGCCTCTTCCAACAGACGTGTAAAACCCTCTGATCCCAGAGCCACCATATAGAAAATGATGCTGCAGATCTTGATTCTTTCCAAGGTCACTTCCCAGCTGACTGTTGTGGGGCCAGGACAGGAGACGCTGTGGATGTGCCAGTCACACACCTCCTGTCCCCAGCTAACCGAACCCACTGGTGCTTCTGGAAGGGGAACCTGCTGTCTGGCAGGAAATGTAACTGGCTGTGGTGGTCAGACTTTACAGATTTGTTTATAAACTGGATAAAGTACAAATTGCAGACCATCTGCGCAGAGCCGTGCGCTAATGAATGCCTGCAGCTAGCAGATCCATAAGCTCATTACCACAAAGTTCTGAGTCCTTCCACAAGTTCCTCAACGAGGTGATTCATCTGAACGGAGATGAGATGGGTATTTGACTTCAGGGTACAGCCGAAGCTCCTTCAGGTCCAGAAAAGCTATTAGAGTCACACATTCATCCAGACTTTTAACAGAAAGTGTTGATTCTGCTCCTAGTTTTAATTTTTCTCCTCTGCAACAGCAGCCTTCTGGGCCTGAACTGCTTTTGGAAGATGGTTCAAGTAGGGAAATGCCTTGTGGATAACTCCTGGGTCTGCTCAGGGACAGGCCGGTTGGTGAGCTGGAGAGGATGTGTTGGAACCTACTACACACAGCATCTCATGGTGTTTCTGTATCTTGGCCACCGCTACTGGTGATCTCTGGTTTAAGAGTGGGGAGCTGTTAGGGTGACTCGGTGATTTCACCCTTCTATCTCCACACAGGTTCCATTAATGCTACTCATTGCGTGTCCCCAGTCGTTGGAACATGTGACGCGCTGGCTATCAAGAGCAGTGGTTCTAGATGAATCTTCTTGTCTTCTGGTTGGGATTTGCTTTCATTTTTGTGGAATAAAAATGAACCTCTCAAAGTGACTGACCCATAGCACCTTCCTCTGAGGTTTCGGGAAAAGGGGGTGAGTGGTCATCAGCTCACTTTCACTAAGGCTGCTGATCTCCACCGATCACAGCTCTGTTTTCTGCTCCTTGAGACACTGGAAATACCTCCCTGTTCAATTAATGAGGGCACTAACCCAAGGTATCAAGGGCCTTCGTTTGGCTTCTCTTCAATTTTGCAGATCTCCTGCTTCCATCTTTTGTTTCCCCTACTTCACGCTCCTCTCTGTTCCATCTCTCTGCAGGTGGAATGGCTCAAGAATGAGGAGCCCATCGACTCCAACCTGGATGAGAACATCGACACCAGAGCAGACCACAACCTCATCATCCGGCAGGCTCGCCTCTCTGACTCGGGGAACTACACCTGCATGGCTGCCAACATCGTTGCCAAGAGAAGGAGCATGTCGGCCACGGTTGTGGTCTATGGTCAGTGAAAACGCGGCCGCTGTGAGAAGCCTGGGATGCGCTTGCTCTTCATGCTGGGGGGCTTTGTGCTTCTAACAAACAGCTGCTTCTGGGCCAGCGTGACCTTGGAGCAGTTGTGTGCTGGCAGGTCCAGAGCTCCTGCTTCAGCAGTTGTTGTCTCTCAGCAGAACCTCCCACAACCTCAACCACGCTTGTGTTTTGCAGTTAATGGAGGCTGGTCGTCCTGGACCGAGTGGTCAAACTGCAACGCCCGGTGTGGTCGGGGCTGGCAGAAGCGATCGCGGACCTGCACCAACCCTGCTCCACTCAATGGAGGGGCCTTCTGTGAGGGGATGTCTGTGCAGAAAATCACCTGCACTGCTCTTTGCCCAGGTGAGACACAGAGTCTGCTGAAGAGTGGCTTCGGGTGCCACGTTCACAGGAGAGCTCTCTCGGTCCAAACTGCCAGGCAGACAGTTGTGCTGTGAGGAACCCACTGAGGTCTGAGAGGAAACTGGAAACACATCCTTGTCCAGGCTGCGGCTCAGAGCCTCGGGCAGGGTTGTCACCAGGGCTGGGTGTTTGCCTGTGGTCACAGCACAGCTTCTGCCTGATCTGGCTTCTTAGAAGTTTTTTAGATGCGACACATCCTGAAGTAGGACATCAGGAACTCAATACTGCTTTTGGATGTCCGCGTGTCCATCCAACTCTTCTTCAGTCTGATCCATACAGGAAAGGGAAGGGTGGAACGCCTTGTCACTTGGGAAGGGCCAGAGACAGCTATAAATCAGCCAGCAAAGCAATATATTGATCGGTTGTCTTGCTCAGGGCATTAGCCAGACGTCTGCAGGGCCAGCTCTGCTCTTTTTGTAAAGGTCAGCACTTGGAAATGTGAGGTCGGCATCACGCGCTCTACGTCAGCATGTTGGACGGCAGGATTTGTAGTGAAACATCAGCAGCGAGTAGCCTGGTGGCAAACGTTTCCCCCTGCAGTGTCCTGTGGCTGTATTGGCAGAGAGTTCTGTACTGGTGCTGCCTGAAAGGGTCTGGCAGTGGGCGCTCGAGGTGGCCCATCTTCGTGCTGGGTTTGAACTGCACACCGGAGAACACTCTGCTTCTTCCTGTGTGACTTGGTCTGGGTGATCCTGCTGGGGCAGGGGGATTGGACCGGATGATCTTTCAAGGTCCCTTCCAATCCCTAATGATTCAATGATTCTGTTATTAGGGATTGGAAGGGACCTCAAAAGATCATCTAGTCCAATCCCCCTGCCACAGCAGGATCACCCAGACCAAGTCGCACAGGAACACATCCAGGTGGGTCTTAGATGTCTCCAGAGAAGGAGACTCCACAGCCACCCTAAGCAGCCTGTTCCAGTGCTTTCATGATTCTCAGTTACACTTTGTTTTACTCGCTGTGGCCTAAGAAGAGATGCAGAACGAGTTCTAGGTAGCACCTCTTCACTACCCACTCTGATGTGCAGTGCTGATGCCTGTTTTCCCTTCCTCCCCATTCAGTGGATGGAAGCTGGGAGGTGTGGAGCGAGTGGTCAGTGTGCAGCCCGGAATGTGAGCACCTGAGGGTGCGGGAGTGCATCGCGCCGCCGCCGAGAAACGGGGGCAAGTACTGCGAGGGCTTGAGCCAGGAGTCGGAGAACTGCACCGACGGGCTCTGCGTCCAAGGTGAGTTCCCGTGGCGCAGGTACCGTGGCGTGGCTGCCGTGCGCCCCGCCGCACAGTTCTGCTGCCTGGGGAAGACTCGGTTGCTTTCGGGGGGCTGCGTGAATGACGTCTGAAACGCACAGCAGTTCCTGAGCCCCTGGGTCTGACAGGCTTCACCTGCTCGTTGTCAGACGGCGCTGCAGACCTGCAGCGCGCGGCTGCACCCGCCTGCTGCGCCGTGCTTCACGGAACGCGCCGCTCGGGCTCCCTCCTCTTCTTGCAAGTGAACTGGCAAAGCACCAGCCTCAGCACTTGCTGCGACTGCTGCTTCCAGTCAAAACTACTCTGTTTGTTGCCTGTAACACAGAAGACAGACAGTTCTGCTCTAGGGCGAGTTCTCTGCGACAGGGTTTGTGTCTGGAAAGCATCTGGCTTTCGGTAGTTGCTACCATCAACAGGCAACCAGGAGCCAAGACGATCTGCTCCGCAGGTGCAGAACGAGCACCCAGGGCAGCTGCGGCTGCTCCAAACACAGAAGTCTGTAGGTTTGTTCCTACAGGGGCTGCTCCTCCCTGTCCATGAGGTGATTCCATGTCACCTCGGCACTTTCCAGCTGAGCAGTCAGGACTGACAGGGATCAAGGAAAGACCTGAAGATTTCCATAAATCTCATCTTAGACTTGAAACCTTCTTAAAGTGTTCAGACAGTGCGTGGAGAGCTGGCCTTCTCCAAAACAAAGGGATCACGAGGGGTAAACAGGCACCAAACAATTCTTTAAAGTATGAGCACCTTTTGCACAAGTTTGATCATCACAGCGCACGCAGCGAAGCACACGGGCTGTAAAACACAACTTGAAAATGAACCCCCAAAATCATCTTGCCAAGTGGCATAAGTAATAACCCCCAGATTTTGTGATTGAAGTGAGAAGCTGGTGGAAATCTCAGCCTACGAGGGACACGGATGTAGACATCAAAGCAAAACTCTTTAAAATTAGCAAAATGAAATTCTCAGTTTATGCTGAATACCAGGGGGGTGGGAGCAGATCTGCTGCTGCTGGATTTTCCCCGCAGAAATCTCACTGGGCAAAGTGATTTATCTGTTTGATTTATAAGGTGAGAATCAGGGGAACTGGGAACTAACAGCAGTTCTGTCATTAATCCCAAGACCAACAGGATGGAAGGTTCACATATTTATAGACATTAATGAGGTCACCCCTCAGTCTCCTCTTCTCCAAGCTCAAGAGACCCAGCTCCCTCAGCCCCTCCTCATCAGGGAGGTGCTCCACCTCCTTCATCATTTTCCTTGCCCTACGCTGGACCCTCTCCAGCAGCTCCACATCCCTCTTGAACTGAGGAGCCCAGAACTGGACACAATACTCCAGGTGTGGTCTCACCAGGGCAGAGTAGAGGGGGAGAACTTCTTCTCTCGATCTGCTAACCACCCCTCTTCTAATCCACCCCAGGATGCTGCTGGCCCTCTTGGCCACAAGAGCACACTGCTGGCTCATAGTCATCCTGCTGTCCACCAGAACCCCCAGGTCCCTTTCCCCTACACGACTCTCCAACAGGTCAGTCCCCAGCCTATACTGGTCCCTGAGGTTGTTCTTGCCCAGATGCAAGACTCTGCACTTACTCTTGTTATACCTCATTACATTTTTCTCAGCCCAGCTCTCCAGCCTGTCCAGGTCCCGCTGAATGGCAGCACAGTCTGCAGCGGTGTCAGCAACACCACCCAGCTCTGTGTCATCAGCAAACCTGCTGCCAGTGCACCCTGATCCCTCATCCAAGTCATCAATGCATAGACTGAACAGGACTGGTCCCAGTACAGACCCCTGGGGGACTCCACTAGATCCAGCCTCCAGCCAGCCTCTGTCCCATTGACCACCACTCTCTGGCTTCTCTCCTGCAGCCAGCTGACAATCATGGGGGTGTCACGGTTTCTCCGCTGTGGGTCGTGCTCTATCTGGTTACCTGTGTCAGATTATTTTTAGGACTCTAATTGCTTTCTCAGCTCCCAAGGACTGATGCAATTACCCTATTTTTGAAACCCCTTTCCCCCTGTTCACCTTCCAGTTTGTGCCTTTTCTGCTCAGCTCTCCATCCCACGGGAGGCTGCGAAGGGAATCAGCCTGCTGCTGCAGAGCTGGGGGGTTATTTATCAGGGCCACCCCGTTAATGTTCCTTCTGGGGGGCCAAATGGGAACGAAACACTTCTTTGGTTAAGAAATGAGAGTCTGAATGAAAGGTGGGAGGACAAGGTGCCAGGGAAGCACAGGCCTGGCTCGGAGCTTTCAAAGGTGCAGTCTGTAAATGAGGTGGTGATAAACCAGGGTCTGCTCTGCAGGTCCTCGCTCAGTCCCTGACACGAGAGGTTGGGAGCAGCACAGAGATAAAACCAGAGCCCTTTGCTCCAGGAACAGCCTTCTCCCCACTGTGCTGTTTGATTTTCTGGATGGACCAGCCAGTTCAGTCCTTCACTGAGGAGCTTTTCTTGCAGGGGATTTCTTCTAGCACTTGTGTTGGTCAGATAAGAACGGACACGCATAGGAAAGCGATTATTCGGGGGGCTGCTGCGTGTGACAGCTTGTCAGCCCTGCCGAGCTGGGGGGAAGCAGCACCCCCATGCAGAGGTCCCTTGCACTCAGGCTGGTCCCAATACCTCACTGGTTTCTGCACATTCCTCCCTCTGTTGCTGATTCCTCACCAGTGCTCTTCCCAGCCGCCGCTCCGCGGCGGATCTCTCTCTCTCTCTCTCCTTTTTGCCGAGGTAAAAGGTTTTTCTTTGCCTGATAAAAAAGAGGGGCTTGTAGAGTTTTTCATTTCACTTTTATCTGTTTGCTTTAGAGTGCTAAAAAAATCACTTCTAAAGCTATTGATTTCCTTTCCCAGCGCCCCCAGAAGAAACAAACAAGGAGACAGACCACAAGCAGATGAACTCCGAGCATGTTTTTTCACTAATGTATCATAACCTCCAAACGATTTCGTTTTCCATTTCTGAGCCAGCTGTGATGCTGAGTGTTGCCCAGAGGTGTCTGGAGCTGGCCGTCTGTCTGGCAAAGGCACCGCGGTCCCCTCGCAGCTCTCTCTGGGTAGCGGTGTGTGTCGGCGCTGGGGAAGTGTTGGCTCCCATTGCCGAGCCCAAGCCCGACGCGGTTCATTTGGCGTCTCCGCACGTCATTTCCTAGCGAGAACAAAATCCACCTCAAGAAGGGCCAAAACCCCGAGGGCCTTTCAGCAAAGCACCACTCCAGAGCCTTCGGGGTTAAGTGTTATGAAACCAGTCATTTCCACGCGCAGCAAAACAATAGCAGGTGCCTCACGGTCCATTTCGTACGGCGTCACCGGGCACAGCACGAAGCTGAGCATCCTGAACCTTGTTGTGGTTTCCATCAGGACTGATGTTTCCCAGAGCAGGATGGCAGGGACTGTGCTGGTGGCCAGATCCAGCTCCAGATCCTTCACGTAGAAAGAAATTTAAAAGACAAATGAGGGAACAGCTCAGTCAAAGGGAATTTCCTCACAACATAGAGCCCCTGCAGAAGGGATCTATGCAGAAATGATCTACAGTCTTGGCTGCTTGAGGAGTTATTCCTGCACTCTGTCTTGTCTCTGGGACTAGTCTAGCTCTGCTGAACTGCCAGCCCGTCACGTTTTACAGCAATAACTCAGCTACGTGTTGAGTTTTGGAGTTGCAGTAGGCACCATGGTCAGGCATCTTCCCAAGAGATGGGAGCTGGCACGATGGACCCAGACTTACAGGGCACATCCAGGGCAGCCTTGAATGGCCCCAGCAGCCCCCCAGGAACACAGGTTCCTGCCCAGGGCCAGAAGGTTCCCTGGGGATGTGCGCTGGGGCTGTGCCTGGGGCTCGCTGGTGGCTGTCTCTGCCCCTGGGCTCTGGAGGTTGCCTTCCCAGACATTGGGCTCTGGAGGATAACTCTGAGGTTCATTAGAAGGGAGACAGGGAAGCCTCACTCTGGAGAGATGCTCTTCTGCACAAGACCCACTTCAGAATCTCTCTGCTGTGTCTGGCAACGCGCTGGTTCCGTGGGCTCTCTGTGCACACACAGGTGTCGTTGCTGGTGTAGATGTAGGAGCGTAACTGAGAGACTCTCTTACCTTCTTACTTGTTATAAATGTCCCTCACTAACCTCTCCAGAGGCCAAACACACACAGAGACAACTCATCCTTCCCTGATTCCCTTCGCCAAGCGATCTCCTTCCAAGTACTGAGCATCCTTATTCCTGAGATGCGTCGTATCCGAAAGAAAAGGATCCGGTGCGCTAACAAACACTTGAATTAACCACCTGAGAAACTACTGTACAGGAACAGCCTGAAAGGCATTTTTTAAAAAAAAAAAACAAAGGTAAAAATCCAGACCCCATCAAATATTGATGTTGTCAGCAAACAGGCAGCACGTGTTTCACTTACAGAGCTAGACAGCTGCGAGCGAGGAAACAGGTCTGCTCCGTGTGAAGTTATTAAGAGCAACTTTCTCTCTCTCAGATAAAAAACCTCTTCATGAAATAAAATTCCAAAGTAAGTTGGTTTCTTTCTTGTAAATATGATTTTTCTCATCTTCTCTGCCATTCTGTTTTATTTGTTTAGGAGCTAAATAAGACTGAAGGTTACGTGGAGGGCTTTCACATCAGCTGGGAGCATCTTCTTAGAGACTTGGTGATCGCAGGTGGTAGGCTGAAAACAGACAAACCCCAACCAGTCCATGTGGTCTGACTGGGAGCCCTTCCTTCTGGTGCACATCTGGGATGTGATCTCTTGAGGATTTGGAGAAAGGAATGAATTTAGGGGTTTGGCTTGTTTGATTCAGCTCAGGTTCCACTGCTGGCTCTGTGTGATCTTGTTCAGCTCAACCTGCCTTTGCTGATCAGCTGGTGCAGGGGCTTTATGAGCTTCACCCTACAGACACCCATTCTCTCTGCACCCATCACCCTGCCCTTTGTTTCACAGCTTTAGGTGGGTTTTGGTGGTAGTCTGGTTCAGAGCAGCACAGCTGCTGTGAGCTGCCCAACCGATGGGTTTTGGTACGAAATCATCATCATCAGAGGAGCACGGGCACTGCCCAGTAGCTGCAGCACTCAGGGGTGGAAGTAAAACCTCTCTTTGGCTCAGTAAAACCTCTGAGTTTTTAACATGCTGGTTGGATGGGGTGTGTGACAACCACCCAGCTTCACCCAGCCACACAGGAACCGTGCATGAGAGCTGTGCTCTACCCTTCCCATTACTCAGTGTGTCTAAGGACACAAAAATCAGAGCTAGGTGGCTCGAGAACGGGCTGTGCTTGCCTTGGCCTCTTGGATGTTTTGAATTTCCTTGTCTCCATCCCTCTGGAGTTGTCCCCTAATTGGTCACAGTCAACTGGTCTGTCATAATGCAGTTCAGGCAGCGGGTGCGGGGTTGTTTATCTGTGCAGTTCCCATTTAATTAGAGAATCTTGAAAGAATATCCATCAAATCACTTTATTTTCTGATTTATTAAAGAAGTAACTTTAATGGGATTGATTTCAGCAGAAAAGATACCTCAGAGAATTGAAGGGTTTCTTTATAGCTGTGGGGTTGGAAGCAGCTTGTTGCTGTCTGGCGAAACGGGAGCGCAGCTCAGGCTGCCTGAATCATCACTGATGCAAAATCAAAGTCAATTATGAAGATAATTGAGAAACAACCTGCTCTGCTAAACAGCCTCTTATGTGATTCTCTGACTCTTGACCCCTGTCCTCCGCGGCTGCTCTATGAAGTTACGGACTTGGAGTCGCCGAGAGGTACCAAAAGGGAGCGTGATGGAAACCTGGATGAGGATGGGAGGCTGGAGGAACCTTCCAGACCTCCCAGCAAACTAGGAGATGGGGAGGCGCCCGCCCCGTGTCGCTCCTGGAAAGCACTTACTGTAAATGAGATAATTGAATCAATTACACTTCCTAATGTACTAAACCAAATGTTTCCTTCTCTGCTCCTGCACATCTTAAATTATCTTCAGGTGCTCTATGGAACTTAATCACAGCTAATAGAAACTTCATTACCATCAGATGTGCTTTCAGTACTGGTGGGTAACAGTGTCGGGACGTGGAGTGAAGTCCAGCCTCAGTTACCCCAGGCAGGTGCCCTGTAAGTGAAATGGGTGACAGTGGTGGGGCTGCACCTGAGTCCCGACCCGCTCTGGGCTGGGAGGATGCACTTATAGAATCATCAGGGGTTGGAAGGGACCCCAAAAGATCATCCAGTCTAATCCCCCTGCCACAGCAGGATCACTTCACTGGAGAGGTTATGGAATCAGAATCAGTCCGGGTTGGAAGGGACCACAGGATCATCCAGTTGCAACTCCCCCCCACCAGGCAGGGACACCCCACCCTAGACCAGGCTGGCCAGAGCCCCATCCAGCCCGGCCTTAAACACCTCCAGGGATGGGCTCCCAACCACCTCCCTGGACAACCCATTCCAGGCTCTCACCACTCTCACAGTGAAGAACCTCCTCCTCACATCCACTCTAAATCTGCCCGTCTTCATTAAATGGCCACGGGCTGACTAGGAATGGCTTCTTCTTTTAGTTTGTTTCTCACTCTACTGAGGTAAAGCTATTTCAAACCTACTGAATCTTGTGAATCCCTGCTCCTCTGAACTTCCTGCCTTAGTCACTTTGGGTTTGTGGGTGGGTTTCTTCCCTGCCATGTGGAACAGCTACCAGAGCACTAGAATAACTCTCCCCGGTCTCCCGTGAAACAGAGCAGTGAGCGTTTGACTGAAGAGGAGGGCATTCAGCAGGAACAACTGTGAGAGTGTTCCATGATGTAAGTGATGGACAAGAGTTGGGTTCTGTGATTCTGTAGCTGCCAAAACCCAAACCCTTCTCTCCTGACACATGTTGCTGGAGTCAGACCATGTCCTGGCTCCCGTCTGTGACCGCGTGCAGCCATCCTCTGCGCTCACAGGAGCGCGGAGCTTCAGTTGCCCGACAGCCAGATGGATTGAGAAGCAGCAGCTGGACTATTTAAGTACAGTCAGAGTAATAAATCTGCAGTTGCTCACAGGTGAGAACCCGAGGTGTGTTTTATATTCCAGTTTGGAGGGTGACAGATCAGCTCCTCCATTCTCTACCTGTTGCCATTATGGTGGCAGTAATTTTTTACTGGTGGGTTATTTCTGCATGTTTCAGGCTGGGTAATTTATTGCCCCAAGGAGGCAGAAGAGGTAAATCAAATGTTCAGGACTTCTCTGTGTTAAAGCCTTAAAGATGCTTTATGGTGAGATAACTGCCAGCTCACCGGGGTTCTTCAGAAGCAAGAAGAACCCACTTCCTAAGTCTGAACCTACAATGAGTAGAATTCTCTTTAACATTTCTGTAGGGGCCATCTCAGAGAGATATCAGGGGAAAAGGCTTCAGGAGAACCCAGTTTTCTCTAGGACTTTGTAGAATAGAGCTGTGAGGCAGCTGGGTTGGTGTGTTTGGTCGTGATCCCTTGCCAAGCCACGGCACACAAGATGGACTTCTTCCAAAAGCCAACGTTTGCCTGGAAACCTTGACTGTTTGTTTTCCTTCTCGGTCCGAGATGTTCAACACAGAACCCTTCTTCGGCGTGAGGTCCTTTGAAAAGTCCACTGAGTTTCTGCAGAAGCTGAGCTGCCTGTGCTGTGGCTGGAGAGCTGCCTGGTGGAGAAGGACCTGNTCAGGGGAGGTTTAGATTGGATGTTAGAAGGAAATTCTTTACTGAGAGGGTGGTTAGGTGCTGGAATGGATTGCCCAGGGAGGTGGTGGTGTCACCATCCCTGGAGGTGTTTAAGGAACAAGTGGACACGGTGCTTAGAGATATGGTCTAGTGGTTAGACACTAGGAGAAAGGTTGGACTCGATGACCCTGGAGGTTCTTTCCAGCCATGATGGTTCTGTGATTCTGTCAGACACTGCATTTACATGGGAAGCTGGTGAGGCAGGACCATGAGGTGTGCTGCTGCTGCTGCTGCTGCCTTGTAGGAGCTCCTTCCGTTCATCTCAGTGGTCCTAGGTTCATTTTGAAAACTCTGCTAAGACAGAGTTATCTGCCTTCCTGCAGCAAAACATATGTGCACCAGCAGCCTCCTCTCAAATGCTAATTATGTCATTTCAGTAATTGGCTATTTATTAAAAGCTGAATTTTAGCTTCCTGCCCTACTTCTGCGCCACGCGGTGTGTTCAGTGCTGCCGAAGAGCCCGGATTTCCAGTCGTGGCTTGTCGCTGCCACTTGTCATAAAATGAAGGCACTTTCTGCACCCGGGTCCTCTGACCTGACGGCAGACGCAGCGCGGAGCGGGACAGCGGCTGATGTACGGGGCGAGCGCCGGCTTATCCCTCCCTCTAAACCTGAGCTTGGCATTAAGGCAACTGTCTGAGGACCCACTAAGTGCACTTGCCGAGTAATACAATTTCATGGTGCGTGGTCCCAAATCCCAGAAGATCTAGAATAGCAGGGCTGGGTAATTCAATTACATAAGACTGCAGGTTTCATTTGGATTCAGCGCTTCAACGCAGCGAGTTCTTTTCCTGTGCTGCAGGCGTCTGAAACCTCTGAAAACTTGGTTATGAGTTGAATGCATCGGGTGTGAGCACAGGGAGGGGTGGGTCTCCAGCCTGGATTTCAGGATGCTTGCAGGAGTCCCGAGAGTGGGATCTCCTCAGC
This sequence comes from Rhinopomastus cyanomelas, assembly GCA_013400115.1. Lineage (NCBI taxonomy): Eukaryota > Metazoa > Chordata > Aves > Bucerotiformes > Rhinopomastidae > Rhinopomastus > Rhinopomastus cyanomelas. Next base: position 52,361 of record VXBP01000457.1, on the reverse strand, counting down.
CCCTCTCTGAGCTTGGAGAGGATGGACTGGTCCTTCTTAGAGTGCAGCTCACGCTGAAAATAAAGAGGGAAGGGAAAATCTTCACTGGGACTTTTCAGAGGGCTCATGACCTGCTGGATTAACTCCAGAATTCAGCCTAAAACTCTCCCATCCCCAGAAGCTGGGAACAGGAGGGAGTCAGGCTGGCCTTGCTCTCCTTTCAGACATCGAGACTGCCAGTGACATCGCCCTGTACTCCGGCCTGGGAGCAGCAGTCATTGCTGTCGCCGTGCTGGTGGTCGGCGTCACCCTGTACCGGCGGAGTCAGAGTGAGTACGGCGTGGATGTGATTGATTCATCTGCACTGACAGGAGGCTTCCAGACATTTAATTTTAAGACAGTCAGACAAGGTTAGTGTTGTGATTTCATTTTCTTCTCTCCAGAGCTCCTACCGCAGAGAGATTCCGAGCTCGTGTGCAGTGGCTGTGGGGGGACGTTCTCACCACTGAGCAGCTGTGCAGAACAGCAGTGAGGGCTAGTGGCAGGAGGAGCTGGTTAAAGCCCTTGTGCTCTCTCTGCTGCTGATCTGTGGTGGCCATGTCACAAATGCATCTCCTCAACCACCCTCTGGGGCTTTAGACATCCTGTCGCTCACTGATGCACAGGTCACGTTTGTGACTTGGAAAAAGCCCAGTCAGACCAAACCAGCCAACCCAGAGCTACCCCAGGAAGGCGGCTGCACTTGTCCTGTTCAGCTGTAGAGCCTCTGTTTGCTCTGCTCCAGTAAAACTTAAGGCACCAGGTTCATACAGTCACCAACACAATAAAATACAGATGAAATACTCAGTGGTCGCAGAAGCAGCACTCAGGTGGTGTTTCCTTTGGACAGAAAGGTGGAGGAGAACACAAGGGGTGATGAGAGCTGTGCTCCTTTAATTCTATACTGACATTCTAGCACAGGGACCTGCCTGCTTGTGGGTGGGAGGGTGTGTTGGTGGGGTGTGAACATACCCCTGTGTCTCTTCTTTCTTCAGGAAAGAGAAAAGATGCTGCAGAGTGTGTTTGGGGTTGGCTCGTAGGGGGGTCTTGCGTTGTCGCTCCTGCCGTGATTTTTCCAGAGACATTCCTCACCAAGCATGAAGTGCAAGGAATGGGGCAAAGGGCTTGGCTGACAGAGGTGTCTGAAGGGTGGTTACTGGCTCATTCACAAGCACAGACCTGCACGAGGGTCCTGGACTTCTCAATGACTCTCTGAAACAGAAACTTTCTCCCTTTGCTGTTCAGTTTGCCGTGAAAGTCTTGTGTGGAGTCTGGGGAACTGTCCATTGGACTTTCATAAACATTAGTTCTGGATGCTCTGAAAATCTCTCTCAGGGAAATTCCTCCTGTGCCAGGGTGCTGTTAGTTCAGTCTCAGTTACTTTGGATTCTCAGTCTGTGGGTTTTTAAAATAGAAGCGTTTGTAAACTAAACACTTCAGCTGAAAAAGGGGCCAGTTCTCTGCTCCATTAGCTGAGAGCTGACACCAGGGCAACAGACTCGTGTCTCCCAGATGTTCTTCTTTGCAGCCAGGTACCGATAACCTTCTCACTCCACCCTGCAGTCCCTCACAGTGCTCATGTTCTCTGGGATGCAATAGAATCATTAAGGATTGGAAGGGACCTTGAATGACCATCCAGTCCAATCCCCCTGACACAGCAGGATCACCTAGACCAAGTCACACAGGAACACATCCAGGAGGGTTTTAAACATCTCCAGTGAAGGAGACTCCACAACCTCCCTGGGCAGCCCCTTCCAGTGCTCTGTCACCTCCACTGGGAAGAAGTTCCTTCTCAGATTGATGTGGAACCTCCTCTGTTCCAGCTGACACCCATTGCCCCTTGTCCTATCACTAGATGACACTGAGCAGAGCCTGGCTCCATCCTTCTGACACCCACCCTTCACATATTTATAGACATTAATGAGGTCACCCCTCGGTCTCCTCCAAGCTAAAGAGACCCAGCTCCCTCAGCCTCTCCTCAAAATGGGCTATTTCCAGGAAATCCCTGACTCTGGAAAACCTGTGTTTGCTAAAACCCAACCAAGAACAGCCTAAACCCTGGCCACAACACAAACACAAGACCAAAGCAGCTAAAGGACTGAGGCCTTAGATCTATCCCTTCCTTCCACCAGAGTGTTTTCTGAGCTAAAATGCTCCTAAATGAGTAACTCTGGTATTTCCCTCTGCATTTCTCTTGTCCCACTTTCTTTTCAACCCAGTTTCCCTCAGGCATGAAGCTGTTGCTCTGTGTAGGCTCAAAGACAGGGTCTGCAGCAAGATGTGTTTCCACCCAGTGGGTTTTAACGTTCCAACACCAACCAACCCAGAGGAAGGCTGCAGACACACACAGCTGCATCCAGTGCTGAAAGGAGGATCCTCACTGGATTCATGCACTCTGGAGGTGCCTGAAGTTTGGGAGACATAAAGGACCTCTTAGACTGACTTGCACCATTTCATCTGTCTTCTGACATGTCCATGTGTGACCGTGAGCTCTGGGAAGGAAGAGCAGTGATAAAGGACGTGGTGTTGAGGTCAGGAAGGGCTTTGTGATTGAACACCTTCACGCAGGAACTAATGCCCTGATCTGCTTCCTTCTGCCAGGAAACTCCCTGCTGCTCAACTCAGGCATGCAGCCCGACCTGACAGTGAGCAGGACCTACAGTGGCCCCATCTGCCTGCAGGATCCCCTGGACAAGGAGCTCATGACCGAGTCGTCACTCTTCAACCCGCTGTCTGACATCAAAGTCAAAGTTCAGAGCTCGTTCATGGTGTCCCTGGGGGTGACGGAGAGGGCTGAGTACCATGGCAAGGCACCTTCTGGAACTTTCCCTCACGGGAGTCCTAGAACTTTTGGTACCATCCAGGCCAGAAACAAGGCCATGTACATTCAGAACCTGTCCTCGATGTCAGCAGCGAGTGAGCTGAGGACAAGTGCCATTTTCGGACACCTGGGTGGCCGCTTAGTGGTTCCAAACACAGGTGGGTAGATCCTTTCGCCGTGGAAGCATGAAACAATTTCAGATTAAGCTTGTTTTGCCTGGTGTAGTGTTCTGCAACTAAATTTATCAAATGAAAGAGAAGTAGGGGCTCCCTTAATGCAAATTTTGGGAAGTAGAGCATGTTGCCCACACAGGAGATGACTGATCAGAGGAAGGCTGGGGATGAGTAGTCAAGAGGCATTATGCCTATCTGAACTGTTATAAATTACTGCCTCTCTTGATGTCTTTAGCATGAAAGTCACATTAATCAAAGCTGTTGCTTCCTTGGATCCTGATCTAAGGGAAGGGCTCCCCAGGAAGGAGGTCGATACTGGATCAGCATCTTATATAATGGGGTCCTACTCAAAGCAGAGTCTACACGCATCGACGTCTGACCGCGTTAACAGTCAGACCTGATCATGTCGTTGAAGTCTGCGGCACAGAACAAACAGACATCTCTGGGGAGCAGCTTCCACTCGATGAGAGCCCATGTGACACTTCCGTCAGCGTTTAGTCCTGGTTTTCTGGTTCTCTCTTCTTTTAGCTTAATAGCTTGACAGCTTTCCATAGTGGGGCTCTTCAAAGTCAACCAGCATTTCAGGACTGGGCTGTGTGCGCCGAAACATCGCGGCTGAGCTGCTCAGTTCGAGTTGTTTTGTGACTCGAGCTTTCAGAGGCAGCTTGTGCACCTAAGAAAGTCTGTGTTACATTAGCTGAAAACATATGGCACCGAATCCACGAAAGGATGCTCGCGGTACCTTCCGGAACATCGCAGCGTTCCGCTCGTGCTGACACTTCCTTTCTCAAAATGCTGGATGCTTTCTTTTCAGAACAGCAAGTTAGCAGAAGCAGCCAGATCCCTAGTCAGGGGGCACCTTTCAAACTCTGGTGCTCCGCAGCCGCTTTACATTCAGCCTTGTTTCATTCACCTAGTGCGTGCCCAGGCTTATCCCTCAGTATCTAGTTGAAGTGAATGATTTAGAGCTTTATCCTTCATGTTTCATAAAACAGGAGCTTTAAAGGTGACCAGAAAGAGTGTGGTGTGGGCACATAATGGAGGGATTTAGTGTAGTCACACACAGGCCACGGAATGTCTTCGGTCCCTCGCAGATGGTTCCGGTGTTCGGGAATTAATATTACAGAAGCGTTACGTCAGTTCAGCCAAATGAGAAGCCCCCTGTGCTATGTATTTAGCTACTTTAGATAATTATAGCCCCATCAATTAGATTATTTAAACACATATTTGGGCTGCCTGCACTGCCTGCACTTCCTTCTGCCTGTTTAGCCAGGACTAAATGAGCCTGCCTGTGCCCAAGGATGCAGAGAAGCCTTCGGTCACCTCTAGCCCTTGAATCCAGTGTCATTCAGTGACACAAACCAAGGGGCAGAGCTCTGCTGGAGGCAGACAACGTGCACGTGTGAGGCTCTAGGAGTAGAGTAACTCCTCAGTAACTCTGTGGGTCACACCAACAATGGATTTTCCTTTCATCTGTAGTCAGAACCACTGCAGCAGAGCAGCGATCTCCTGCTCTAGCAGGTGGCCCTTCTTGGTTGTGTGGGTCAGAGGCCAGCTGTGATGTTCTGCACAGCCAGTGCCTCCCCCTGGGCTAAGTTCTGCCTTTGCTCTTCCACAGGAGTCAGCTTGTTGGTGCCACACGGGGCCATTCCCGAGGAGAGTTCATGGGAAGTCTACCTGGCCATCGCTCAGAAGGAGTCCAGGTGAGCAGTGCATAAGGAAGCAGAGGTTCTGGCTGTGTGAGTGAACAGCCTCCATCCATGGGCTGCATGTCGACACCATCAAAAATGGGATGTGCCCTGGTGTCCCCATCCTCCGTGCTGCTGGTGTGACTGCACTGGTGACACAGGCTGCATCTGCAGAACTGACAGCAAGGCTCATCCTGGTGCGATGCTTCAGCGAAACCACTTGGGCTTGCTGCAAATGCAGTGAAGGATGGGACACCTCAGGGAGGCTGAGGTTTGCAGGCTGGGATGTTGTCTGTCCTTCACCCTAAACACACACTGAGCCCTGAGACACTGCGGGATGTATCCAAGAGGAGGGGCTGTGGAAAGAAGAAAGCAACTGCACATATGGGAAACGTTCACTTAGGTAACTTACAGCCAAGTGATGATGGAATTGTCCTTTCAGAACACAGTGACACAAAACTGCCCGAGAATTTTAAAGTCTAGAAATATTTTGCAAAACTTAAAGCAAAATCTTTTTTCTCCTCTGATATCTGAACTCCTCTGTGGAAACGTTCATGTTCCATCCCCATCTGCTGCCATAGGGTTGTGATCGTTTTCAGTGAAGGATTAAGACAGTAAAAGGAAGGAAGAAAAAAAAAGAAGCCCAGCCCAGCTGTTTTATCTGCAAGGGCTCTGCAGAAAGGGCTTGAAATAGGTTAATTAAAACCAAGCAGCAAATTTTGCCCACTGTTTTCCTTTCTTGTGGGCAAAGCAGAGGTAGCAAACCACAGTGAAGGTTATCGCTGAGAGCTTTTTCCTTCCTCTGTCTTTAAAGTGGAAGTCTATGATGTGAAACAAACACAGACTCACAGAATCTGGATGTGGCCACAGCATAGAATCATAGAATCATTGGGGATTGGAAGGGACCTCGAAAGATCATCCAGTCCAATCCCCCTGCCAGAGCAGGGTCACCCAGACCAAGTCGCACAGGCTGTGGTCTCACCAGGGCAGAGCAGAGCGGGAGGAGAACCTCTCTCAAAAGAAATGTCATTAATAAATGCCATCAATAATGTGATAATGAAAGAATGTCACCAATAAATGGAAGAGACACATGAATGGAGAAACACATGTTCATTTGCTCTTTCCCATCACAAACCCCTCCTTTTCCTTGCACAGCTGAGGCGAGAGCAAGGCAGCTCTCTCCCCTCTGAACAGTGCCAGCAGCTGCGACCTCTCCCACCGCTGCTAACTCCACTTTTCTTGGTGTCTTTGTGGCTTTTTGTTCTTGATGCTTGACACATCTGAGCCAGTTCTGATGCAGCAGCATCACTGGCTCGTGGATTCACGTGTTAGGGCTGCACACAAACCAGCCTGTGTCCTCCTGCTGTTACTGAACAGGAATTGTCCAGCTTTGCACCAGGGCACCTTCAGCAAAATCCCTCCCGTATGTGATGCGTTTGGCAGAGCAGCCACTTGGCAAGGACCGTGTGTGTTGGGAGAGAGAGAGAGAGGACAGAGATGCCCCAGCCAAGGGAAGGAGCTCTGGTTTATCCTGCTCTCTGGAAACACTTCTGTTACCCTGCTGCACTGGCACCATAGCAGGGAGAGGGCACTGGCAGGCTCCAGCCTGTGCTGCAGCACGGCAGGGGGAAGAATCATCAACGGAGTAACTTAGTGAAAACAAACAGGTGGAAAGGTTGGCTGCAGGGTTCCTAATCCTCCTTTGCACTAGCCAGTACCTGGCTGATGGCCTGCAGTAGCTGGAAAGAGTAAGTGGTGGTGTCTGTGCAAAGCCTGGGCTGTCCCAGCCCTGCACACACAGGTGTAAGCAGAGGGGAGTGGTGGTTTGCTTGGAGTCATCACCCTCAAATGCTACAGCTGAGCTGCTTTGGTCTGAATGGAGCAAAGATGGAGATGGGTGGATTTAGAGTGGGTGTGAGGAGGAAGTTCTTCACTGTGAGAGTGGTGAGAGCCTGGAATGGGTTGCCCAGGGAGGTGGTGGAGGCTCCATCCTTGGAGGTGTTTAAGGCCAGGCTGGATGAGGCTCTGTCCAGCCTGGTGTAGGGTGGGGTGTCCTTACCCATGGCAGGGGGGTTGGAACTGGATGATGCTGTGGTCCTTTCTAACCCTCTGTGAGTTGGTCTGGGTGATCCTGCTGTGGCAGGGGGTTGGACTAGACGATCTTTTGAGGTCCCTTCCAGTCCCTAATGACTCTATGATTCTGTTCTGTGGCCACGTCCAGACTCAGTCTGCTTTGTGCTCTCCCCGCTTCCCTCCCCTGTTGGGTTCTTGCTGCTCAAGAGGAACTGGGAGCTACAGGAGAGGCTGTGTTTGTGCTCGGAGTTTTCAGCCCAAGAATGCTACGAGCACTCAGAAGCACCGAGGCTTGGGAGTTACTCAGGCACTTGAAAGAGAAAGAGCAGAACTGGCCTTTCCACTTCCCTTTTTTCACTCCCATCTTCTCACAGACCCTTGTACACGTCACCCCGGTGTGAGACGGCACCGAAGCTGGAACCTCTCGAGTCCTTCGCAGGAGTGAAGGCTTTCAGCTGCCTTTCTGAGCACTTGCAGAGTGTTTTCAAAGCAGGGTCTGGAAGAGAATGATGAGGCTGTGTTTTTAAACCACCATTTGTTTTATCATCACTCCTGTGAAAATACTGCTGATGAGAGCGTTTGAGGGCAGGAGGAGATGGGAACAGTCCCAGCTGGTGCACGCAGCCGGGCTGACGCACAGAGGCTAATTCACTCTGCTGTTTGGTTTAAGCAAATTGAAATGTATTTTAGAGACCAGAATCCTGAACTGACCAGCCAACAATTTGAGGGTAAATGTGTCCTAATAGTTCTATCTCCAGTGCTGCTCCCACACAGAAATTAGCACAGTAATTGGTTTGCTTATCCTGTCCTGTGGCAGATGCGCTGGGCACTAAAATATGGTAGATGCTGCAGTTACAGCACAGTCTCACTCTTTGCTCAAAAGCTCCTGACAGACATGTCCTTCCTCTCGCCACAGCCTGCAGCCAGAAGGCTCAGATGTTCTCCTAGGGCCAGAAGTGACCTGTGGGCCCTCAGACCTCTCTGTCAGCACCCCATTCGCCCTGACCATCCCGCACTGCGCAGAGGTCGATTCAGAGCACTGGAACATTCACCTGAGAAGAAGGACGCAGCAAGGAAAATGGGAGGTAGGTTCAGACTTTGCTCCCACTCCAGAGGTTGTGCTAACGCTGGAAACGTGGTTACTCTCAGCCACCTGAAAAGTGATGCTGGAAGTGCTTATGCATCATCACTGCTATCACGCCCTGCACGCACCCAGCTGCTGACTCTGGGTTATGCTGGGAGCGTTTGCTCCTGCGGGCAGGCTGCCTTCCTCCCTTCCCTGAGGGCAGCACGAACAGGGTGTGCTCTCAGAAACACCCGACCTTCCTGTTGAACAAAACCAGGCCAGTTCTGTCCTGACTCCTCTTGTCAAGGCCTTTTGGTTCTATTATTTTTATGGGTTTTTTTATTTTTAACCTAAATTTCATTTTGCAGGAAGTGATGTCTGTGGAAGAGGAAACTACTTCTTGCTACTGCCTGTTGGATCCTTATGCCTGTCACATTCTCTTAAACAGCTTTGGGACTTATGCTCTTATTGGAGAACCCCTCTCCGACTGTGCCGTTCGACAGCTGAAAGTCGCGGTTTTTGGCTGCCTGTCTTGCAATTCTCTGGATTACAATCTGAGGGTATATTGTGTGGATAACACGCCCTGTGCGTTCCAGGTAAATGGTTCCACTCCCCTCGTGTGGTTTCCCTAGACTGTTGGCTCTCCTCCACGCCTGGGCCAGGCCCTGGGCGACAGCAGCAGCTCCAGAACCCAGACTAAAGAGAACTAGTTGGAGGCCTGTATCTAGTGAAGTGCCCCAGGGGTCAGTGCTGGGACCAGTCCTGTTCAATCTATTCATTGATGACTTGGATGAGGGATCAGGGTGCACTGACAGCAGGTTTTCTGATGACACAGAGCTGGGTGGTGTCGCCGACACCCCTGCAAACTGTGCTGCCTGCTGCCAGACTCAGTGAGACCTGGACAGGCTGGAGAGCTGGACAGGGAGAAATTTAATGAGGTATAACAAGGGTAAGTGTAGAGTCCTTGCATCTGGGCAAGAACAACCCTAGGTACCAGTATGGGCTGGGGACTGACCTGTTGGAGAGCAGTGTCGGGGAAAGGGACCTGGGGGTCCTGGTGGACAGCAGGATGACTATGAGCCAGCAGTGTGCTCTTGTGGCCAAGAGGGCCAACAGCATCCTGGGGTGGATCAGAAGGGNTCACTGGAGATATTCAAGACCTGCCTGGATGAGTTCCTGTGTGACTTGGTCTGGCTGATCCTGCTGTGGTGGGGAGACTGGACTAGATGATCTTTCCAGGTCCCTTCCAATCCATAGTGATTCTGTGATTCTATGATTCTATGAACCTGGTGCTTCCTTACAGCACCTCTCACTGCAGGGCCCCTCATCTCTCCGGGCTGTTGGTCCCCTCGTGCATTTCCACTGCCAGAGCAGCTTTAGGACAACCAGAGGGGTTTGTTTTGCCAGGCAGATGGAAACACACTCTGCCCACATTCTGGGCTAACCCAAACTCCGTAGCCATGGCTACCGCAGCGCAGAGCTGAGGCTGCTAGGCAGAGGGCTGGGCTCAGCGCGGTGGCCAGCGTGGCACAGGCTGGGCTTGCTCACCTCGGGCAGAGCAGGAATGGAAGTCCTTGCCCTGGGTGTGTGGATTTGTCACGCTGGCGACAGGGGCTTCAGGGTTCCCCCTCCTGTGGAGCAAGCAGAGAGAGATTGCCTCACCCCTTTTAAAACAGAAACTGAACGATAACCGTGCATTTCCCTTTAAAAACGGAAATCCAGACGGCAAGCCAACCCCAAGTGGGGACTGCAATTAGGGCGACTTTTCTGCCTGGGATTCCCAGACCAAACAATGAAATTCGCTGCTTCTGCCGCCGTAGTAAAGGCAGAAGTTTGAACAAAACGGTTTTCTTCTGGGACCCAAAACGAAGACAGTTGTGACAGACGAGGCTTTGCTTCCTTTTCCTATCCTACAGCATAGAAACGCGAATCCTAATGAGGCAGCAGCTCACGTCTGTGAAAGCGAAGCCACCCAACGAGTGTTAACGACTTGCAAAAGCTTTGTAATTACACCCTTTGTAGCAGCGTTCCTGGGCTGCAGTTAGGAGGATTCCTCACCCCTCGTCTGCCTTCGCAGCAGCTACCACAGGCTGTTTGCACACGCTGGGACAGCCGAGTGTTGATGAGGTTTTGCTTCCCTTAAAATCCTTCACGGTGCAGCCCCTGACGGTCCCCTTTGTTCACGCGAAAGCTCCCTGTCCTTTTCTAACAGAGGACTTGGCCCTTCATGCGATTCCCAGCGCGTTAGGAGACTGCTCCTAGTCCGAAGTGCTGCGGGTCCCGCTGCCGAGGCAGCCAGCAGACACCGCAGGTCTCAGCATCATCTTCACGGACAGGGAAGCAGAGCAGACGGCACCTACCCACCCGTTTTAACTCCAGAGGTGATAAGGAAATGCCAGTGCCCACCGTCTGGCTCCTGACAGAGTGCTCCCACTGCTGTGGGTGAACTTGGACATCTTCCTAAGGATCACAGAGCCATGGAATGTTAGGGATTGGAAGGGACCTCGAAGGATCACCTAGTCGTATTTCTACCCGTTAGTTTGTAGGGAGCTGTAACTGATACCAGAGGAGAGNCTCCACCTCCTTCATCATCCTCGTTGCCCTACGCTGGACTCCCTCCAGCAGATAACTTTCATCAGATTTGTTATTTGTTCCTGACACTAAAAAGTTCCTTTCTCCTCTGCCACTGCAGGAGGTTGTCCTGGATGAAAAGCTCCAAGGAGGACAGTTACTGGAGGAACCAAAACTTCTGCATTTCAGAGGGAACACCTTCAGCCTCCAGATATCTGTCCTTGACATCCCGCCTTTCCTCTGGAGGATTAAACCCTTCACTGCCTGTCAGGTGGGTGCCAGGTCGATGGGTTTGCGTTTGAACCCAGAGGAATGAAGACTTTTCCCTGCTTTGGGCAGACCTCAGGAACCCAGACACCCCTGGTAGGGTAAATGAGAAAAACTCCACTCAGTGCTGTGCAGGACTTCTGTGGAGAAACAGGCTATTTAACACTTTATTGAACCTGAGGGGTTTGTCCTCTGATGGCAAGAAATAAGAGTTTCCAGTCAGAACTGATGGCAGGACGCTGTTAAACCAAGACCCCGCAGCCCATGCAGACTCCTCTCTATTCCTCTAGTCCAAAGCAGCTGTTAAATTCATCCCCACACACTAAAAACAACCAAAAAGAAGTCAGAGGAGGGAGCTGTGACTGCCAGAACACTGAAGTGCTGCTCCACAGCTGGCAGGGTGTTGCAGACCTGCTGGGGGATTGGATCAGAGCAGGCACTGGAGGTGAAAACACACCACGGGCAACCCCTCTGCTGACAGACGGGTCTGACACGGGGCTGAACCCCGGCCAAATCAGTGTTTACCTTTTCTAAGTGAGTTGGGGTGACTTGGACACCTTGGACAGACACTGACTGTTCCTAACAGAAACTGCAGAACAGCTCTGCTGACAGCTCTGACTTGGTTCCAGCCTCTTTATGTAGAAGACAGTATCTTCCTTCAGGTGGAGCTTCTTACTTGGTGTCTCTCCTACAAGGGAAGTGTTACCAGAGAGTCACGGAGAGGAGAGACTGATGTTAGTGATGTCTCAGCTGGGTGAAGCTCCTGCTTCAAGGCTTGAGCAGCTGAATAAACCATCATGTAAAACTGTGGCATCAAAGCAGTTACTGGCAGGTGGCAGTCAGCGTTTCTCCCGACTCCTCTGAGCGCGTTTGTTTGTCCTGGCCATGCTGCAGGAGCAGCTGCTGAGTGCTTGGCATCCTTCCCATCATCTTCACACGGAACTCAGGGAACCCTTAAAAACTGGTTGGGTGTTAGAGCAGGGAGAGGTTGTGACAAGCATGTTAAGAAGCCCAACAGACACCTTTGGGGGTTAAGAGCAGCTGCCTTCTGAACATCTTGTGTCTCTTGGAGGATGCAGTGTCTGTCTGTAGCTCTGAGATGATTTACATTCCCTCTGTCTGCTAGAACTTAATTATAAGGGGAGAATAGAACCAAAAGCCTTTCTGGAATTCCTTGAACACTCATCGTTCCACCGTGCGTCGTGCCCTCTACCACGTTTCATACAGTTCACTTGGAGTGAAAGCAGAGATGACTGCTCTGGAAAAATCTAATTACACTTGCTCCCCTTCCAATATTTTTGCTAATGGTCTCTTTAGCGATGTTGGTGTCTTGCTGCAGCCACCAGCTCAGGCTCCGGACACAGAGCTTAGCTTTATCGCTTCGTGCATCCCTTTGCACAGCCTGAGATGCTCTCAAGAAGCAGTGAGTTCAGCAGTACTCTCCCTAGTTTTGTCTTGACTTTTCCTTAAGCTAGAGAGCGAGGCTGATCTTCAAAGCTCTGCAGTCTCCACTTACCAGTTTAGAGCTAATTTAATCAGCAACATAGAGAAGATCACAACCTAAGTCAAATAAAAACTGCTCCTAGGAAGGCATGAGGGGGTGTGTGCGCGTGTTCAGAGCCGTGAGCTTCTGCAGGCTGATCGCGTTGGGTGCCTGGTGGAGCTGCTTTACAGCTAATTATAGAATCATTAGGGATTGGAAGGGACCTTGAAAGATCATCCAGTCCAATCCCCCTGACACAGCAGGATCACCTAGACCAAGTCACATAGGAACACATCCAGGTGGGTCTTAAACATCTCCAGTGAAGGAGACTCCACAACCCCCCTGGGCAGCCTGTTCCAGTGCTCTGTCACCCTCACTGGGAAGAAGTTCCTTCTCATATTGATGTGGAACCTCCTCTGTTCCAGCTCACACCCAGTGCCCCTCATCCTATCACTACATGACACTGAGAACAGCCCAGCTCCATCCTCCCGACACCCACCCCTCACATATTTGTAGACATTAATGAGGTCACCCCTCAGTCTCCTCTTCTCCAAGCTAATGGGGCACAGCTGATGGTGGCAGGTGACTGGTTGGCAGGTCACTTGGCTATAACTCTCAGTATTAATGACTGAAGGAGTCACTGAGTGATTCTGATTCCATGGCTTCTCCAGTGAGGTGAGCCTGCTCTGGCATGGGGATTGGACTGGATGATCGTTGGGGGTCCCTTCCAATCCCTGATGATTCTATGATCCTGCTCCTATTGGCAGCACTTTACATCTGTGCTGTGTCACTGACCAACCCTTCACAGAGCTCTGAAAGCAGAAGGTGGTGTTTATCAGCTGCATCGTCATGTATTGCTTTGTCCTGCGAGGGCTTTCACTGAAGACACACGGACCTTTCTTCCTGTTCAGCTGTTTCACACCTCGTTTCCCTCTGTGCAGGAGGTCCCGTTCTCCCGTGTGTGGTGCGGCAGCCAGAAGCCGCTGCACTGTGCCTTCTCCCTGGAGCGCTACACCCCCGCCACCACGCAGCTCTCCTGCAAGATCTGCGTCCGACAGATCAAGGGCCACGAGCAAGTCCTGCAGATCCAGACATCCATCCTCGAGGTACAGCCTTCTCTGCTCAGGCATGGTTCCTCCCACACTTTTGTCCCTCTTCTGTAGCTGTTCAAAACTGGAGCGAGTGCATCAAAGCCTCGCAGACTCCTCTTCCAGCAGACACCACCCAAAATAATTTACAGTTGAGTTGGTGGGAACAGCTTTCCTGCAAGATGTTTTTGTTGGGCTCCCCATGTGCTGTCAGACCACTTTCTGGAGCAGCCTCGTGGCCACAGGCTGTCTTGCCAGGGCTGTAGCTTTGCTCACACTTGAGAGACCCAACTTGTAGTGGGGCAGCTGGTGATGTCTGTTTAGATTATTGAGCATCTTCGGTGGTTAATCCAGATCAGCTCTGGGTTACAGATCATAGAATCATGGAATCATTAGGGATTGGAAGGGACCTCGAAAGATCATCTAGTCCAATCCCCCTGCCAGAGCAGGATCACCTAGACCAAGTCGCACAGGGCATGTGCCCACTGTGCAGAGGATGCAGCAGCTGAAGAAACCGCAGGCATCACTCTGCTGTAACCACCCTCAGAACACAGCCAGGGGGGCTTCCAGTTCTTCATGGTTGTGCAAAAACACTCCTGTCATTCTCTGATGCTCTCAAAACACTGTTGCTGCTGCCTTTTTGTTCCCCTCGTTTTTATTCCTAAGAGGACCTACCTGTCCACGAGTCCCCCGAGCGCGTTACAGTTCTGCCTTCGTGGAGGGTAGGGAGGCTCTGCAGAGGGATCTGGACAGGCTGGAGCGATGGGCTGAGCTCAGTTGTCTGAGGTTTAACAAGGCCAANGTGATGATAGGACGAGGGGAAATGGCCTCAAGTTGCATCAGGGGAGGTTTAGGTTGGATGTTAGAAGGAAATTCTTTACTGAGAGGGTGGTTAGATGCTGGAATGGATTGCCCAGGGAGGTGGTGGTGTCACCATCCCTGGAGGTGTTTAAGGAAGGAGTGGACGCAGCGCTTAAGGATATGGTCTAGCGGTTAGGCACTAGAAGAAATGGCTGGGCTTGATGACCCTGGAGGGCCTTGCCAGCCATGATGATTCTGTGATTCTGTGAAGCCTTCCCCCGGCCATCTCCAAAAGGGGCTGAAGAGTGAGGATGAACTGACTGTGAAATAAATATATAAATAACAAGTGAATCTCAGACTGCTCATTGCTTCGCAATTCCCAGCGCTCAGCAGGTAGCAGCAGCTTATCTCCCAGGTGCAGGGTATGAAAATCCACCATTGCTGTGCATACTTAATTTAACAGCCAGCCCCTGCGATGTGTCTGCTGCACCGCTGGCGCTCTGCATGGCTGGCTGGCGGGATGTGTCATAAATGTTATATGAAGAGACTACAGCAGCCCTGTGTTGAATATTTATGCTGCCGTGCACTGCAACGAGCAATGTGTGGAAGTGGGGCTCTCACTCCAGGCCAGAACCGTTTCATAGGGAAACTATGGGCCAGAGCCACAAAAGGACCTGGATCCCAAAGAGATAGTTCCAATCCCTAATGATTCTGTGATATCTGCCTAAAACAAATGTAGGAAAAGAGTAGGGTAGATGGTTGGAATTGATAATCCCAGGGGTCTTTTCCAACCTGAATGATTCTGTGATTCTGTTAATAGGGGGCTGAGAGAGGGTCTAGGTGTGTTTTTGAAAACCATAAATCACAGGTGAGAGCTGTCTGTGTCTGTATTCTAGGCTGAAGCAATTAAAGGTTTAGGAAGCCACAGGCTTTTGTGGGATTCCATCTCCTGATGGACACCACCAGTGGCACAGAAACAAACAGGCAGGAAATGCACAGAAGGAAGACGACGCTGTTTTAGATGTTTTATACCAAGTGGTTGTGATGTTCTGGAAGTTCCCCCCAAACCCAAGACACCTCTCAGCTATTCCCGTTGCCGACGAACAGCCCACTAGCCCGATGTCCCCACTAACTGCTCTGCTTTTCCCTCCTGCGTAGAACGAAAGAGAAACCATCGCTTTCTTCGCGCACGACGACAGCAACTTCCCTGCACAGATGGGCCCCAAAGCGTTCAAAATCCCCTACTCCATCAGGCAGCGGATCTGCGCCACCTTCGACACGCCCAACGCCAAAGGCAAAGACTGGCAGATGTTAGCGCAGAAGAACAGCTTTAACAGGTAACGGGGAGGCGACCGGTTGCACCGGCGGTGGCAGCGGTCTGCGGCTGCTCCGCTCGCTGGTGGTGAAGACACCCAGGTACGGCCACGCTGCCGTGAGCTCTGCTCTGCACCAGCTGCAGTGAACAAGAACTGGGTGCTTTGCTCTGGCTGGACCCGCGTCCAAGAACGGGGTCTCGGTCAAGCACAGGGCTGCAGGTGGATTTTGCGCCGCTGTGTGCTGTGAGGGCCGTGGGTTACAGCGCTCCGGAGCCGGCGTGTTGTCTCACAGCAGTCATCTGGCTGTGCTTTGGCTTCCATCTCCCTATTCCCATGTTTCAAAACGAATCCTGCAGGCATCTGTGTAGGAACTAGCACATTCCAAAAGGAAAGCTTTGCTCTGCTGCGAGGAGTAATCACACCACGATCATTAAAATGGCAGGATGCTCCTTACTTTGGTTTCCAACGCTTGGCTGAATTAGACTGGTGGAGGCAGCTCCCCTCAGAAATGTTTTCTGATTGTCACGGCTGTGCTCCCAGGAGGGTCCAGGAGCACTGCAGTCAGGCAGATCACCTCTCGTTGCCTTGTTGCTGGGCACAGGAACCACAACCAACCACATCTGAAACCAAGGAGAAAGTCACTTACAGACTTGCTTTACTCTCTGTGTTTGCTGCGGATTGTCCAGCACTTAGCTCTCCTCTGGTTCCTGTCCCTCCCGTGGCAGAGGAAGCTGGAGACTTCTCTTGCTCAGGACAGAGGGGCAGTGTCCTGAGGAGATGGCAGTGACTTGTGGTAGCCCTGGGACTCGATTCTGTGTTGGAGACTTGGCAGTGTCTTTGCAGTACCTGGTTCTATAAAATCCAGTCCACAGACAGGAAAGGGAAGTTGTTGAGCAGTTTCCACCACGCAGATGGAGATGAATGTGCTGGGGAGAGACAATTAGCAAAGCCTGAGGAAAAAGTGGTGCCCGCCTGGTTTTAATGAGTAACAAACAGCCCACCACCAGGCAGTAGTAAGTCTGGTCTTTTCAAGCAGCTCCAACAACAGCACTGGAGCCCAGATTTCCTGGTCTGTGCTACAGGTTTATCTGCTTCTCCCGTGTTTGTCTGTTGTTAATGACATTTGCGCTGGTGAACGTGACGTTAGGGTGTTTATTTGGGTTCAGCTGCCCAGAGCCACTAAGCAGGAGCAGTTGTGGAGCAGTTTGTTTAAAATCACACTCTTTCACCTAATTCTTTGCAAGTATCACCCCTGCAAAGCCCTAAACCCTACAGGTTAGGAAATAGAAGCTTACAAATTACAAGATGTCGTGGCCTCTCCTACTCACAAGCATCCATTTGCATGTTTCCTCTCCCTGGCAAACATGTGCTGAGTTTACTGAGGATGATTCCCAGAACTGACTGGTTTTCTCACCTACCTACCCCCGAATCTGCCAGCCCCCTTGGTCACCTTCCTTCTTCTAAACTGAGCAAGTGGTGTTTGAAGAATCAAAGCACCAGGGGTGTCCTCCTGCGGCTGCCTCTGCTCTAGGTCTTGCTGCAGGGTCGCTTGGTGGAGCAGGGGGCATTTCCTCCTTGCTGGCTCCTCACCCCTTCTGTCTTGTTTCGTCTCTCTTTCAGGAATCTCTCCTATTTTGCTACCCAGCGCAGCCCGTCTGCCGTCATTCTAGACCTCTGGGAAGCCCGACACCAACACGACGGGGACCTCGACTCCCTGGCCTGCGCCCTGGAAGAAATCGGAAGGACACACTCCAAAATCTCAGACGCCACAGAGACTGAGATTGAGGAGCCCGACTTCAGCTACAGCAGACAAAACGGACTCTAGTCACCCTTTTCCTCTCAAGAACTGCTGGCCAGCTTTGGCTACGACACTCGAGGTTCTCTTTGGCAGGGAGGAGCTACGGTGTGTGGAGACAGGCACTGCCACAACGCGGTCTGCAGGTGGAGGAGCAGAAGCAGCCCTGGTAAAAACCATCTCGGTGATAAGGAAAACTCAAGCTTCTCCCTCTCGTCTCTCATTTAAAACTCAGCTCATGCTTTAATGTCAGAGCCAAAACTGCACATCTGTCCTTGCTGTGGGGGGACAGAGTGAGCTGCAGAGCCACAACAGGTAGACGTTGGCTGTCTAGGAAACAATGGCAGCAGCGCGCTGCCTTGTGAACAGGAACCGCCGGGACACCAGCACCGAGAGCCGGGCGCTTGATCCTGGTCTCAAGGTCTGTTGTCCTGTGGCTGCAGCCCGCTTTGTCCTCTAACTTGCCACACTCGTAGGGTGGGTCTGAAACATCCTTTGAGAGCATCGTGTCGTCGCTCGTGTCTGCTTCTGGAAGTCCGGCCGCAGCTTGGTGACGGCTGAGAGGCTGGATCATCCCAGGGCTGCTCGGCCGTGTGCGTCCAGCCCGCTCCCTCTCAGACACCAGTCGCTTGAGGAATGGACCTGTGCTGCAGCCCTCCTGCTGCCGGGTCTGCCAGCACAGCAACAGACCCAGCCCTTCTCCAGAGTTCTCTCTCTGCAGACTTCCACTTAGTCAGAACCCGTTTCTTTGGGGGTGGATTTAAGTCACCCCACAGAGCACAGGAACCTGCCACCCCGATCCCAGCAAGTTCACACTCTTTTTTTAATCACTTCATGTTCTGGGGCCAAACTGAACCGCGGAGGTGAAACCAGTCAGCACAGCTTGATCCTGGTTTAGTTTCAGACTGAAGCCATAAACCCCACGTGGTACTGCCAGACCTCATGCCCCTGGGCAATCTCCAGGCACGTGAGGCTAGCTGTGCTACGCTCAGGTTAGCCACAGCCACCTCCTGTTTAACACTGAAACCACCACCTACGGCTGAGAATTCTCCTCATTTTTTAATCCATTTCATGCAGAAATAATTTACCACATCACTGAACCAAAAGAGCTGTCACTGTGAGGGAGTGTCCTGCTGCTGAGCCAAGCTTAACCACAGCCGGTGTCCAGCTAGTCCTTAAGACTAGCCGCAGTGCTCGTTAGCCCTGGTTGGTGACGGCAACACCCCAGCATGAAGCAAGAAAGTGAACGAGACTGTAGGAGCTTTATGGAAACGCAGGGCACTGCAAACAAGCCTTCTGGGGGTTTTTAACCCCTGCACTTGGCTGAGAGCAGCAGGAGAGGCCGCGGGGTCGGTGCTCAGCGTGCAGGTCTGTAGGAGTCTGGAACCAGTTCTTCACCCAGTTTGAAAAGGAGGGTGAAAACTCTCCCTGTGAGGCTTCGCTCGTCCTCGCTGGTCTGAAGTCGCAGACTTTGCTCAGCAGGCTGGAAGAGGCTTCGACTCAAAAATACTTTGACTTCCCCAAAGATTTTCTGCACTTTAGTTTCTCACACGAGGGGACACGAGGGCTCCTGTTTGCAGTGGGGAGTCGTAATGGCTGCGAGAGATTTCAGACGCCCCTTTGGCAGCAAGCTGTCGCTGCTTTCGGCGGCACGTGGGTCTCGCTGTGTTTGGACTGGTTTCTGGTGACTTCCAGTCCTCCTCCTCCTCAGAAACCTGTTCTGGACAAAATGTCATGAATTGACACAAGGCAACAGGGACCGGCATCCACGGGAACGCAGTGGAGGAGCAGGGAGCTGCCGTTGTCTGGGAAACCAGCTCCAGGCAGTCTCCAGCAGTTAATCTGCTCCCAGCCTTCTCCCCGGATGCGGGTTTCGTTCTCAAACCAGCCTCCTCAGCCACCACCACAAAGAGCCTGGTCCCACCCTGCAGATGCCGTGACACCACCACGGCCGTCCCAAGAGCTGGGATGTATCTTCTCCCCTTGTTTTCAAAATCTCTGTGATCCGCTCCCCCAGCACTCGGGGGTCGGAGAGCTGCTGTCTGGAGCTCAGACCTTGAAGCTTTTTCTCAGGAAGTGCAGAGTTTCCTCACGAGAACTTGGGTGGCTTTGAAAAACCCCAGTGTGTCATGGCAGCCCACTCACTGGTAGTGGCCTGCAAGCTGACTAAGCCCTGCAGCACCTAGTTCTGTATCATCCTGGAGATGATACCTGCTGCAGCACCTAGTTCTGTGTCACCCTGGAGATGGAGAGGCCAGTAACCAACAGGAACACGAGCTGCCTCTCACAGTTGCTCCAGTCCCTCCATTTCTTGCTGTTCCCACATTCCTGTCGATCACTGAGGATTCAGATCTCACACGAAGCCACACGCAGCACCTGCGGGAGTGCAGACCCCCTGAGAACATCGTGAGGTCACCTCACGACGCAGAGTTCTCCGGGTAATAACTCCCTGAACACCCAGAGGACAGACGACTTGGCAGGAAACATGGACTGAGGTGACAGAGCAGATGCCAAAACAGACTTTAAAATGAAAAGGGCAACTATTGATTCCCTAGTGTAAGGAGGGCCAGCAGGAATGGGACAGGGCCAAGACAAGATTTCTGAGTGGGTTAAGACAGGGTACAGGGTGGTTTCTTCCTGTTCCCTCTCTCCACTGCCCCTGTGGATCACCTGCTGGGGCTGGTGCAGATGCGCCCTTGCTCTGGTGCTCTGGCCGTTGTTCCGTGTTAGCATCGTGGAGGGATGCTGATGGCACTTGGCACTTGTACCTGGGCTTCCCACCTGTGAGTTAGGCTCAGGCAGGTTTTGGAGATGGAGAACTTAGAACAGGTTTTGGGCAAATGCTTGTGCTGCCCTGCAGACATGAGGCATTATCCTGCAGCTAAACGATGCAGACGGCGCTAAATGTTTCCCACAGAAACTCCTGCTCCACGTGATGGTCCAAGAGATGCTGTGACGTTCAGCGCCCTCAGCGTTCCGGCAGCACGGTGGTAACATCTGTGCTAACCACAGTGCTTGGAACTCTGTGTGAGGCTGGATTTGATCCAGGACACTGCTGCAAAGGAGCGTCCAAACAGTATTAGGGGCCAGAAATGAAGCATCTACTCAGTTCAAGAGGGATGTGGAGCAGCTGGAGGGAGTCCAGCGTAGGGCAACGAGGATGATGAAGGAGGTGGAGCACCTCCCTTATGAGGAGAGGCTGAGGGAGCTGGGTCTCTTTATCTTAGAGGAGACTGAGGGGTGACCTCATTAATGTCAATAAATATGTGAAGGGTGGGTGTCCGGAGGATGGAGCTGGCCTCTTCTCATTGTCATCTAGTCATAGGATGAGGGGCAGTGGGTGTGAGCTGGAACATAGGAGGTTCCACATCAATATGAGAAGGAACTTCTTTATGGTGAGAGTGACAGAGCATTGGAAGGGGCTGCCCAGGGAGGTTGTGGAGTCTCCTTCTCTGGAGACGTTCAAGACCCACCTGGATGTGTTCCTGTGTGACTTGGTCTGGGTGATTCTGCTGTGTCAGGGGATTGGACTGGATAATCTTTCGAGGTCCCTTCCAATCCCTCATGATTCTGTGATTCTCTGATTCCTCTCCTCTGTTATCAGTTACAGCTCCCTACAAACTAACGGGTAGAACTACGAGAAGCGTTGCCTCACGGAGCCAAGATCCCCTCCGTCGCTGCCCTGAGCCCAATGTGCAGAACCAGCCGTTTTGGTTTTACGCCAAAGAATCTTCCTAAGCGCTTGGCCCAGCTATTTCCGCGCTCTGAGTCAGTTCAGACTAATGGTTGCCTTTTAAAATGACTGAGGGTTTTGTCACCAGAACGGGGCATCTCGCTGCTCCGGCAGCCTGCAGCGTCGTAAAGCTAATTTACAGCTTGTGCAGCCTGACTTCACATCCCAGTCCTTTGCGCCACCGGGAGAGGAGCCCTGCGCCGCAGATTTAAATTCAGCTTCATTTGCCGGCGCCAGTCCCATAAACCAGAGATGTACTCCACAAAAACTTTATGGGGCTTTTTGCAACAGATGAAAAAAGAGATCAGCTCAATTCCCTTAGAATACAGAGGGCTGCTTCTGTTATTATCTTCATCTCTGGCATCAGCTGCCCTCCAGTTTGCTGCCGGCAGGTCAAGGGAAGCTTTTTCGGCTTAGACCACTGACACGGGATCCTGTAGGACCGCACGGGATCAACACCCTGCTGCAGGTCCACTCTGTCACCTCAAGGCTGCTGCTGCACCAGAGTCATTCACTGGGCGGAGGACGGGGAAGTATTTCTAGGTCCTCAGCAGTGGTGACTGACCTGCAGCCTGGGGCTTCCCGGCCTTTCTTTCGCTGCCCTCAGTGCCACGTCGGATGTTCTCTCCTGCCTGACGCAGCAGCAGCAGAGGTGGTGACGATCGCTTGTCACCACCATCCACTGAGAGTCTTTTCCACACTCAGACCTGCTGCAGAGGCTTTTCCGTGCGCTGGTCGTTCGTGGTCAGACTCTTGGCAAAATCACTCCCTTGAGGATCTTTGGAAGAGGCTGGTGGGTGTAAAAGGGCACAGATACCCTTTCTGGGACTCAGAATCGCTGTCTAGTTAAAGGTGCTGAGGGCCTGGAGGGTTCCTGAGCCAGCACAGTAGCTCAGTGTGCAGCACAGCAGCGAAAGCGCACGGATCCTGCTCTAGTACCACTCAGCCCAGCTCTTTCCTCCCATCACCAGTCCTAGCAGAAATGGTAGCAAACATCTCCTCTCCAGCACAGACAGAAATAAACGCATCGCTCTGAGAGCAGGAATCGCTTAGAGGACCATTTGGTAGTCACAGCATCCGCAGTGCAGAAAACAGAGCTGATGCTCTGCTGGCTGCCGCGAGGAACAGCCACTCCTGTCTGACTCCGTGTTCACTGTTCTGTCCCAAAGTCCAATAGGTGCCCAGGACTCTGCCACTCTGCTTCGTGTAGTCAAGGTGACTAGTACCGGTTCTTCTAGTGTTTCTTGTCTGGGGCTGGGGGTGGGTGTCTTGTAATGTTCAAGCTGTTGCAAAAGCTGCTTTTAAATAGGCTCTTCAGTTGTTGAGTAACTGGTCTGTGCTCTACAAGGGGGTCCGGGGGAGCCAGGACTCAGTGGGGAGGGAACCTCCTGCCTTGCTCTCACAGGGTAACCAGAGCTGAAGGCACTTGTGAAAATTTAGCTAGGGGATAGGGGGATTAGGTGCCCCATCCCTGATCTGTGATGTAGTGTTCTGTGCTCTAATGAGATTAGACACTCACCTACCGTAGAACCGTGGTGTTGTCAGCAGCTGCTTAGTTCGTCTGCCCCGGTGTGATACCTTTGGTGGAGATTTAAGAAGATGTCCAACCCCTGTGTTATCCGGTCTCTGTACATAAATCTTGTTGTCTAATCCCAAAGGGAAATGTGTAGCACAAAATGAAGTTAAGGGGCTCCTGCACCGAGTCAAAGTTCCTTGGACACAGCAGGAGGGGGAAGACACAGATCTAACAGAGGGCGTTTGCTGCGGAAAACAAGAGCATTGCCTAGCGATCCTCACGCACAGCTGACTGAAGCTTTGGTTTTGCACTTTAACAAAAATCTAAGAGCTGGTGTTCCCCCACACTGAGGTTTAGAATTAACCCCAAGATGATCTTTTCAAGCAGTCCTTTCCGTTTTGCCTATTCGTGCGCTGAAGGTGGAGAGGGAGGGAGGAGTGTTTGCACATGAAGCTGTAGAGTTTTGCGTCCTTTCCCCTTTCACACGTAAAGCCCAGGTACCCTCCATCACTGACCCTCGCCGAGGGGACGTCCCTGTTGGCGAAGAGCAAACCAGCATCACTGAATTTGGGACTTGGGAGATGGAGCTGCCTCCTCCCACCTCTTCAATCCCTGCCCACTGTGATGCTCAGTTGCTACAGGGGTGCAAAAAGCTTTGAGTGCCAACCTCGTGTCAATTTGGATGAAGTCAAACGTGCTGCTGGTCAGTCTGGCTGGACCTCAGACAGTGTTACCCATGGCCAGACCCAGATGAAACAGTTCCACTGCTTTCAGCTTCCCAGACCAGTGGTTTGAACAGTGAGGGTGACGGAGCATGGGAAGGGGCTGCCCAGGATGGTTGTGAAGTCTCCTCTGGAGGCGTTTAAGACCCACCTGGATGCATTCCTGTGCGACTTGGTCTGGGTGATCCTGCTGTGGCAGGGGGATTGGGCTGGGTGATCTTTCAAGGTCCCTTCCAATCCCTAATGATTCTACAAAAAGGGGAGGGAGAACTTCAGCCTGCTCAGTCACAAAAGAGATAACAGTTGTTTTAAAAGATAACCCCCCATAAGAATCCCTCTAGAGAGACCTGTTTCCTCACCTGCTCCTTTGTGCTCGCAGCGACTAGGTCCTGAAACCGTTGGTTCTTGCTCACGTGCCTGAGCATCCTTCCCTCCCCCGGCTTGTCCCCACAGTTTGTGTGTTTAGGACTGAAAAAAGAGCAGAGGGTTGAGTGCTTTGTAGTGTGAAGCTGAAGGAGTAGGGAGGAGAGACGGAACATGACATGAAAAGCATGGCCTTGGCTTCATACCACACTTTCTGTGCCTTGTTCTATCGATGTAAATTCTGAATGTTGTACAGTCAAATACTTGGGAAAGACTCCTTGGAAAAGGCTGCACTGGCTTCTTTTTTCAGCACATGTAGATATATATAAATATACAAACATATATATTTGGTAACGCCAACGGCTGTGTTCTACTGTACGGAGGAAGCAACCACGGACAGTTTGGATGTTCTATGTAGAGTTTGCAAGAGCTGTATGGTAGAGCCTTTTGGAGATCAATGTACAGACCTAAATTACTGCCTATCGGGTATTTATGAATAAAGAGTCTTTTACTGACATCCTGGGCTGCTGCGTGAGGGGCTCATTCATTTCTGCTACGACAGGCGATGCTGTGGTTCTGGGTGCCTCCCTGCTGCTCCAGTTTGTGCTGCCCAGCTCTGTCCTGGACACCTTGTTCCAGAGAACCTGCAAAATCCCCCTTGGCAGGGGGATGGGATCAGATGATCTTTTGAGGTCCCTTCCAATCCCTAATGTTCTGTGATACTGTAATCTACGGGACTAGGAGCAGAAGTGAGGTTTTGCCTTCCTGAGGGCACGGAAGCCATTCAAGAGCATCATCCTGCTTCCAGGCAGCCCAGAGAGAGCCAAGGACGTTCTGCCCAGCAGGTGATTTAAAGTATTTCAGTAAAAGGCCCTGTTTGTTTGTCTGACTGCAACGCTGGGTCACCCCTGTCTCCTCCTCTGCTTTTGGCAAAGGAGAAGATGCAGAGAAGACCCCTCTCCACGTGTGCCCGTACCCCAGCTGCTGTCTCGAAGGTGCAGAGGGAGCCGTGACCATGTTCAACATGTGGCTGCACCCCACATCCTGGATCGCTGCCGACAAAGCTGTGAGGTCTGTCCCATCCACCATGCAAATGGCTCATTTCTAACAGCCTTCACTGATGCACCATCACCTTGATTAATCCTCTCCAAACGGATGAGCTCAGACCTAGATCCCACTTAGAACAATAAACATCCCGTTGGCAAGTCAAGGGCTCAGCCCTGCAATCAGAACGGCCCTGATTACTAATTGGCTCTCACCGTACGCGGTGCCCTGACGGGGAAGGAGGCAGGGGAGTGCCCATGTCCCCTGTGCTTGTCCCTGCTCTGTGAACAGACTGCCTGGCCCCGGTGTGGGGAGGTGGGGAGGAGGCACTGAGATTGGTGGACCCCTGCGTGGAGACCCTGCAACGCGGTCCCAAGTCAGTTTTCAATAATTCAGCTGCTGTCGTCCCAGTTCAAGGTCTCAGGAACAGGGATGCGTACGCCCTTAAAATCCTCACCAGAGCCATCCTTGCCAGATGGTGTCTTTACATAAACAAAGATTAGAGGGTGAGACAAAACCTCCAGCTTCCTGCTAGACACCCTTCGCAGCCCTTCTCTGGCCGGGTCTGGTCCGGCTGCCTCCGCATCACGAGACCACACAGCTCTGCATCCACTGCAGATCCACCAGCCCGGCAGAAACAGGGCTCTGGACAACCCACCCACCTGCACGGAGATGCTGTCCCAGGCACTATCGGTACGGTCTCAGCAGGGGCTGCCACAGCAGCTGTTCTGAATCCAGACATCCTTCAGACCTCATGACAAGCATTCAAGTGGTTATCACCCAGGATGTCATCACAGCTAACGGCCACCCTTGCGCCAAGCCAGGACCATCACGTTAACCGCCTGTGACGCTGCCTGTAACGTCACTCACGATTAATTACGTCTGCGGAGAAGTAACGGGCACCGTCCTAAGAAGCTTGTTGCTCTGTCCTTTCACGAGCAGCCACTGAGGAATTCAGCTGCAAGCAGGGGCTGCTGTCAGATGGTTTCCACAGACAGGCTCCTTATTTACAGGCCATGTTCCTTGTGCCTGCAGAGCTCCCCGTGCGGCTCCCTGCTGCCCGTGGGTCCAGCAGGCAGCAAAGCAGTACCCAAACACGAGGCACTTTGCTTTAGGAACATGAAACTGCTTCTTCCAGTCCGATTATAAAATTGCCACAAGGAGATGCAGCTCTTTGTTCTTGGAGGTGATTTTCTCCCTTCACAAAGTCTGATTCTTTGAGAACCAGACTGTCACTTTGTGAAACGCCCCAGCTCTTCTCTGGCTGTGACAGAGCCACCCCACCAAGCGCCCAAGATCTGCCTTTCTGCCCAAGGGGGCATTGCTCCCCAATAAAACCCTCACCACGTGCCTCCTGGCACAGACACACCAGCCCCTAAGCTCTGGAGTGCAGCTTCCACCACTGCAGTCCGCCTTGTTCCCAGTACGTGGAAGCTGGCACTGGAACCTGCAGGTGATGGCACCTCAAGAGACGTGTGGCTGAAGCTGCACAACCAAACTGACCAAACACCTCCCCGTTTCCATCACACTTTGCACTGGTGACGGCAGCCTGCTGGTGGTCCCCAGCTGTGCAGTGCCAGGGCCTTCTTCACTTCACCCCTCTTGCCCACACAGGGCTACAGGGCAGAGCAAGAGGGAGCCCTGAGCCCGGCAGAGCTCAGCCTCTGCTTTAGTGCAAACCCCTAGGTAGGACACTGTGCTCCCCAACCTCTATCCTCCCCTGCGAGGGCTTCTTGATGCACCCTGGGATCAGCAAAGGCCCTGGGTATCACTGGTGCCATATTGAGACTAATTCCCCTTTTAATCACTCGGCTAGCAACCCCGCGATTAGAGCCGGCATCTCCCCCCTGCCAGAGCCAGGAGGTGATCTTTACTGATGCAATTAAAATTCTAATTACTCTCATTCCCCTCGTCTCACACAGACGGAGGGATTTTTGAAGAATTAAGGCTTATTAAAACCTGTGCTGCTCCTAGAGACCTGTTCTGAACCTGGGTCTAGCATCAAAAAAAGCACTGATCCGCCTTTGGAGACGGTGAAAACTGGTGGGAGAAGAAGAAACCTCAAACTGAAGGTGGAGACCGCAACACAAACTGCTACTGGGTGTCGTTTCACTCAGTGAGGGCTCCATCTATCCTGGTCAATGAAGTCATCGTGGTCCCCAAAAGCAAAGGGTCTGGCCCAGAACGAGCTCTGTGATGCCCTGCTGGGAGGTGCAGGGTCCTTCACAGCTCCGTTACTGCAGCCTTCGGAGGTTTAATGTGAACTGCAGAACTGCATCATCTCCTGCAGCCTCCCACAGGAAGGCTCCTGCTCCCTTGGTGCAGGGCAGCCGAGCGCAGCACCCGCACCCTCGGCTCGGTGCCAGCCCTGTCTGCAGAGCTCAGGAGGAGCAACGACAGGATCCACCAGGAACAGCGAAGCAACAAGCTGCCTTCCCAGGCAGTCAGGGCTGAGCGGCTGACTGGGTCACAGACATCAGATCCCCCAGGACCCTGTCCTACAGACCAGAAGATCTGGTCACGGGATGCTCCTGACGGCTCCCAACGCAGGCTCCAAGGCAGGAAGGATGGATCTGGCTGGTAGCGAGGGAGAGCAATGGATTCTCTCCCCTCAAGTGTTTATCCTTTGTTTTGTTTTAAGGCCATTTGGTTGCTTACTCAACCCCTTCTGTTGTGACAGGAGGCAACACTGCAGAGAACTTCTCCTGGTTACAAACACCACAGACTAATTTAAACTAAACTGATTAAATCCCAATCTGTCCTCTGCTACGGAGGCTTCAGCTGTTCTGCATTTTTTCTCTCTTCTAGTCTGAGCTACTGGTTTGACTGCAGGTAGCTGGTATCCCAGTATAGACCACAGCTCCAGGGCTATTAGCCCTGTTGTTTTCTGTGCTTGCTCTTTGTCCCTGACAGCTTTATTCACTGAACAGCAGCAGCTACCAGCAGAGAGCATCTCCCTTCTGAGGAGAGGCTGAGGGAGCTGGGTCTCTTCAGCTTGGATAGGAGGAGACTGAGGGGTGACCTCATTAATGTCTATAAATATTTGAGGGGTGGGTGTCAGGAGGATGGAGCCGGGCTCTTCTCAGTGTCAACTAGTGATAGGATGAGGGGCAATGGGTGTCAGCTGGAAGATGGGAGGATCCGTATAACTATCAGAAGGAGCTTCTTCCCAGTGAGGGTGACAGAGCACTGGAAGGGGCTGCCCAGGGGGGTTGTGGAGTCTCCTTCTCTGGAGATGTTCAAGACCCGCCTGGATGTGTTCCTGTGTGACTTGGTCTGGGTGATCCTGCTGTGTCAGGGGGATTGGACTGGGTGATCTTTTGAGGTCCCTTCCAACCCCTAATGATTCTATGATTCTATGCTTCAAGCCCTAAGGTGAGTCCTGCAGGAGGCTCCACCAGTTACAGAACCCAACCCCAGGAAGCCCAAGCACCCATGAGCTGCTGCAGGGAGCAGAGCTTTCCCACGTGTGATGCTGCCAGGACCCAGAAGTGAGGTCTGTATTACCATGGGCAAACCACAGGACCACAGAATATTAGGGATTGGAAGGGACCTTGAAAGATCATCTAGTCCAATCCCCCTGCCAGAGCAGGACCACTGCCAGCCTAGTTTTTTCAGCTGTAAGGAAGTCACGAGCTCCTAAAAAATGCCTTCCCATGCACCCAGAGTTCAAAATCAGCTTTCATGCAGGGCCCTGAGTTCAGCTCCTGATACCAGCAATATTAAAAGAGCTTTGTTTTGACTCCTCTACTAGCAGAGGCTGCCTGGCTGAGAACAAGGGCTCTTGGTTCCTCATCACGTCTGCATCGAGGGCGGTTTTCCTGCAGAATTAATGAGGCTGAAGAGCAACGACTGAAACCAGTGCAAGAGCTGAGACAAGCTCCTGCTGGAGAACAGGAACCCAGGCTTTCTGGGAGAGCATAAAAATAAACCACTGCCATTTACTGGAATCTATTGGCCTCCCTGTACATCCGTGGAGACAATAACTTGTGTCCTGTCTGGTGATGGAACTTCCATGCAGGCTCATTTTACAGGCAGGAACGTCTCACTAATAAGAAGAGCAAGCACAAGGGGTGTAAATGTGGACACACACAGCCCACCCCTCCAACCAGATGTGCCTTGTGCCAGAAGTCCCCAGGACATGCAGGATGACAGGATTTTCTTCTCTCTTCAGTGGAAAAACCAGCTCATTAAATCTTAACATGAAGGTTATTTTATTATGAAGTGACAGCTCTAAAGATTTACTTCCCCATTCCTCACCTGCCTGCTTATTCCTTTGTGTTTGTTAATGGCCTTTCTCTTGTTATATAATCCTGGCAGGAGGGTAAAGACCTCTCTCAGGACTGCTCATTTGGGGTAAATCACTCAGGACTGGGCTGCTGGCAGGAGAAGGTGCACGCTGGGGCTGCAGCAGAGCCAGAGCTCTGTCCCGCTTCCCCAGTCCCTGTCACCGGTGCGGGGAGGGTGGAAGATTTAATAAGGCCGTATAATGGAATGGCATGAGCTGCTTGATGGGTGTTTTTTCATTAGCCTTCAGAAAATCTGGGTTCAGTAGGACAATAAATTACAGTAATTGGGCAGAAATGATCCATTTGATTATCCAGCACCTTCCCACAGACCAGCGAGAGCAGCAGCCGGGCTGGTGGCTCCTCTGCTGTCACAACAGGGATCACAGCCCCGATGCCCTGAGCCACCCTGAGCTGCCTCTGGGACTCCCAGAGCTGGAATCGCACTGGAAAGCAGAAAGAAAACTTCAGAGAGCTGAGAAATGTTGGAAAGCAGGTGGCCCTTGGAACCCCTTCTGCTTCGTGCAGATTTCAGGGCTGCTGCTGCTTCACCTCTGTTTCTCAGCAACATCTGTGTGAAGATTGGGGTCTGATGCTGGAGCAGTGAAAGGAGAACTGAGATGAAGACGTCGCTTCGTATCGCTCCTCCTGTCATGAAGAGAAATGCAAAAAGACTATCAATCACTAAATCAAACGTGGAGGGAGAATCACGACTGGATGGACACGGAGCTCATCACCCCTGGAACTGCCTCAGTGGATGGGTCTGTCCTGGAGTAGACTCCCACCCCAAACGGAAGTCGATGCACCCGAACCGTCGCGGCAGCCAGTGCAGGCACTCAGACCATCTACCTGCTGGTAACGACT
Source organism: Rhinopomastus cyanomelas (assembly GCA_013400115.1). Lineage (NCBI taxonomy): Eukaryota > Metazoa > Chordata > Aves > Bucerotiformes > Rhinopomastidae > Rhinopomastus > Rhinopomastus cyanomelas. The sequence continues at coordinate 22,673 of VXBP01000457.1, read as the reverse complement.
ATTAAATCACAACTTCTGTGACTATTTCTAGTCCCAGTTTGGCTACAGGACACACGAGTGACTGGAGTAGCCTTCTTCTAGAAGAGGGGACATCTCCCTGCATCTCAAAGCTGTTACAAGCCATGATAGTCATCCGGCCTCTTGTCATCTGGAGAGAGGAGAATAAACTCTCCTTTCCTGCAAAGCTTAAATGAGGTTCATAGAATCATCATGGCTGGAAAGGACCTCCAGGGTCATCAAGTCCAGCCCTTTCTCCTAGTGCCTAACTGCTAGACCATCTCCCCAAGTGCCGCATCCACCCGTTCCTTAAACACCTCCAGGGATGGTGATAGGTTAAATGCTTCTACGACGTCAGAACTTCCGAGCTCGTCCATCAGGCTGAGAAACACTAGAGGAAGGTCTGAACGAGCAGTCTTACTCCCTTGCTCACAGCTGCGTTCTCTGGGAAGCCTTCATCAGAGCAAACAACAGCCTCTCTAGCACACAGCCACCTCAGACCGCTGCTCCTTGACGCCTGGTGCAAGGAGAGGGCCACATCTCCCGCTTCCAAGCGGCGTTGGGGCTTTAATTAGACCCCTCGTCTGTCACAGAACCTTGTGCTGTTGTCACGAGCGGCCCCTGCGCTGAACCTTGCGTGGTCGAGATGGCTTTATCGTTCATAAATGTTTCAACGGGAACCAAAGGCTGCTTATGAAAGATTGATTCCTCACAGCTCACTGACCCTCCCTTCGAGGCCTTTTATTGAAATTAGAGTCAACCCATCCCAGACATCTGAGCATTAATTGTTAATATTACAGGCTACCGACACAGAGTCCTCGAGGAGCAGGGATGCGCCGCTGCTGCTGCCGCCTGGAAGTGCCGCCGCGCCGCCGAAATTAAAGGCAATCGGCAGAGTTTAAATATGTTAATTCTCACGTTCAGAATCAACCTGAGGATGTTAATGGACTTTACATTAAATCAGGCTGCTTGAGTGCTTCAGAGGCCTCTTGTCATAATTTGGCTTGGAAAATTGAACAGCAACCAGTGAGGTGTTTGGGCACCCGGGAGATTCGGCCGAGGCGGCAGCTGCTGCCGGCTGTGCGCTCCAGACGCCCCCGTTAGCCAGAGGGCCAGCAACCTGCCTCTCTGCCTTTGGATCAGCTAGAGGCAGGAGATTAGAAACTGGAAGAGGCGCAGGTAGGTCCCCTCTTAAGGTCACAGAACCACAGAACATTAGGGATTGGAAGGGACCTCGAAAGATCATCTAGTCCAATCCCCCTGACACAGCAGGATCACCCAGACCAAGTCACACAGGAACACAGCCAGGTGGATTTTAAACATCTCCAGAGAAGGAGACTCCACAACCCCCCTGGGCAGCCTGTTCCAGTGCTCTGTCACCCTCACTGGGAAGAAGTTCCTTCTGATATTTATGTAGAACCTCCTATGTTCCACCTCACAGCCACTGCCCCTTGTTCTATCATTAGATGACACTGAGAAGAATCATAGAATCATAGATTCACAGAATCATTAGGGATTGGAAGGGACCTCCAAATATCATCTAGTCCAATCCCCCTGCAACAGCAGGATCATCCATACAGGTGATGTGATGGAAATACATCATTCAAGTGATCGGAAGGGCTGCCTCTTCCAGTCAGCATCTTCCCGGGTCCCTCTCAACAGGTCACTTTCCTTTGCCAAGCAAACCTCTGCCGTCACCCCAGGAACACACACGCACCCCAAGCCTCTGAAGCTTATTTACTTAAATGTCTTCCTTTGGGTATATTTCTGTTCTAGTGGGACACGTTTATGATCCCTCTTGTTATTTAGCATCAGCAAACGCAACCAGGAGCCTCACTGAGGGCCTTTAGTGCTGTTAGTTGTAATTTGTGAGCTCATCCAAGGAAGACACACAAACTCCAGATGGATCTGGTGTTACCCTGCTCCTAGACAGCCTGTTTCATCACTGCAGGGGCAATTGCTGCTTTACATTAAAATGCCATCAAGACCCTAAATCCAAATGATCAATTGCTTGTGATCCTTCCTTGTTAAGCGGGGTTGGGCAAAGACAGGGACATCATCACCAGTTTGAATGTCGTTTGTTTACCTAAAGTCACACGAACACGATTCTGCCCGTCCTTGTGCGGGGCGTTAGCGGCCGCCGATGAGCCAGATGGCTTGACAGCCACCGGGGAGGCATCGGATGCCAGTGCTCACCTGCACGAGCTGCAGACAGCAGGGGTGAGAATAGTCTGCCCGCCTTTCCCTTTACAGAGAGGAGAGGCCTGTGGAGTGTCAACCCCCCAGCTCAAGCCAGGATGCCGAGGAGCTATGGGAAAGAGCTCCCAGGTGCTCTGCGCCCAGCCCACAGGTGCTTCCTTGCCAGCAAATAGAAAAGTCCATAAATCAAACAAGAACAGTGGGCAAGGAAATCTGCCCAAATTCCAGCCTGCCCTACGGCAGAGAAATCCCGGTCTTTCCGCGCTGCACCCAGAGCTGTCCGTCACGAGCACGTCACAAGCATCAGTTAACGCAACGCTGGGCCACCCGGTGAGAGATCAGCAGCCGAGTGCTAATTTGGGACCTGGAAAATCTCTGTGCCTGTCCTCGCTCCCTCTCGTTCTGCGGTTGTTTTATTAACTCCTGAGCAAGTTATGTGGCCTTTCATTAGCCCTGCAAAACAGGAGCATCACGGCTGAGCTTCCATGATAAACACTTCAAACGACACGAGCTGTTGAGGGCTGCTCAGAGCAGGTCATCTCTAAACAGAAAACAAAGGCACAAGCAAAATCCCCCACTAATTCTACGTTAAAAAACACACAGCATCTCACGGTGGATAGAGGTGTCTGTTCATTATGCAGGGCAGTTGCAAACTACAAGGATGATGGGGGGAAAAGAATTGGATCCCCTCCTGGCAAATTCCCGGGCTCTGAGCAGGTGCTGTTCCATCACTCCGGTCCCGGTTAGGGCACTGCCGCAGCCCTCTGAACCAACGCACTCAGCATTTCCAGTGCCGCAATTAATTCCTCTGAGCGACCGTCGCAAGGAGTGTTAAATGGTAATGACTTGGGTCATTAGCTTTAACAATGTCAGTGTTCGAAGCGCACGGGTGTATTTACTGCAATTAGCAGGTGTGTTAGTTAACAGGGCACTGCACGCTCAGCAGCGTACTTCAGTCTGCCGCCAGGTCTTCCAGGTGGGCGCCTGCCTGTGTGCCTCACCCCCAGACCCACAGAGTGACCCTTCTGCACCCCCTCATAGAGTCATAAAGGCATTAGGGATTGGAAGGGACCTCGAAAGATCAGCCAGTCCAATCCCCCTGACACAGCAGGATCACCCAGACCAAGTCACACAGGAACACATCCAGGCAGGTCCTAAACATCTCCAGAGAAAGACTCCACAACACCCCTGAGCAGCCCCTTCCAGTGCTCCATCACCCTCACTGGGAAGAAGTTCCTTCTGATATTTATATGGAACCTCCTATGTTCCAGTCCAAACCCATTGCTCCCCATCCTATCACTAGATGACATTGACAAGAGCCTGGCTCCATCCTCCTGACACCCACCCTTCACATATTTATAGACATGAATGAGGTCACCCCTCAGTCTCCTCTTCTCCAAGCTCAAGAGGACCCAGCTCCCTCAGCCTCTCCTCATAAGGGAGGTGCTCCACCTCCTTCATCATCCTCGTTGCCCTACACTGAACTCTCTCCACAAGCTCCACATCCCTCTTGAATGGAGGGGCCCTGAACTGGACACAAGACTCCAGATGTGATCTCACCAGGGCAGAGTAGAGGGGGAGAAGAACCTCTCTTGATCTGCTAACCACCCCCTTCTGATCCACCCCAGGATGCTGTTGGCCCTCTTGGCCACAAGAGCACACTGCTGGCTCATAGTCATCCTGCTGTCCACCAGGACCCCCAGGTCCCTCTCTCCTACACTGGTCTCCAATAGGTCAGTCCCCAGTCTATACTGGTACCTAGGGTTATTCTTGCCCAGATGCCAGACTCTACACTTGCCCTTGTTATAGTTCAATAAATTTCTCTCTGCCCAGCTCTCCAGCCTGTCCAGGTCTTGCTGAATGGCAGCACAGTCTGCAGGGGTAGCCTTCCTGGTCCTGAAGGAGGGAACAAAGCTGAGCTTTAGGAAACAGTCTTCTCAAAGAGGGCATTTCTACCAGAAATGATAAAATCTTGAGAAATACAATTTGAGGGCAACAAACTACTCCTCCTACACACAGTCGTACCCTTTCCTGCACCCCCTGTTTAAAAGGGTCCTTTAGCAGGAAGCACCTTCACCCCCTGTTTAAAAGGGTCCTTTAGCAGGAAGCTCCTGCACCCCCTGTTTAAAAGGGTCCTTTAGCAGGAAGCACCTTCACCCCCTGTTTAAAAGGGTCCTTTAGCAGGAAGCACCTTCACCCCCTGTTTAAAAGGGTCCTTTAGCAGGAAGCACCTTCACCCCCTGTTTAAAAGGGTCCTTTAGCAGGAAGCACCTTCACCCCCTGTTTAAAAGGGTCCTTTAGCAGGAAGCACCTTCACCCCCTGTTTAAAAGGGTCCTTTAGCAGGAAGCACCTTCACCCCCTGTCTAAAAGGGTCCTTTAGCAGGAAGCACCTTCACTGCAGCAGCCATTTTCTCTATTGTAGATTGAATCTCTAAGGAACCAGGAGGTTTATAAGGAGAAAGACAAAGTTTAACCAAGCAAATACCCCTTGCAGTGGTATCTGTGTGTGAGCAAGTCCTTCTTCTCTGTGTGACCTGGTCTAGGTGATCCTGCTGTGGCAGAGGGGATTGGACTAGATGATCTTTCAAGGTCCCTTCCAATCCCTAATGATTCTATGATTCAGTGACTTGGAGCAATTTCAAGAAGGACCATCCCACTTGGGCTGAGCTTCTAGGACCAGTGCTAGCCAGACCTCAGGAAAAGGTACTAATACAGACATGCATGAAGTAAAGAACAGAGGTTTTCTCTGGCAGGCTGATCTTCCTGTCTCAGTTAATACACTACACACGGTACTGTGTGACTGACCCAGCACATCAACCCTACACCTTCCTGCACGAGTGTCAACTACTCGTGAGTTTAAAATGTTCTTTCAATGGTAATTTGTCAGTGTCCTCCAGCTCCAGTGTCTCCCACTTGCCTCAGATGCTGCTTTCAGAGCTCTCTCCTGTGTCAGTATCCAATTGTGTGGTGCTTGAACACATGGAGCAAACCTGGAGTAGGGCTGTGGGTGAAGAGGCAGAGTTACCTCCCTGAATAGGAAAGTGCAATGGTGCTGCAGAGTGAGCACAACAGCAAGGGCTTAGTCCCCAATGTGTGTGGGTGTGAGGAAAGAGTCACCAGTGCTGCAAAATGTCTTAAGCTGAGTCAACTCAGAGAGCCTCCACATTCCCTCAAGACAGGGAACAGCTGGCAGAAGGGAGCTCGCGGCTGTCTTTGCCCTCAGCATTCCACGGTTCTCTTGTCAGCACTGCCAGGGTAACAAATTGCATCTGCTCATTCTGCTGCTGTCTTTAAGGAGGCTGCAGATTGTTGGCTAAACCTGAATTCTCCCCACAAGTACATCAAGCGCATCCATGCACCCCTTGGGTCTGCAACTGCAAGGACCTTCAGCACTGTAAAACACATTCTGGATGAGAGAGGTTCTTCTCCCCCTCTACTCTGCCCTGGTGAGACCACAAGACTCCAGATGTGTCCAGTTCTGGGCTCCTCAGTTCAAGAGGGATGTGGAGCTGCTGGAGGGAGTCCAAGTGTAGGGCAATGAGGATGATGAAGGAGGTGGAGCACCTCAGCACCTCCCTTATGAGGAGAGGCTGAGGGAGCTGGGTCTCTTCAGCTTGGAGAGAAGGAGACTGAGGGTTGACCTCATTAATGTCTATAAATATGTGAAGGGTGGGTGTCAGGAGGATGGAGCCAGGCTCTTCTCAATGTCATCTAGTGATAGGATGGGGGGCAATGGGTTGGGACTGGAACATAAGAGGTTCCATATAAATATCAGAAGGAACTTCTTCATAGTGAGGGTGACAGAGCACTGGAAGGGGCAGCCCAGGGGTGTTGTGGAGTCTCCTTCACTGGAGACGTTTAAAACCAACCTAGATATGTTCCTGTGCAACCTGGTCTAGGTGATCCTGCTGTGTCAGGGGCATTGGACTAGATGATCTTTGGAGATCCCTTCCAATCCCTAATGACTCTATGATTCTGTGCCACAGCAAATCAAACAGGATCCCCTCAAGCACCAGTAAAGAAAATGGCTACCATTGAGCGGGTGTCAGTCTCGGGGTTTGCTGTATCTTCCTCTGTGACTTTAAAGGGGTAAAGTTTAAACTTTTATTTAAAATGGACTCATGTCAAGTCTAAAGAACAAGAAATTGCCTGAGAGCCCTGGTGCAGTGGCTACCAGTGAGATGGGCAGATCTGTGCAAGGACAAATGTACAGAGGTCCATTTCTTTCTAACTACAAACCTACAACAGGTCCTACACATCAGCTACTAGACAGGACAGACACAGCCAGTGACCCACAGGCAAAACAGTCCTACAAGAAGCCCCTGACCAAACCCCCTTCCTGCTCTGGGCTCCTGTGTGCTGCCCACTGATTAGTTTGTCTTGCAGGCACGAGGAAAAGCAACAGAAAACCTGTTGAGGGATTTTCCCCCCCTTTCCCAAGTAACAAGTAGTTGGCACCCATTTAAATATTCAGCAGCGCAAGTGTTGTGCCGTTTAGTCTCGTCACGTTGCTACTCCGCGGAAACACTGGCTCATCTCACCCTCTAGATTTCCCAGCAGAAATAACACGAGTCTGGTGTGAACTGAACATTTGTGATAAGCAAACTTCCTCCTGCTGTTCACAAACTGAAGCCCGAACACAGTCAGCAGCGCGGAGCCTCCTTGTCTTTCTGAAAGCCTGTTGCTTCCCTGCCTTCGTGGATGACAGCTTCCTTGCTGAGCACTTGCTCCCTCGTTTCCTCAGCTCTGCCCCCCACAGCTACTAAGAAAACCCCCAAGAACAGCCATGGCATTAGACCTGCAACCACGAGCTGGACTGCACATGGAAGGCAGCAAGGAACAAGCATGAGCTACAGCACTGCAGAACGCTGCCAGCACCTGACAGAGGAAACCAAGACCCGGCTTTAGAGGCAAAACAAGACATTCCCAGTTTGGGCACCAAGGCTCCAAAACCAAACCTGCCCCCAGCCAGTCCATTTGGCCTTGAGTTGGGAAAAGAAAATCAGAAAACACTCTCAGTTGACTGAGCCAGTAGCACCTGGACGTGAACCTGTGAAGGACTTTCCCTGTGCTTTGGAGATCCTACCGCCATTAACATTTTCCCCACTGTTCTAGAGAGTCGGATGGGTCCCTTCCATCTTTTTTCCTTCCCTGCCCTTGTACTTTCATCTCGGTGAAATGAGTCAGCAATGCAGGAGCACGTTCCCCATTGCAGAGCGATCCTGCTCTTCACAGCGCAGACACTGAGGCCAGCCCCAGGCAACGCCGCTCAACAGGCAGCAAATGCCAAGAAAATTAACATAAATGTCTTTTTTCCTTCCTTTCTTCCTTAATTTTATTTTTTCCAACAAGGCACCCCATTGGAATTCAACATGCACCCTAGCGGAGCGCTCTGATGCGGGGTGACCTTTGCCTGACATTTTCTCCGCCCGTGTGCACCAGGAGGGACCAACCCACCCTCTCCCAGCCCCAGAGCACAGCACCAGCCAGGGGAGGGTCTGCCCAAGGCTGCTGCGAGAGAGGCTCATTCCTGAGATACTGGGAGGCTCCTGAAGTCAAAGCACTGGATTGGAGAAGTGAGGTGCAGAACCACAGCATCTACTGGTCACCCACTACCACGTGAGCACAGCTCTACCACAAGACATCTCCACAAGTTCCCTGTATTTAAGTCGTGGTATCAGGGCACCTACCAGCAGTTACTGAATTGAGGTAACAACCCTTCAGCACAGCTGACAAAGAGGAAGAACAAGTTCCCTTTAGAGGGTGCTGGTTTTGCATATTTATTACATTTAAAGAGAGGTTCCCAGACCTTGCTCTTCTGCTTCTGAACTGGTCCTCATGTTGACAAGCCAGCGATTGCCCTGCTTCAAGCTGGAAAGAGGAGGAGAACATGAGCAGGAGACTGGCTCAGCAAAGGCCAGGACACCCACCTANACATCATTGAGAAGAGCCTGGCTCCAGCCTCCTGACACCCACCCTTCACATATTTATCAACATTAATGATGTCACCTCAGTCTCTTCTTCTCCAAGCTCAAGAGACCCAGCTCCCTCAGCTTTTCCTCACATAGGACATGTTCTATTCCCTTCATCATCTTTGTGGCTCTGCACTGGACTCTCTCCAGTAGCTCTGTGTCCTTAATGCTCCACTCCCTTCAACATCTCTGCGGCTCTATGCTGGACTCTCTCCAGCAGCTCTGTGTGCCCAGAACTCAGCACAAGATTCCAGATGTGGTCTCGCCAGGGCAGAGTAGAGGGGGAGGAGAACCTCTATCAATCTACTAACCACCCTCTTCTGAGCCACTCTACGATGCTGTTGGCCTTCTTGGCCACAAGGGCATAATCCAGTTGCCAAAATTGTTATGAGCCACAAACAAGTCACTCGTTGGGTAAGTTTGGGTAAGCTCTGAAGGACTCTTGATTCTACAATGCCAAGATAATTGGAGAAGTAACCCTACACATAGTGAGGTCTGACTGTTTGCTTGGGATTTTAAAATACTTTAAGTAGAATTATCTGCTTCAGAGACATTCAATCCACCAGCGGGAACTCCAGCACATTACCACATTGTGAACATCTGACCTCCTTCACTGGGAAATAATGAAAAATTAATGGCTCCAGATGTGCCAGCGCTGCCAACGGACAGATGTTCATTTTACACACCATTTAGAAATCCCCAGTGCATTTGACTACACGATGATAAAATGACTAAATAATAGGAGGAACTGGGGCAGCGTTTAGAAATCCACATCCACGCTTGGAATCATAGAACCATAGAGTCATTAGGGATTGGAAGGGACTTTGAAAGACCATCTAGTCCAATCCCCCTGCCACAGCAGGATCACCCAGACCAAGTCATACAGTCTAGGTTAGAAGGGACCACAGGACCACAGAACCACTTCTCCAGTGTATGAGCACGCACCGAGAACGCGGCACCCGTACGGCAGCAGCTCTAACTCAGGAATTTCTAACAGGACAACGAGAAAATTCCCGCTGCTAGGGACCCACCGAAGCCACACCGAAAGCTTCCAGCATAAAAGTGGGAAACAGTTTGAAGAAACACAAAATGTCCTCAAAAAACCATCCCAGTGGCTACAGCTGCAGCCTTCCACCTACGCTTGCAGGGCCACCACCACCTCTCACCCTCCCTGGGGAAGCTCTCGTCTGCAAACGCGCATCTGCTGACGCGGTGCCGAGCAATTTGTTCTCTTACATTCTGAGAGCATTTGGCGGAGGAGCTTATTTATGCTCGGTGCTTTGATAATGACTCTGATGAACAAACCTCCAGGAGCAGCCAGAGAAAATGGAACTTGATGGTGTTTGAACATAATTTCAATGCTGACTGCACAAAGCTCAACCTTTCAGAAGCAATTCTGCCTTTGTTCCTTTGATTCTGCAAACAGTTGACAACGGCAGCTCTATTGACCAGGCAGATTTCATTAAGGTGCTGTATTAAAACGCTCTGTGGGGCTCTCGGTTACACCACCCCCCCTCTGCAGGTTCTGAGACAGAACAGGTTCATCCCAGTAACTGAAACACAGACCAATTCCCTGCTGGATCTTGTTTGCTCTCCATCTCGTCTCTCATGCCGACTGGTTCCAGGTACTTCAAAGAAAGGAAGCATAAGCAAGTTCTCAAACAAATCTCTGGGGCCAAGGAATAAACATCTCAACCCCCTCAGTCCAACAGAGCCAGTGACTGTCTTTCAGACTGAACAACAGGAGGTTGATGCTGAGATCCACGTGCTTCATGCCCAGCAGTAAGGGCTAGTTACAGGGGCAGTGCCTCGGCCGGCTGTGTGCAGCTTTCTCCTGCGTAGACCAGCGCGTGGAGTAAATACCTGAACACTGGGTATCTCCCCAGTCAAGGTTCACATGCTCACATCACCTCCATTATCAGAGCTATCCACTGCCTTTGGATTTCAGGTATCACTTTACCTTACAAGCACAGCAGCAGAGAGTTAATTTCCTGATGCCTGATAGCTTTCACACTAAGGCAGAGTGAAAATAAAGACACCCCCCCTGCCCATTTCTCAGTAGGCAGTGACTTCCATGTAAAACTCTCTGTCCACCTACAACTGCACAACAGTACAGACTGTGATCCTGCATTAAACAGGAGCGATGCTTCTGAACAAACTGTGCTGATAAGCAAACATTGTTGGGGCCAGGGGATTAATAATTATTAGCATCATCCTGCAGAGATAGTCACCCGTCAGCTCTGCTGCTAACAGGCCTGGGCACCAGAACACCCCTCTCTTCTTTGTCACTAGACATTAGGAATCGGAAGGGACCTCGAAAGATCATCTAATCTAATCTCCCTGCAGCAGCAGGATCACTTAGACCAAGTAAGAGAATCACAGGGTCATCCAGGTTGGAAAAGACCTTCAAGATCATCAAGTCCAACCATCCACCCTACAGCTTCCAGCCAATAACCCATCTCCTCAAACACACTGGCTGCTCAGTTGTTGAATCCCTCCAGGAATGGTGTCTCCACCCCTTCCCTGGGTTGCCTGTTCTTCCCATTCTTTCTGGGAAGAAGCTTTTCCTAATGTCCAGCCTGAGCCCCCGGCACAACATGACCCCGTTTCCTCTGGTCACAGAATCACAGAGCATTGGGGATTGGAAAGGACCTCAAAAGGTCATCCAGTCCAATTCCCCCACCAGAGCAGGACCACCTAGACCAAGTCATTAAATCTCAGAGAATTTAACTTGTGGTTCTTGGCAACAGCCCATCAAAGCTGCAGGACTTAGACCACACCAGCTCCTTGTCTTAAGGAGTCTGTTACTGCTGCACCCCCAGCTCGGCTGCGACCCGCTCCACACAGCTAGCTCAGACCCCAGCACCATCCCCACTGCCTTGTCCAAGGTCACACAAGGAGCTCGTGGCAGAGCTGGGAACAGGCTGACAAGAGGCTGTTGTGTCAGACAGGAACAAGCAGCCCGTCCGCGTGCGGTTACCGCAGGGTGAGAGCAGATCCACACAGACAGCTGCCCTCTCTGCTGTCCTCGCTGCCCTGGAAGCTCCTCACTCAGCTTTCACCGTGTCTGCAGTGGACATTAACGCAAAGACTTACTCACAGAGTAAGTGGGGAACAACAGACTGATTTATCCAACCCCAGAAGGAAGAAGAAAGAGCCCTGTTTCTCAGCTGAGACTAGAAGAGAAAAAGAGGGCCGGGGCAAGTCCTTCGAGCATAAACAGGCTGCACTATTTATACACGGAAATGTTTTCTGCATCTATAAACCTACCCTGCTCAAGCTCTTTAATTAATCACGGTGGTTGCCATGGCGATGTTCCTAACTCAATTATAGATCTCAAAGAGGTAGTGTCTTCACAACAGAGGAGCAGGTAACTCTTCTGCTGAAGCAGGGAGCAGCTACCACAGAAATAAAAGCACCGCTCAGCCCCTGTCAGAAGGCACCCGAGGGACACAGAGGAGTTTTCATTAACCACGGCTGACCCCAAGGTCTCCACCAACTTCAGTTGCTCTGTGATTCCACCCACGCTGGAGGCTCCTGAGGGAGGATACAACATGGGAGCATCACCAACAGTTTTGTGCCAAACTAAGTGACTAAACAAAGCTGATTTCATTGGGCTCCATCCGGCGCTGAGCAGAACAACAACACGGCAGGTGGAGAGGAGAAAAAGATGCTGGTGAGAGAACTGCAGCTTCTGACAGTACGAGTCAACAGTTAGGGCCTCCAGCTACTGGGAACAGAGATGCCACAGGAGTCTCAATAATATGAGCTTCCATAGGTAAAGGTCAGCTACTTCACCCTGAAGGCAGGACTCTGCTCGAAAGGGACCTGGGGGTCCTAGCAGGATGGCCAGGAGCCAACAATGTGCTCTTGTGGTCATGAGGGCCAACAGCATCCTGGGGTGGATCAGAATGGGGGTGGTTAGCAGATCAAGGGAGGTTCTTCTCCCCCTCTACTCTGCCCTAGTGAGACCACATCTGGAGTCTTGTGTCCAGTTCTGAGCCCCTCAGTTCAAGAAGGACACTTAGCTGCTGGAGAGAGTCCAGCGTAGCACAGTGAGGATGATGAAGGAAGTAGAGCACCTTCCTTATGGGGAAAGGCTGAGGGAGCTGGGAGGAGACTGAGGGGTGACCTCATTCATGTCTATAAATATGTGAAGGGTGGGTGTCAGGAGGATGGAGCCAGGCTCTGCTCAGTGTCATCTAGTGATAGGACGAGGGGCAATGGTTGTAAACTGGAACAGAGGAGGTTCCATATCAGAAGGAACTTCTTCCCAGTGAGGGTGACAGAGCACTGGAACAGGTTGCCCAGGGGAGTTGTGGAGTCGCCTTCACTGGAGATGTTTAAAACCCACCTGGACATGTTCCTGTGTGACTTGGTCTAGGTGATCCTGCTGTGGTGGGGGGATCAGCCTAGATGATCTTTCGAGGTCCCTTCCAATCCCTAATGACTCTATGATACAGGTTTTCCTTCCAACACTGCAAAACTCAGTCTGTTGTTTGTACCTGTTCACCATCTGTGGAATCAGGGCTGTGCTTCCTGATCCTAAACAGCTTTGAGAAAAGTTATCATCATCTGCTCCAACTCCTGGTTTAAGGTTACTATCAAATATTAAGACTGAGGATCTATGGCCAGTTCTCACTCCCACTAGATTCTTACAGGAGTTACTATTTCACTGCAGAGGCTGAGCACCAGTGAAGACCAAAAAGTCTCACAAGGACCTCATTAGTTTCCTGCATTAGAGCAGACAAACGGTCTCGGCATCACAATCAGAATTCTGCCTCCAGCAGTGATGCAGACGTTTCAAGAGCGGATGCCACGGTCCCTGAATGACCACCAGGAAAGGAAAGTCAGGAGAACAGCAGTGGGAAGAAAAATGGCCTTTCCTCTTAGCCTTATCACCTGAAACCTGAGGGCTGATAACCCTTGCCTTTCCTTCCAGGGCTCATCTGGCCATGTGAACTGGGAGCCATTCACCTCCACGCTAGCACGGCTCATGCCTTCGTTCCTCTGGCATCTTTTTTGGGAACAGACACACAGAACAAAGAGACTCTACCTTGCCAGCTCATGTCTCTGCCATCCATTGTCCCAGACATGACCTCTGGTCACTGTGGCAAGGGATCTGCCCTCCACAGATCCAGCCACTTACACTAAGTGTCCTTCTCTCCCATTTTAACTAAACACCCTGTTGGATATTTCTAAAGGTGACTCTAGTGAGACACAATGAGTGTAACTTACCCCCTCTGCCCCCATCCTCCAAGGTCGCAGAGACTTCAAGCTTACTTCTTAAAGGTTAAAAGCAGCACCTCGAACTTTGCAGAGCAAAAGCAGAAAAACATCAAACCCTTCAGGGAGCACACAATTGTTATGTGAGAAGTGGTGCAAGACCTGGCAGCTGGAGAAGCTGGACAGAAAGCAGCAGCTCTCTTTCTGAACAACAACTTTATCCGTCTTTGCAAACCAGCTGCCGCTTCTCCATCGGTTTTTTCCAAGCCTGCCCTGCTCTGAGGAGCACTGCAGCCTGCAGAGCAAGCAAGTTGCCAGAGGCTTTTTACTCCAGCAAAGCCCCCCACCAGCTGTGCCTGCGCTCCCTGAAGGATATGCCGCGTTAACTCTTCAGAGAAGGGTATTTTCCAGGCTGTCAGGCAAATGGAGGCTCACTCGGAGGCAGAGTGTTCCAAGGCTGAACAAATGTGCTCTCCTCTCCAGCAAGCACTTCAAATCATGGATTCCTGCTCAGCTTTCCACACTGCAGTACTGTCTGAGGGCTGAGTTAGTCCAATTCAGAGGATCTTCTCCTTTAGGAGATGTTTGTACTTCTTTTGTGCCTTCTGATTTCCTGGGCTCACAACTGCACACAGTTACCTGGTGTGCAGATGCTGGAGTTCAGCCTGGGTGATAATTGGAACCTCTGCTGCTCTTCAACTCGTGCAGCCAAACAGCTGCTGCAGCAGCCAGCTTAGCTGTGCTGCCCCTTTACTTCAAACCCTCACGGCAGAAGCTGAATCTCAAACTCAGAACCTCAGTCTGAGCCACCGACGGTGCTAGCACTGTGATCACTGACAGTCACCTGTCTGTCCCACACCAGCTCCTCTGGCCAGCGTCTCGCAGTGTTTCAGCTGCAGAACGCTCAGTACCACAACTCCCAGTGTTCACACAGGTGCTGGGCAGCCACTCCTCATCCCAGCACCTCAGAGCTGCAGAACTTCCTGTGTGACTTGGTCTAGGTGACCCTGCTGTTGCAGGGGGATTGGACTGGATGGTCTTTCAAGGTCCCTTCCAACCCATAGTGATTCTATGATTCTATGATAACTGCCTCTTGCTCCAGTCAAGCCTGGACGGTGGGGACCCATGTCCTCAGGGCACAAACCCCTTACAGAATGGAAACTGCCTGCAAAGCTGCCTCCATTTCAAGCTTCACAACTGGAAGTGTTTTCCCCAAGCACAGCCTGCCAGCATTAGGTCTCCCCTTTCCATGTTTTCCCCCTTGAGAGAATGCACCCACAGTCCTGTTTTCCTGCAGACAGGTCTGCACTGGTGCAAGTGACCTGTCCAGTGGGAGCAGGCAACAAGCTTCTGCTGTCAAATCAGTAAAAACCTGGCTTTAAAGTGAGAAACTGGACGACTAGCTCTATGTAATGCAGAGTTGTATGTGGGGCTACGGTGCATTTGCCTGGGTGTATGTGCTTCCAGAATGTTCTGCTCTTTATCAAGGCTCCATCTTTAAGTCTCTTTTTTGCTTTTCAGCTTTGCACTCACACAGTTCTGCTAATTGGATGGGATTTTTACCTCGGCAGTGTCTGAGGCAGCAGAGCCTGATAGGGAATTAATCCACGCGTCACGAGCACAGGAGCGGTCTCTGAGGACCGGGATTATCAGGGCTGGTTTAGCAGCCGCTCCGCTACAGCACATTATACATGACTGGACATCTCCAAGGGCCAGAAAGCACTGCTGAGGAATTCCAAAAACATCTTACTGGAGAACACAGCAAGAGAAAGGCATTCTGTTTCCTTCACCACCCTCTGGCTTAAGCAGCTAAAGACACAGAGCGAACCTGTTGTAGGTGCCAGCTACAGTGTTCAGCTCGTTCCACAAGATCAGGGATAACAGCAGGTCTGCAGCTTTTTTATGGAGCCACACGAGATTTCTCCTGATCAGGAAACTGGTGACTCTGTTAGGAAAGGTGCTTGAGGCACGGAGAGTGTCTGTTGAAGTCTCATACCTGTTCACGTGTGTAAATAAGAACACAACTGACTCAACTTGTGCACAATGAGAAAACTCTGCCGTCGCGCCATTTCAGAAAAGAAGAGAAAAACTGACCTTGCTTCGAGGCAGCAATCGACCTCCAATGGATTAGGATTTTTCCTGCAAGCAGTTCTTAATTAAAAGTGCACAAAATCACTTTGCAATGTAATTGTTAGTGGTAGCAACTACTGGAGAGGTTATTAAACTAAAGTACTACCGGGCCTGATAGTGCCACGTGGCCGTTCCCATGCCGCTGGAGAAATAACTTTTACAGATCCAGAGCGTCTGTTGATTACAGTAACTGGCTGCTATTTTGTCCTGAAAATAAATCTCAATGCACAAAACCCACCCTGCTACCCTGGACAGAGAGTCCCCATTGATGCTGGTCCCCAGGACTGGCCAGAACCATGCAGGGCACAGAATATGAAACAAGGAACGCAGGGCAGCCCTAACGGCAGTGGCTGTTAGGTTTGGTTTGGATAGCCCTGAATGATACCCTTGTGAATGAAGAGTGAGGATGAGGAGCAATGGGTGTCAGCTGGAACACAGGAGATTCCACATAAATATCAGAAGGAACTTCTTCACAGAGAGGGTGATGGAGCATTGGAAGGGGCTGCCCAGGGGGTTTGTGGAGTCTCCTTCTCTGGAGACCTTTAAAACCTGCCTGGCCATGTCCCTCTGCTGTGGCAGGGGGATTGGACTGCATGATCTTTCGAGGTCCCTTCCAAACCCTAATGATTCTATGATCCTTGTCATCCAACACAGACTTAACAAGAGCCCTACTAGCAGAGTGCTCAGAGCCCAAACACAATCACTTCTGCTGCTCCTCGTTTACGTTTTCAGATTTCCTCTCTTCCTGTTGCTCTGATTCTTCTCCCAAGAGAGATCAGATGCAGACAATAGCAGGCTGACCTTTAACACTGCTCTAACACTTTACCTTCTTCAAGTCCTTTACAAAACAGCTAATTAAAACCCATTGTCCCCCAGTACAATGCAGAAAGCACTCTTCCTCACACTGGAGATCCAGTTCTCCTCCTAATTGCATCCTGTGCGGTACATTCTAACCGGTCAGACCATCTAAGTCAGCACTGCTCCTTTGAAGGGAAAGCAGCTTTGCCAGTTCACACCAGTTGGGGTCATGGATATCCTGGGTCAAGGATGTTCCTTGGACTCGTGTGTACCAGTTCCTAGTGCTATCACTATACGACGTATTGAACGCTTTCAGTTTGTAGCAGCAAGCCTGGAGAAGCAAAAATAGAAATGGAGAGCCTGGCTAATGCCCCTAAGAGTTGTGACAGAGAAGCTGAGATCAGAGCCCTCTCAGGATCAGCCCTCTTCCATCTCCATTACAGTCCTGAGTTCTTAAAAAAAACAAACAAATGCTGCAGAAACTCAAAGCTTAATATTTGATGGGAAGGCAGATGATCTACATCAACAACTGCCTTTATAGTATCGATCGCTGCTTACAGAACTCTGTGTGAACCCCTCACACCTGACCCTACACTTGTCTTCAGCAACGAATTACACCGACAGCATCATCTGCAGGTTTGGACAGGCTCTGCTCAGGGATTTCAAGCAGAGGCAGTGAACAGCTCTGCAGCAATTGTCTCGGGCTCAGGTAAAACAGAAGAGTGTCGGGAAGATCTCGCAGCTAAGAACCTGCAGAGTATTTGCCTTCTGAGAGTTGACCTTATTACTTAGGAACAGTTCATCTACAATGCCTTAACTCAAGCTCTTCCTGTTCTAATAAATTAACTGCACTGCTGTGGGCTGCCACTGAGAACTTGTTTGAGAAAGCAGCTCCAATAAAAGTCACATCCATAACACCACCTCCAAGCATTGAACAGCCAGAAAACGCTTCAACAATGATTTTCTTTGCCTTCTCTTGTCAGAAAGCCCTCACAGGATATAAAAATGCCAAGATAATCTGACTGCAAGTGATGCTCTTTTTTTATTTAATTAAAAAATAAAAGCCATTAGATAAAGAAAAACGGTCCCACAATGGGATGCAATTTCTTCTTCAGCCGTAGAACTCACTGTCCTTACCCCTTAATTACTGCACCAGGGCGAATTCTCTCTTAATGGCTGCTGACAACAGAGGCCATTTGCACCAGAAATTCTTTCCAAACTTTTGAGAGACACTGAGATGACACTATCTGGACAGCACTGCCTGATGGTTTGCATGAGAGTCTCACCCATTATCTACAAAACTGGATGGGCAGTGCCTTGTGTAAGTGCTTTATGGGTATGAGCTGCCACCTTCCTTGTCCTGGGTAAACTGTGAAGGCTGTAGTGGAGAAAGTGTTCAAAACACGAGCTTAATGGTAAAAGTGTGGTTTTAAACCTGTTGGAGTGGGTCTTCCCTTTGTAAAGCTCATTGGTCATCCATCGTGTCCAGTTCTGGGCCCCTCAGTTCAGGAAGGACACTGGAGGGAGTTCAATATAGGGCAACGAGGATGATGAAGGAGGTGGAGCTGCTCCCTTATGAGGAGAGGCTGAGGGAGCTGGGTCTCTTCAGCTTGGAGAAGAGGAGACTGAGGGGTGACCTGATTAATGTCTATAAATATGTGAGGGGTGGGTGTTGGGAGGATGCAGCCAGGCTCTTCTCAGTGTCATCTAGTGATAGGATGAGGGGCAATGGGTGTCAGCTGGAACACAGGAGGTTCCATATAAATATCAGAAGGAACTTCTTCCCAGTGAGGGTGACACTGGAACAGGCTGCCCAGGGTGGTTGTGGAGTCTCCTTCTCTGGAGATGTTTAAAACCCACCTGGATGTGTTCCTGTGTGACTTGGTCTAAGTGATCCTGCTGTGTCAGGGGGATTGGACTAGATGACCATTCCAGGTCCCTTCCAATCCCTAATGATTCTGTGATCACTCAGGCTTTGCAGCATCTGAGAGAACCACAATGTCCTCAATATTCTGCTGGCTCCTAACTGCTGTAATGCAATTACACATCTCTCAGGATAACACAGCTGCTCTAGGATATAACCCTGCACCAATAAAGAGGGGAACCGAGCCCACTGGATCGGGTTTTGCTGAAGGAATCACTGGGCTTTACTCCCACAATGGACCAACACTCACAGAACAGGCTGCAACTGCCCGTTAGTGAAGCTGCCTCTTCTGTAGGCAGCAGCATCGTGCTGGCTGCCTCCAAATAACCACGTGGGGAGAACACTTCACTCAAAGGTCCCTCGGTGTTCCAGACAAGACACGTGGCTCCTGCTGCCTTTCACAGGGTGGCTCTGTGCTTACACAAAAAGAAGGATCCGACCAAAGACGCTCGGGAAGTTCAGCAGAGTTTACCCGAGCGGTGAAGTTAAAGAATCACAGAATCACAGAACATTAGGGATTGGAAGGGACCCCAGAAGAACATCCAGCAAACAGCCCCGCAATTGTGCAGCCAGTGCTGAGCTGACAACAGTTCTCTCGGGATCTCTGTGTCAGCTGAAACTGTTTTTGAAGCAGTTTTATTCTTCCTTCCAACTTGTTTTTCACCGCACAGTGGAAGTCTATAGAGTGCCCCAGTTTCACGAGGACTCAGCACTGGTGTTTTTCCACAGGAGCAGTTTCTCACTTTTATGGCAGCGTTTTCCTCATCACCCATAACCACAAGCCTTGACAGGCACGAGTACAAGCACTGACCGTCGGGGTGGGGGGTGAGGGAAGGGTTATGTGGAACTGATCTGTGGTCAAGCCACAGCAACACACAGCAAGCAATCAAAAATGATGGACGAGGGGTTATCCTGCATCCCTCAACACTTCCCAATGTTCTCTTTTGTGCTCAAACACACAGGAGAAGCACAAGGACAGGAGCATCAGGGCTCCCCGCCGCAAGTCACTCAGTTTTATCTGGATGGATGGAATGAAAGAGCAAACCATAAAGCAAGGATCATCAGCAGTTACTAAAGAAACCTAAACACGATGCATCAACTAGTGGGGGGGGTGGTGGTGGGAGAGCAACTGGTGAACAGACTTGGCAAGAACAGACATGGAATTCAGTTACTCCTCATCTCTCACTCCCACCCCAAAGCTGGGTGATTACAGAAACAGATGTAGAGTTCTAGAACACCAATGAATCAATGCACAGTTAAATTACACAGCCCATAAAAATCAATGGAACCACAAGATGTAACGCTGGGATATAAAAATCCTGCAAACAATAAATAAAGCAAAGCCATGTCTAGGGACTGTCTTGCTGCCTGCTTCTAACACAGAGCTTGGGCACCTCACCAAATCACTAAAGCCTACAAACAATGAAGCTGTCAGATCTCACATAGAATCAATGGGGGTCGGATGGGACCTCGAAAGATCATCTAGGCCAATCCCCCGGCACAGCAGGATCACCCAGACCAAGTCACACAAGAGCATATACAGGTGAGGTCTTAAACATCTTGAGACAAGGATACTCCACAACCCCCCTGGGCAGCCTGTTCCAGTGCTCTGTCACCCTCACTGGGAAGAAGTTCCTTCTGATATTTATATGGAACCTCCTATGTTTCAGCTTACAACCATTGCCCCTCATCCTATCACTGAATGACACTGAGCAGAGCCTGGCTCCATCCTTCTGACACCCACCCCTCACATATTTATACACATTAATCAGGTTACCCCTCAGTTTCCTCTTCTCCGAGCTGAAGAGACCCAGCTTCCTCAGCCTTTCCTCATAAGCGAGGTGCTCCACTTCCTTCATCATCTTCATTGGTCTATGCCGGACACCCTCCAGCAGCTCTGTGCCCTTCATGTTCCCATTTCCCCTCTAAGTGACAAACATCCCCACCTTCACAGCCGTTCCCTTTACACACCGCAAGGCTTTCTGAACGTAGCCCTCCCCACGCCCCATTCCTTTCCCCCAGAAAGGCCCCTGCAGCAGAACTACCCTCTCCATCAGGATCAGCACTTGCAAGGACTGGCCATACCTAACCAAAGCAGACCAGCCTGAAGGACATCTGCACTGCCAGCATCTCGAGTACTGCAGAACCATTATTTTAAATTCTGCTGGTCCTCTGTTCCCAGTTCTTTTCCAAGACAAAGCAAACTGGGCTGCAATCAAATGAATGTTTATTTATAGAACACATTGATTGCACCGGTTGCTCGTACTGCTTCTGGAAGCCCAGACTGGACCCTACGTCCTTAAGAGGCTCCATGTCTGTAACGGTCTCCCTGAGTGAGTCTCTCAGTGTGGTTGCACTGATTGCAGTGGGACGAGGGTTTCCACTGGTGCTCATTCATGTTCTGCCCGAGTCACTACAGAAGCTGTGAGTTTCCCATAGGACATCTGGAAAGATACTCTCCTCTGAGAACTGATTGTTCAGAACCCAAACCCCAAAGAGTAGAAGAACATCAACAGGCCGGTGCGCGCGGACGTCACCATCGGGGCGAGGCGGTGCGTTTGCATGGGGACACTGAGTGGTGTGTAGGCACCGAAACAGACTGGGGCTCGTGCTGAAGGTTAGTAGGATGATTTCACTCTCTCTGCCCTCTCTCCTCTCAAAAACCAGCCTGACTGACAACACTCCAGCCTGAGCCCTGAAGGTGCCACGTTGTCTCTTACGCGACACCTGGATGTGGAGCACCTGGCTCTACCCATTCAGCCATCATGGCAAAAAAAAGCCCCGAGAAAACACTAAGGGAGTGAACAGAATTTTAGTAACCACCATCCAAATCTGAATGCTGGTCAGAGACAGCAGTGTGTTCTGTGCCTGCCACAGGAGCAGCTGCCTCTGCAGCTCAGCTGCTTCAGCAGCCTTGCTGGTCCAGCTCACTGAATGCACAGTGACTGAGGCCTCTCCTCACTGGCATTCACAAGCCAAAAATCCCCTTCCCATCCTCAAACTGACCACAGCTGTCCGTCCCACAGAGAAGAGCAAATGGAGTTCAGGTTCCCTTGGTGCTTCTTCCCAGCTCAGCCCTGAGACAGCAGACCCAGTGTTTCTGTAGCTGTACAAACAATGCTTGTCCTGCAGCATGTTCAGAGACCTCTGGAGTGCTGACAGGGCAGCTGTGGCTCCAGAAGAAAGTCCTGGTGGTCCTGTTTCAGCCCCTGATGGGTGCTGCAGCATGACAGACACTTCCAGTACATGCCAGTGGCCGTGTGGGGCCATCCCCTAACAAGGCATTAACAGAGGATCACAATATTGTTTGCCTCCTATGAACAAGGCCAACAAACATCTCCTATAGCACAAAGCTGAAGAGCTAGAGCTCAGCAGCATCGGGTAGCCCTGATGCCCGCATTCAGCTCCTGGACATCCTTCTCCTCCTGGCACAAAGGTCCCTCCCCATGGTGCACACTGCACAGCACGCCCCACGCCCCGCAGTGTGCAGGCACTTCAGGAACACAACAGAGATTCAGGATCTTTTTCTCATTATCATTTCATAAGTTGCAGGATTTAAGCCCTGTTTGTGTTACAGCTGCTGATGTTACAGTAACACTCACCCTGAAGCTTTCATAAAATTTTCAGAGCTGCTATTATTTTTAACCTGCTGCCAGAGGCTGATCTTCCAGCAGAACGCAGCCGTGAGAGGTCAGCTCTTCCCTCCTGGTATGGAAACTCAACTTCCTTACCAGGGCAGTAAATATTATCACCAGCACTGCACGTTAAACAGTTCCCATTTCCACTGCCCACACGGCAGAACAGAGCCCTGATCACGATTTAATCAGGGCTGCACTGAGCTCTACCCACCCCACTTTTAAGGAAAAAGAAATACAGTGAAATTAAACAGTTTCCCATTCGTCAGGGGTTTGGGGTTTTTTTTTTACATCCCTTGAATGTTAACAGCTCCTGCTCTTGTTAGAAGCCGCACTCAAATCTTTTGAATTTGTCATTTAATTCAAATTGGTCGATGGAAAATAGTAGGTTCTTTTGAGAGCTTTAACTTAAGATCGTTAAAACATACAAAAGACTCTATCTGTTGCGGAAAAAAAACCCCCACGTGCAAAGGAGGGGGAAAGAGTTGATCTCAAAGACGGGAGAATGACAGTGTTTTCTACCTTAACCTCTTCAGGAGCAGTTGCTAAGTAACGGCGGCACACCACTGTGCATCCTCGGCAGCGGCTGGGCGGCAGCCTGACAGTTTGATTAATTCTTCCCGGTGCCCAACCTGCCTGCTGAATATCTTAAATACTTAAGCGTTTGTTTGCGAGCGGGGCGGGAAGAGAGAGGCAGCAACAGACAAGACCATCTAAGTTTGATCACTAGGCTGCTACGTTCAGATGGAATCATAGGATCATTGGGGATTGGAAGGGACCTTGAAAGATCA